>OZ023269.1:63338967-63686467 GCA_964006375.1 Tillus elongatus | reverse complement strand
GGACTGCCTGGCTGTCCGAGCAGATGTACACACATTTCTCGGGACTCCTCTTCACATCCTGTCTGTTGGCCACAGACAGGATAGCGTACACCTCTGTTTCGAATGCCGTGGTATATGCGCCAAGGGCATAGCTCTCGCGCACCCCCAGGCCCTCGATGTATATTCCTGCCCCGGAGGATTGCTGGTCCTCCAGCCGCGATCCGTCGGTGAAACAGACCAGGCTTGCGGGCTGGAAGTCAACCTCATTTTTCCTCCACTGATCCCTACTGGGGATCCTGAGGGTGTATGGCCTAGTCAACCTAATAACAACCTCGGCATCCCGCACTTTTATGGCGGAAATCGGAATTTCCTTTTCCACCTCCTTGGCGACTCTTGCATGCCCTATTACTGCTCCCTCTCCGCACCAGTTTCCAGCTTCTCGTATTCTGAGTGACGCCATTGCCTCCCTCCTGACACAGATGGGAAGCGGTGGCAGCATCAACAGGACCTCTAGCGCGGCTGAGGCTGTCGTCCCCATAGCGCCTGTCATACCCAGGATTGCCAGCATTTGAAGTTTGGTCAGCTTCCTGCTGGTAGTTTGGTTCACACCGCACCACCAGACCAACGCCCCATAGAGGATTCTCGGCCTGACGATCGCAGTGTAGATCCAGTGAAGGATCTGAGGATTGACTCCCCAGGTCCTCCCTATCACTCGACGCAGCTGCCAGAGGGTCGCTACTCCCTTCCTTACAACCCGTTCTATTTGCGACCCCCATGTTAGTTTTGAGTCCAGGATCACCTCCAGATATTTGACCTCCGCCCTAAAGCTAAAGGTTTTGCAAACATCACGGGCGCCCTAAACCCCTCTACCTTCCTCTTCTTGGTAAATAGGATCATCTCCGTCTTCGCCGGGTTTACGGAGAGTCCCAGCTCACCACACCACCCTTCGATTATGCTACAGGCAGCTTGCATGCACTCACAGACTACGCCGAGGAATTTGCCGGTGACTAAGACCAGCCCATCATCAGCGTACGCCTGGGCGTAGAAGCCGTTCTCGGAGAGCCGCACCAAGAGGCTGTCCACGACCAGACACCATAGATGGGGCGAAAGGCAGCTGCCCTGAGGGCAGCCGCCCGTCACCTGGACGTCCAGCCCCCGGCCCCCCAAGGTCAGCGAAACTCTCCTGTCCTCCAGCATGCTCGCCACCCAGCTTATTACGGACCTCGGCGTTTCCCTTTCCTGTAGGGCGGTACAAAGCGTATCCGTCCTTGCCTTATCAAAGGCCCCCTCCACATCGAAGAACACAGCTAATGTGCTCTCCCCGTAGTGTAGGGCCCTTTCCACCTTCCGAGTCACAGTATGGAGCGCCGTTTTCGTCGACTTCCCCCGCTGATACGCGTTCTGACCTTTATGGAAGGGGCGATCCTTTAGGATCTCTCCCAACATAAACCTATCCACTATATTTTCTAATGCCCTAAGCAGGAATGATGTAAGGCTGATTAGCCTGTACGCCTTGGCCAGCGTATAGTCCTCCCTTCCCGGCTTGGGAATGAAGACCCCCCTAACCCGGCGCCAAGCCTTTGGGACGTAGCCCCACGCCAAGCTGGCCCGGAATACCTCCCTTATGTTGGGAAGCAGTGTATCCAGGCCCCTCTGGAGCAGTGCCAAAAATCCCATCACACCCTGCGGACTTGAAAGGAGCGAACTCGCCCACTGCCCAGGCTATAGAGCCATCCGTAACCACCCCCTCCGCCAGCTGCCAGTGCGCATTCGGGACCGTCCACCGGCCCAGGTCGGCAGCCCCTGTGACGGCTCCACCGCCCGCTAGGTGAACTTCGGCGAGATGACGCAAGGCCTCCTCACCGGTGCTTGTCCAGCTCCCGTCCGGTTTCCTTAAGGATCCTACATTACTACCTACCTCCTGTTTGAGTACCCTTACCAGCCTGGCTCCGTCAGGCAGGGAGTTGACTTCCCCGCAGTACGCGCTCCAACTGGCTCGTTTACTCCGTCGCAATTCCTTCTTAAACTCCCTTCTGGCAGTCCCGAATCCGTCCCAGGCCGCTTCCCTCGATTCTCGGACAGCGTAGTACGGCGAGATCCCTATTCCACCATCTGACTTTGAGGGACGGTTCCCCCCTGAGTGGTGACGCGGCCTCGTAGGCTGCCATTATTTTACCTTCTAGGGCCTCGACCTGACTATCTAATGCCCCCGTAGAGAGTCTTCTCCCCCCTGGGCACCTTGGCGACCCTCCGAGGCCTGTTACTTAGACATCTCAGTCGGTCTTCCTCGGATTTCTCCTGGGGGGAGTGCTCTCACAGTCCACATCCAATTCAAAGCTAATCATACGATGATCAGACATTGATATGTATTCAGTCACCCTACAGTTGGATATATCCTCTGTTGTTCCTCTGCTCGCTAACGTAATGTCGATCACCTCCTGTCGGATACGATTGACAAACGTTGGAGCTGTACCTCTATGTAATACCTCTAGGTTCGTTGTAGCCAAGTACTCTAGTAGAGCCTCACCGCATGTGTTGGTATCCGTCCTGCCTCACAATCTGTGGTGAGAATTGGCATCTCTACGATACGCACCAATTCCTCCGACGGAGGCAGCCCCCGCCGATCGTAGGGAACATAAAGGCTGCACATCAGAACCTTAAGCCTAATATTACTTACCTTATACTCTAGGACAGCTGCTGTGGCGCCCCTGGACCCGAGCTGCGGCAGCAACATCACGTCCAGATCCCTCGACGCCAGTATGCATGTCCTTGGTTGTTCTTCCTGTACTTCACCACCAACGAGGATGTTGAAGCCAATTCCTCCAAGCCCTCTAACTTGCTTCCTAAACACATAAGGCTCTTGAATCAACACTACGCCGGCTGGACCGCCTGCGAGGAGCTTTGCTAGCTCCCCGTGGCATCCCGGCTATGCTGAAGGTTGATCTGGCCCACCCGCAGCAGCCCCGCGAATTTAATCGCGACGCCGCTCGGGCGGAGGCCTCCCCTGGTCGGAACCCGTCCGTTCGCCCGCCACAGGCCGGGCGGAGGCGACCGCACTCCATGTCGGAACTCTGGTTACACTCAGAGTCACCAACTCGAAATACAGCTTGCGAGCCACCCCGGGCCCCATCGAAAAGACCAGACGCCATGCCCCAGGTCCTCCTGCCGTCTCCAGGTGCCGCCATTGCCCAACATTGAGCGAGCGGTTCTGGAGCGCAAGCACCCTGACAACATCCTCTAGGTCCACCTCTTGACTTCTGAGCCAAAAGCCGATCCGGGCCGGCCATGGGGCGCCCCTGCCCTTACGGCGATCTCCCCCACCGTCGTCCCGGACCAGCCGTTGAGAAGCCAACTCAGGGACTCGTCATCCTCGGCGGTCACCAAGAACCACCCCGGATCGACTATCCCCGAGTTGCGGAAGCAGAGCTGCAACGCCCTGTCGGATACCGTCATGGCGTCCAACATCCCCGCCAGCAAACTCCTCCTTATTGACTCCGCCTCTTCCGTCAGGACTACGCCAGCCCCCCTGTTGGAGGTGATGACTACCTGCATTTCCCTCCTACCCACCGGACCTGACTTTCCCGAGGGGCCGGCAGCCCCAGCAGCCGGGATCGCGGCCGCGCCCCGTCCCCGCAGGAGTGGGGACACATTAGCCGCTTAACCAACCCCCGAAACGACCCGAAACGTGCAGCTAACCCCCTGTTCCGGTGCTACCCGGTGCTGCTGACACGATCGAGCATTTTTCGAATGGATGATAGGGCAGCCCCCTACACGGGCCAAGGCAAGGGTGGCCCCTGTACTGTCCATACGGCGCCAGGTGTGCCGGCCCTGGTTTGCACAGCGCTGCCAGTCCAGAGCAGGCTCCGCTCGGAGTCCCTCCTCGGAGTCCGCGCCGAAGGCCGAGAAGCCCCCATCCCGATCTATGTGTCTCGTGTCTGTGTTTATGTGCGTGTGTATGATGTGTGTGTGTGAAGGTTGGAGACTTTAGTAGACCATCGGCCCTGGGAGTTATTCCCATTGCCGACAGTCGCGCCAGGGGTGGCACGTGGAGCCAGTCTCTAGGAGTCCAGTAGCTAAGTCACACGTTGATCGATCAAGAGAACGACCAGCGCATGACCAGGCTAAGGGACCACACCCCCCAGGGTTCTCCTTTAACTTTTTTCAGTTCAAACTGTAAAATTAACATCAACCGAAGTTCTGGCATTGTATTTGAGAAAGTTAAATATCTGCACGTTCCGCCCTTCGGAGGGGGCGTAAAACCGTAGGTCCCGTGTCCATGCAATGTTGGGCACATTAAAGATCCCTACCCTCCTTACAGAAAGGCAAGGGTTCGGCAAAATTTCCAGGATAGTGAGGTGAAACTGCTCCCTGGCGTCGGTGATTGGCCATAGTCGCAAAAATAGGCCGACGTAAAAGAAAAAAACAAACACACACACTCACTTGAAAGGACCTAGATTTGTTATTGTGATATTCTAAACGGATCGATACAGTAACGTTACAAAGACATCAACGACTTTGATCATGTAGGTATTCGAGATATGAGACTCCACTTAAATTCTAAACAGATCCCCAAAGAGAGTATGAATCTGAACTTTAACCAAGCAAATTACCTCTAAGCATATAAAAACATGATTGGATTTCAACGTTCAGGTCTTGGCAGAGAACCTCAACCTACCTTGGATTATAAGGCTTTCGCAAAATATTACATGTTTGTATTTGATTGCTCCAAGTATAGCGACTCTATGAAGCCGTCTACGGTGGATATCAAATTGGAAATGGAAAGTATTAAGAATTGTCTGGATCATACAAAATGCTATTGTGTAATTATACATGATTGCATCATCCACTCTACAACATCGTACGCTATATAATATGAATGTTCATTGGTATGTGCAGCAGTTTGAAGATGAAGCTCGTCGTCATAGATACACAAGGTTTCTGTGTGCCAGAGTTTTTTCTTTTCTGTTTTAACTTTGGAGCACATACACCCAAACATCTCCAAGTTTATTTTAATTGTATCACGTTTAGCTAAAGCAGCTTCAATTAGTTGAAACAACACATGTTACATGTTTTTTCACAAATTCCTCTAGGTTGTTACCATTCATATTAATACGATAAGTAGCCATTCTATTTTTAAAAGCTTGAGTTAACATATGCACCTTTTTAACTTCCCACGGCTCACTTTCGATTTGTGGACTTCACTGCTCAGGTGTCCAGAGAACGTGTTACATTTCACATGTAATGAACACGATTCACAATATCTCATATTATTTTCTTTGTTAGACATCTTGTCTCAATGAAGGTTGCTTATAAACTAAAATAAAACATCTTTGCTTTATATACATTTGTTAACAGAGGTGTTTGAGATACACGTGGTTCAATGGTGTGCTACATCTAATACAAAATTATACTAACATAAATATATTTAGATATACAAGAAAACCAACTGATATAAATATAAAAATGTAATTTGATGTAAACACATACAAATCAGTTAGTATGAGAGTTCTCCAGTCAGGTGTTTTGCCACGGGTACCATCATCAAACAGAAACATAAGTTTATAACGAACCATACACTATTGACTTTGGATGACATGTTGTATATTAAAAGTTGAATGAGCTCATCGTTGTTTAGGTATGTTGTTGGAAGACCAGACGATTTCATGCATCATCGTCATCGAAACAAATTCTCACTTCTGTTGCATTTGGTGGTTTGTAATATAAAACATATTTTGACATAGAGCTATCAGGATGATGAAACTTCTCTTAAGAGGAGGGAGCATTGTTGAGGTTAGTTATATCAATCAACACTTGGTTTTGGACGTAGTGTAAGCATTCGGACATGTAATATTTGAATGTGGGAGATGAGCTGTTGAGCAGTGTTCTTATTACTCGGAAGGTTTGTGCTGAACTAACATCTGAAATACACAGATCTCTAGGTGTTTGAACAATGTCACGGAAAAAACAATCATAGGTCCATGCAAATTGCGTCTCTTTCACATATTCTAGTCTTTCTTTAACAAGCGGTTCCAGGGCTATCAGCTCTTCCACAGTCTTTGTGTTCAGATATAAACGCATAACTGTGAAACCATTATCGATTAATAGACTTTTCGTTCCACTTTGATTCTGTGTGTGAATAAACTAAAGATTAAAGCCGGCATACGTATATTATCCATAAAGTTGTAATATTGCCAATCTTCTAGAGCTAGATATTGGTTTTGATCCTCGAACGATATTGGATTGATAAATTTCAGAAGTGTTGTAAAACATCTGAGGCTGACACCGGTAATTAATTTCAAAGATCCATTGATATTGAATGGAGTCTCAATCAGTAACCTCTCCTCCTCTTGATATTCGTTAAATCGCATCAATCTAAGTGGGTGTTCTGTAAAATCAGGGTCTATCTCATACCGTTTTCTCTTATGTTCTGGTTATGTGACTCCAGAATCATTAATATCATCGTACATCATGTTGATACAATTATAATTAACTTTCAGGCTTACACCGAGTATCTTCAACGTCCCATTTGAACTGACTTTGCTGCACGGTTTGTTGTTAAGGGTGGCATTTAGCTATCACTTTAGTATAGGAAAACAAGGCCTCCTTAAATTGTAATTATCTCAAGAAATAGTAGGTCTACGGAAACAATTTAAAGAGCTGCATAATCTAGACAAACCACAAATGGTGATGAATATTCGCAAATTTCAAAAAATGTTTTGTGTTATTAGTTATAATTAATTGAAATTCACTTTAATATTCCACTGATTTAGATAGGATTATCTATACGAACATGTTCCAAAACAGATGACTTTGACTATTCATTACCTGCAGGAACATGTAAAGATTCGATTGCAATAAAATCTAAGTGTGTAGCCCTTCTAGTTTTTTTTTAAATTACGTTTTTATTAAATGTACACAGAATACGTTTTCTACAGCTGCCCGAGGCAAATTCAGTAGAAGTGCAACTGTATTGTCCCTGAACTGAGAGATCACAAGTTTGGGAACTCTGTAACAGATGCCGTCCCCATCGGATCCAATTAATTGCTACCTCCGGCCTAAACAGTGTTGTCAGTGTTATAAAAACTCACTGAAATTGAATACTTCCATAACCATAAGCTTTTGACAACGTAAAATAAATGAGGTGACATTAATTTTACAATGCATTATTTGACGAACAAAATTTAATCGCGTGCTTAAACATTTACTTTTCGTTTCTCAAATAAAGCATTTTGAGATTTCCGTGCAATAAGCTTACAAAGTTTCTACAAAGAAATTTATACTTATAAAATTACCTAGAAAAAAGGATATAAGAATATCCTCACACTTTTATTATGACCGAATCACATTAACAATGTTATAAATTATATTGAAGTAAAAAATAACATAATTGAATTAAATTGTTTTAATGGTTCATGCACCAGTTCTTAGTTGATAGTGCCTTTACAATGTTACAAATATTATGGTAAGCGTAAATAAGTAAGTACAATATATGTACTAATTTTGCACTACAGTTAAGAGATTGGATATGACTGCAAATGTATGGGTTATATGTTTCGCTTTTTAATGTTTATAAATATAATTACATATATATATATATATATATATATATATATATATATATATATATATATATATATATATATATATATACTATTAACCAAATTGTAAGTTTTTAGCTAAACGAAAATTTGAGTCATGATCAAAACTATTTTCCCCCAGGAGACCAAAGAAGGATACAAGGACTCAAACTTTGTATATGATAAATTAAGTTTTTGTTTTCACACCCAAAGAAAGTCACTCGGGGCTAAGAAGCCGAAAAGTAGCAATACACCAGACATACATTTCGTACGAGAAACACAAAACAGAACTGTTTTCCCTTACACTTGTTGCCTACAATTTCATATACCTACTTATATGTTATTTGTCCTTGGTTTTTTTAGTGAATTTTCTTAGAAAAAATTCGTTCTTTAGCTAAGATTCAGTATAAAAGGTGATGTTAGTAGTAAAGTAGTTCTTTTTCATCATCTGACGACGCTAACTTTGTTAGCGAAACGATCGCCAGGTCTTTAAAAAGATGTGTTGTGGTGATTTGGGTTCTCTAAGTCTACTTATCAGTGCTCATCACAGGTTCCAATCTTCACTTAGTGAACAGTATCTTGGCCGCTAAATACACGAATATCAAGGATATATTAAGTTGGCGCCAAATTAAGAAGAAATCTGTTAACAATGTATACTAGTAAATTAGTAATGGAACAGTTTACTTCCTCTAAGCATCAAGTTCAGTAACTGACTTAATTAGTATATATTTCAGTAGAAGTTTTGGTATTATATCGCTGTCGGTTGTAAACAATTTTGATACTCATATATTTAAAAGTTTTAAATTTATATTGGATGCTTTTTACCGTTTTTAGTGAATTTTCTTAAAAACAAATTCACTTATGAGGAGATCCCGACTTTAAATTTATATTGGATGCTTTTTACTGTTTTTAGTGAATTTTCTTTTAAAAAAATTCACCAATGATCTCGACTTGTGAATTTTGAAAAAGTTTCTTCAAATGACCGCGAACTAGGCTCCCTAGAACCCATATCTAGGGTCAGATCCCTTCCTTTTGCAAGTGGCTTGGATAAGTTCGTTAGTCAGGAAAATCAGCTCAGGTTTTCCCGGTAAATGTTGTGTTTTCTTTCTAAAAAAAAAAGTATATCTCCGAAAATAACAAAGTAAAGGTAACCAAATTTAATACGCTGGTTTTTGTCATAAATAGTATCCTATGTGCCAAAATTTAGATCTCTATCTTAAAAGACAAAAAAGTTAGAGGTAAATTAATTTTCATTAATTAAATCTGATCCAAGAAAGTTAAAACTTCAAAATTGATTGATCAGAATGTGAGTGAAAAATACTACAAGAAATGACTAACAAGCTCCTAGATATGTGTCTAAGTCGTTATTTTCCTTGATTTCTTTCAAATATGAACAAAAATCCATTGTAAATCAAAATAGTTTTGTCTAAATTGTTAAACCGTTGAACAATGGGATATACCTGCTAGTAATTGCAAGTAGTGCGTAGCTCAGTGGGCTAGGTCCCTGTACATCGTGTAATCGACATGACGAGTTCTAATCCTAGTTAGTGAATTTACTTGTTTTTTTTTACTTTTTTCATCTTTGATTCAATTTTAACGCCAGCTGATCAGATTGTGTAATTCCAATATTTTTTTAGCGACTTTTTGTTGAAAATGAAACATAAGCACTTTTAAGACTTTTAGTTCCAGTTCAATAGCAGCTGTTGTTGCTCAGAGGAAGTTGTTTTCTTCTCTACAACCGGAATAAATTTTTACAGCATCCACAGGCAAAAGAATTTTCTCTGTGAAGCCACAGAATAAGTATCTAATTTTGTGTTTAGATCAGATTTTGAGTATTTTTAAATTAATTTATACTGTTTCTGTTAGCTAATTTTTATTGTACAAAATGTTCTTTAAATAGCGAATTTTCTTCAAAATGAATTTATTGAATTTTCTTTGAAGAAACATTTGTTGAGAATTTCTGTGTGAAAAATTATTCAATTTATGGAATTCTTTTTAACGAACTTCGTCGAAAATAAGGTTTTAATGGATTTTCGTGCAAACAAATTATTTTATTTTCAATTTTAATTACAGATTAGGTATTGAGTTTGAATTTTATGTATGCTTTTAGCAAAATTTTGTATAACAAATATTTAGCCAGTTTCGCAGAAAATTTTTTGTGCTTCCATAGAAATCATTTTCTGTAAGATATTTTTGTGAAATTTTGGTACTTAATTAATGATAAATGTTTAATAAATTATTATAAAAAATTGTTTACGGATTTTCTCTACACAATTGCCTGCAAATTTTCATGAGATTTTTGTTGTCTCGTCGAAAAAATTTTTGGGAAAAATTATATTTTGGTAGGTGGGTAAATAACTTGAAATCTTTCGTTGGCCAGGAAAATCGGATCAGTTTGTTTAAATTTATTAAATTTATTTTTATTAGCGAATTTTCTTATACAAAATGTTGTTTTAATACCGAATTTTCTTATAAATAAATTAAAGCAATTTTCTTTGAAGAAACATTTGTTGAGAATGGAACATTTTTTAAACGGAAATCGTCGAAAATAATGTTTAAATGGCTTTTCGTGCAAACAAGTTATTTAACTTTCAATTTTAATTACAGATTAGGTATGTAGTTTCAATTTTATGTGTTCTTTTAGCAAACATTTTTGTAAAAAATATTTAGCCAGTTTTTTCAGAATTTTTTTTGTGCTTCCGTAGAAATCATTTTTTGTAAGATTTTTTTGTGAAATTTTGGTAATTAATGAATGATAAATGTTTAATAAGCTATTATAAAAAAATATTTTTAGATTTTCTTCAAAAAGTTATTTGCGAATTTTTGTGAATGTTTTTTAAAGTCGTGCTCGAAAATGTTTTTGTGAAAAACTATATTTTGGTAGGTGGTAGGTGTTCTGTTTTACAAACACATCGATTCCCTGTGATCTAAATTCTTTCTGGTATTCTTTCGGCTTCTTCTTTTCTTCTAGCTCTTTCCTAGTGTAGTCCTTCGTAATATAAATTTTACTTCCTTTAAGCTTGTGTGTGTTTTTTTAAACTTCTTGGTTTCTAAGGAATGATAACAATTCAACAAGAATAGGCTGATCACGTTACCGTCTCCCCGAAAGCTTAATATTATTGTTAATGTCTTGCAAACTTAAGGACATACCCAACAGGTCGTTTAGTTTCGTTATCACATGTACAGTATCTTCCTTTGGCACATGTAATCCATAAGCCCATATGTGTTTTCTTTTGCCTTTGCTCTGTTTTCCTTCTTTAAGTCATCTATTTATCTATTTGTTTTTTTATTATTTTTATTCGCTTCACTCAGCAATCTTTATATATATATATATATATATATATATATATATATATATATATATATATATATATATATATATATATATATATATATATAGGTTGTTTAGAGTTTTTTATTGTATAATTTTTAGGTGTATATATTGTAAATTCTGTATTTTAGGTAAATAAATGTGTTTTAATAATTTGTTTGTTTATATTAGTATTTATTTTGTAAATACGTGATTATTTTTGTATCTAATTATGTTGGGCGCTTTTGTTTTGCTTAAAAATGAATGTAATATTATTTTATCAAGGACTCTATTTATTTTAGGACACTCGCTACATACATCTTTACAGCAAAACTAATAAATCTCTTAAATGTCAAATTATATTCTTGTTATAGCTTTTAGTGTATGGAATTACCTTTATGGTGTTATTTGATGTATAAATTTTAAATATATGTATATTATCCAGAGAAATTCTGATAGAATAAATATTTACCTGGTTCTTTTTTTATTTACATATTTTTTACCACAGCTATCTTGTTGAGCCTCTCCTCTACAGCGAATATTTTACAGTTGGGTTCCTAGAGACGAAAATTCTCACACTTGCAGCATCTATGGTGCTGTTGCTGAACCTATTTACTTTACTTTATGCTTTATTAGTCAATGGATATACGTGACAGCGGTTATAAGAGAGAAATATACTGTTAAAACTTTGAAAAAAACATTTATTTTGAATTATTGATTTTTTTGTTGAACTTATTTATAAAACTTTCGTTAAAATTATTGGCCTTATTTGGGTGCCGCTCTATTTCTTATTAATAAAGATCTGACAGCTTTTATTATGATGATTACAAATTTGCTTACTATTATTTAATGTGATGTTTAAAAATTGACTATATTTTGTTTGACAAATCCAATTATTTTAACTTGTGATATCAGTTACCATGGGAACCTCGCTTTGCTAGCTTTGGTAACCAATTATATTAGATATTAAAATGGTTGTCATGAATTTTATCAGCTTACTTGAAACTCCCGCGTAGCGCCCTCTTTTGGTATCTTTCTTTTCTTCTTATGTGAACTCTGATTTTATTACTATACTTTGGCAAAATTGTTCATAAATGTCATTTCCATTTCAATTTGGCAGGTTAATATACTAATAATGGTTGTTTGCATTCATGAGCTGTTATTACACTGCTATTTTATTGATATTTGATGAAATACCTGGATTTCAGACTGCGGCCTCTGTTGACATTTTCCACTATCTACTGTTTTCTCGCTATACGTACTGAAAACCTTGCTTGAAGTTCTTCAACAGTTATATATAGGTGGATACCACGTTTTCATTTCACTTTTACTTTTGTTCTAGCGTTTTTATAACTTTTTAAACGTAATTTACTAATCTGCACGCTGTTAGCTTCTTGCTTCGTTCAGGTGCTTGTTTACAGTCCCGTTCTTCATCCTCCAGAAAATTAAAATTAGTTTCTTTTGTTTTATATCACCAATAAAATCGGCTAATTAGTGTTCGAAGTTGTTTTCTAACCAATCAATGTTTGTGTTTCAGATGAGTCCAATCCCATAACAGATTTTACAAAATGAGTCAAGAGAAAGCTACTTCCCTTTGACCATATTTAATTAAATAACTGTATTTAAAGTCAGGTTAGTCAAAAAATGTTT
Source organism: Tillus elongatus (assembly GCA_964006375.1). Taxonomy (NCBI): domain Eukaryota; kingdom Metazoa; phylum Arthropoda; class Insecta; order Coleoptera; family Cleridae; genus Tillus; species Tillus elongatus. Next base: position 63,673,951 of record OZ023269.1, on the reverse strand, counting down.
GTATGTTTAAATTTCTAACCTATTCATTTTCCTTAAATGTCAAACCTTACCTATCCTTATTATTAATAAATTCTTTCCTTAATTACTAATTTACCTATTTCTACATTAATTTCCTTATACATATTAACAAATCTTCATCAAACTTACAACTAAACAAATCACTTGAAGTTCCGTAGTTCACTAGTTTGCACTATGTCGAAAACAGTTTATTAAACTTGTTCTTTCACTGACTTGTTTTATATAGGTTTATAACGTTTTGTCTCGGGGTTCATTTTACTTTTAATTTTTTATTGCAGTTCATTATTCACTTTGATTGTCCGTTATAGGCGCAATACAAAATTTCTATGGCTTATCAGGTAATTTTAAGTAATGTCATTATCCCTTCACTAGCAAATGCATATAGTTAAATGTTTGAAATTTCAGGTTCTGCTGGATAACTGAGTGTAATTTACCCCCTGACTCTGAATGTGGCTGTGACAACAACATGGATTACTTACTTTCAGGTATTTATTTTGTTTTTTTATAAGTCATTTTATATTAAAACTTTGTTAAATCTATGAATACAATAAATTTCCCCAATAACGATATTTAATTCTGTAATCTGGCTTTCAGAATTTAAATTCTCTATTCCTAACCTTAATTATATGAAGTGTTTATTTTCAGATTGTTCCTGTCATTCAAGTTTAAGATGCATCGGTTATCTTCTGTGCGAAATGATCAACTCCTGTCTTCAGGTTATATGCTATTTTTAAGATACTTGCCATTCAAAAAGAAATATCTGCTATTTAAGATACCTGCTGTCTCAACATATTTGCTATTTAAGATAGCTGCTGTTCAATTATCTGCCATTGAAGATAGCTGCTACTCAAAATATTTGCTGCCCTACAATGCCTGTTTTTTACGTTTCTACGAAGTTCCTGTATAGTGTGTGTGTTATTAGTGCTTTTAAAAAAAGTTTGTGTCGTGAGAGGTGCTTCGTTATTCTCCTGGAATCAACATTAACAATTATATTCCTTTTTTAATATATGCGTTTTTTAAAGTCATGTTTGCTGAAGCAACATTAGACTTAGCTTTTAAGTGCATGCTCTATATAGCAAATTGCGATCAACGTTGAAATAACACGTTGTTACATTGACTTTTAAGTCAACATTTATAAACTTAGTAAATGCATGCTCTATATAACAAATTGCAATCAACGTTGAAATAACACGTTGTCAGATTGACTTTTAAGTCAACGTTTATAAACTTAGTTTACCCCCCTTGTATAAATGATTCTATTATCCTCTTTCTTTGGCTTTTTAGTAAACCTCGACCTCAATCTTCCTGTGTGTATAAGTCTTTATATCTCTTGTCTGTTCGTCCGTCATGTATGTTTTTATGCAACCAACAGTACTTGTCTTTCATAAAGTTAATTATTTGATACACCGACATGTATATATGCAACCAATATTACTTGGTTTTGTTTAGTCTTTTTTGCCTTTTATTTATTAATACATGGCTTCCATCTTTCTTATACTCTTCGCTATTCCCCTACCTATACTTCAATATCATTTTACTTCATTAGTCATATTTCAATCTTCAATAATTCTTAATATTTCATCATATTTCATATATATTACCTACCATAGGCTTCAATACTATATACTTGTTTAGCTACTCCGTCTATCTCTTCTTTCTCCGAACCTTTTTCACTATATACCATCCTATATTTATTTTTATAATTCTGTAATTGCTCAATCTTACTTTTGCTTCACCTGCTTCGTTTGCTTTTGACATTTTCCCTACTATCCTTGCCTTAATTCCATAATTTTTATCATACCTCAAATCTCGACTTTTACACATTATGTATGTTTCTTGACCACAGCTCTTTCTTGGTCTGGTCCATACTATTCTTAATAAGTTATCATTTTTCTTTGATCTTGTCCATTTTTCTTTAATTAGTACTCCTCTTTAATCTTGTCCATATTGTTTTGCCTCTGGCCATTTAGTTTACAAAATTAAATTGCCTCCTTCGTTTGAAGTTGTTCAATCTAATTTAAAACGCCTCTCTCTCCTTTTCTTTTAGCTTTCTATTGGCACTGTCCCTTTGATCTTTGTCCATCTGTTTTGCCTCTTACCTCATTTTTAATTTGCACTTCCATTCCTACTCTTTTTGGCCTAAGACTTTATTTAAAGTCCCAGGATAAATTAAGTTATCGTTGTTTTATTAAAGTTGGGCGTAAGTGGGAGAGCAGGGGGTGATTATACATCCGTCTGAACTTCGCCCAATTCACACAGTTTCTTATTATTTTTCTTTTAATTATGTACATGGAACTGTGTTTTTGTAAACTACGTTGTATTGTTGTATTTTTTTTTTGTTCTTTTTAATTGTGCACTTGAGTATTGTATTATCTACTGTGTGAATAAAGGCTATTTTATTATTATTATTATTATTATTATTATTATTATTATCTCAGTGAACTTATGTTTTCACTGTTTGTAATGGTGTATATCTGCTACGTTGAATATCCCTCTTATTTGACCTGACCTGACCTGACCTGTCTCAATATCTTTAAATTCACAGCTGTTTATGGTGCCCTCATTTACGATTTCACATGGACCTTCAAATATTGGTTGTAGTTTTGCCACATTGTCCGAGCTCTCGATTCCCTATACGTTGAGCTTTTATTACCACAAAATCCTCTTTTTTGAATATTACTCTCTTTTTGATTTTCTTTCTCTCCCTGCTTAAATATGTGTCCGCTTTTCTCTTTATTCTTTTTCGAACTTGCTCCATCACTCTCTCATACTCTCCCTCCTCTTTTACTATCAATTTTCTTTCTGGTCTTTTACCCGTTAAAATATACATTGGCGTTTCTTCTGTATTGAGGTTTGGACACTCAGTCATTATTTTCTCGACATCCGAAACTTTACACTCCCATTCTTCTATTGAATAGTTTGATGTCTAACCTTTTTAACAAGTTTCAAATTTTCATTTACCCCTTCTCTTATTCGCCTTGATTCATTCACATTCTTGGCATCGTCTTTCGTCAACGCATCTGCTACTACATTTAAACTCCCTTTCACATGTCTTATCTCGAAATCATACTCTTGCAACAATAAGACCCATTTATATATTCTATTGCTGACGAATTTATTCTTGAGAATACTTATCAACGCCTGGTAATCCGTTTCAATGATAAACTTGTTTCCCAAGAGATAAAAACGCAGCTTTTCCACACTAAATACCACACTCACCAATTCTAGCTCTGTCACACTATATTTTCTTTCATGCTGCCTAGTCACTCTAGGTACAAAACATATCGGCACTTCCATTCCCTCCTGTTCTTGCACAAGCACTCCAGCTTCTTTATAGAAGCATCCGTCCTCACAATAAACTTTAATTCATACTATGGATGATATACTTTCAGTCCACACAAAACTCATTCTCAATCTGATTGAAAATCGCATCTTTGTTGCTGTCCCAATGCCATTTTTGGTGCTTCTTCAGCATTTATATAAGTGGGTACAGTTTTTCGCTCAAATAAGGCACCAACTTTTTAAAATAATTGATCATCCCAATGAATCCTCGTAACGTTTTTAGATTTGTGGGTGTTTTAAACTCCATTATGGCCTCTACCCTTTGCTCATCCATGTGTATACCCTGCTGGTCAATTACATATCCTAAAAATACCACTTGCTTTTGGTAAAATTTGCATTTTTGGAGGTTTATCTTCAATCCAGCCTCATCTAGTTCTCTTAGAACTATTTCCAGATGTTTTTGGTGGCCTTTTTCTTTGCTGTACACTAATATGTCGTCAACATAGTGTACAACAAATTCTTCGTACTTGTCTAAAATGTGATATAGTGCTTTGGTAAGTGCTGCACAAACGGATTGGATCCCGTATGGCACTACTGCAAATCTATACACAACACCATCGATCGAACCCGGTATCGTCTCGACTATCTAAATGTAGCGGGATTAACCAAAAACTATGTTTTAGGTCTATTTTTGAAATACCTCAGAATGTGTGATTCTCCCGAAAATCGAACCAATGTTTGCTGGGGCTTCGTACTGTAGTACAGTTGTATTTCTGGCATCCAGACAAAGTCTTAACTCACCACTTGACTTTTTTACCACTACAATTGTATTTATATATGGGGTTTTGCTATTCTTTATTATTCCCCGTCGTTTCATGACTGCTAATTCTTCTGCTACTTCTCTCCTATATTTATATGGAATGGGATATGACTTGGCTTTGAAGTTTTCTAAATCCTTTACCTCTATCTTGTGTATGCAATTCTTGGCTACTCTCGTTTCATTTATCACATTTTATTGCTACTTGCTTTTTATATTTTTCATTGCAGTCTATTTGCTCTTCACTCATTACATCATACCTATACTCTTCTATATCTTCACATATTATATTATTTATACTTTTTTCTTGACCTTCTTTGTCAATCTTCTTACTCGTTTCTTACTCGTTTCTTCACGTATTTTCCCCATTCTCATTTTGAGTTGCCCACTGTTACACACTTGTTAAGATAATCTATTATTAGTTTATGTTTTTCCATTTCGCCTGTTCCCATTATCATATCGTAGTCCATATTAGCCATGATTAATAATTGTAGTTCCAAGTTCTGCACATCTATTTCTATCTGCATTGATATGGTTTCATTTATTTCCCCAATCTTTTTTCCTTTAGCATTGATTAACGTTATTTTTTGGTATTTTTATTCTTCCTATCAATTTTTGAGGTTTTCCAGTAATTTTTCATATACGATGGAGGCTTCCGATCCTGCATCTAACATTATTTCTATTTCTTTCTTATCTATTTTACCCTCTATAAAAATTAAACCTATTGATTCCTGATTTTCTTCCGCCTCTTTATTGTTTTTGAATATTTCCCTTGGATGTTCATATATACATGTATTGCTGGTTGCGTCGTGTATGTCATTGTCGGCTTAGGGCTTGTACTTGTCTAAAAATTGGAATGGACAATGGCATGCTCGACAGTCCTGCTTGGACTTCTTGCCTCGTTAACTTTACCACTCAAATATATTCGTCATACGTGTCATTTTGGCTCATTGCCTTTGGTGTTGCTCCTTTCCTTTCTTTAAGCTCCAGATTTAATTCCCTTATATTATTTTGTCTCATTTGTTGACCATTTTCACGCTCCTCCCTGCGTCTGGGATTATATTGTTCATTATTCCCCATACGTTCTCTATTAAATGTATTATTGTTGAAATTTCCACCCCTGTTATATGGGTAGTTGTTTCTATTACTGTCCCCTGGAGTATTTTCCTTTCGATACTCATTATCTCCTTTGTAATTCTCCCTGTTTTCATTGTTCATTCATCTTATTATCCCTGTTGTTATTGTTATTCCCTTGATTGTAGTATTGATTATAATTATTATTATTTTGTTCGTTGTTTTCTGTTTCCCGTATATCTTCCCCTTTGTTCATTAGGTGGGTCATTATACTGTCCGTATTGTCGTCCATTAAATATGTTCCCCCATTTGTATCTTGTCTGTAATTTTGTCGATTTTCCCCATAATTACGCCTCCTATTATCACGCTTTTCCTTATTTTCGTCTCGAGTGGTTCGCTGTATCCTTTGCAAATAGTTAATCATTTGGTCAAGCGTTCTTATGTTTTGGATTCCGATCGGCTCTGATATTTTATGCCTGAACTGTCTTGCTATGTACACAATAATTTCCTCCTCTCTCATTTTTGGAGTTAAATGCTGTGCCATGTCATATATATGTAAAGCAGAGCTCTTTAATTCTTTAGGATCGTTCGGGTTGTGCTTTTCAAAGTATAATCTTTCTCTGACTAAAGATTGTTGTGTTTGTCCCCAATAATGGTTCAGAATTTTCTTTCAAAATCTTCTACGTCCCCTATCCCTTCTTCTTTGCTAGTACACCATATCAGTGCATCTCCTTTTAAGCTTTGCTTTATAATTTCTTTTATATCTTGGAGGTCGTAGATATTCTTCAGCTTGTTAAGCATGCTCGTGACGAATACTTTCGGGTGTAGTTTCGTTATGTGCCCGTCAAATTTGAGTCCTGTCTCGTTTGTGACTGGGTAAACAATTATTTTATTTCCCATTCCTTGTCTTATCTGACGCTCTATTCTTTCTAATTTCTGTTTCATGTTTTCTTCCACTCCTTCGCTTATTCTGACACTCTCCAAATTTAATCTCATCTCAGTCTCATCTTTCAATCTTTTTAAATCATCCACATTTACGCTAGCCACTATACTCTTTCTATCTTCTCTTTCGTCTCAGTCAACTTTTCATTAATTTCACTCTGATAGTTCTCAATTTGTCGTTCTATCACCATATTCATGCCAATCGTGTTCTGATATCTCTCATTTCCCACCTGTATTATACTACTTATCTCATTCTCTGTCACTTTCATTCTCTCTAGCACTATCTTGCCTGTTTCCTTCATATTTTCAGCTATCTTGTCATCAAGCTTTCTTTCTATTTCTATTTTCAACTCTTGCATATCTTTCTCCAGTTTTCCTGTTATTCTCTCATCCACATCTATCAGTCGTTCATTCATCTTTTTGATTCCCTCATTCATTTCTTTCTTTATCTCTTCTTTCAGATCACCTATATTTTCATTCATCATTCTCTCTTGGTTTTCCATTTTTTATTTATATCATTCTTTAAACTACCCATATTTTCTCCTATTTTATCTATTTTCTCATTTATATCTCGTTTTATAACACTTATGCTTTCATTCATATTTTTATTATTTTCATCTTGTTTGTCCATTTTCTCACTTATATTTTTATTACTGTCCTTCATATCATTTGCATTCCGTTCTGGTTGTCCATTTTTTCATTCATACTTTGCATTAATTTTAGTAGCATTTCGCTGCCACTGTCAGGTTTTTGATTAGTCGTGATTGTTTCGTCTACCTTGCCTCCGTCAAGTGTCTCTTCTTCTATTATTGTTTCTTTTCCTGTTTGTACCATTCCTCCTGCTTGTTCTTCTACATTTTCACTAACTTCTTGCTCATCTCTTCTCTCCTGATCCATTTCCATACTTTCCTGTTGTTCATGTTCCCTTTCATCTCCCCTGTCCTGTCTGCCCTTTGACGTGATTATTATTCTTCCTCTAGACATTTTTATCGTTGTTAATTTACGTTTATATCGAAATTCGTGTAATAATTTTCAAAGCCCTCTCGTTTGTGCGACAGTTATTGTAAACGAGGGGTGTAATTATTTTGTGTATATTATATATAGGTTGTTTAGAGTTTTTTATTGCATAATTTTTAGGTACATATATTGTAAATTTTGTATTTTAGGTAAATAAATGTGTTTTAATAATAATTTGCTTGTTTACATTAGTATTTATTTTGTAAATACGTGACTGTTTTTGTATCTAATTATGTTGGAAGCCTTTTGTTTTGCTCAAAATGAGTGTAATATTATTTTATCAAAAATGTCTATTTATTTTAGGACACTCGCTACATATATCTTTACAGCAAAACTAATATTTCTCTTAAATGTCAAATTATATTCTTGTTATAGCTTTTAGTCTATGGAATTTCCTTGATGGTGTTATTTGATGTATAAATTTCAAATATATGTATATTATCCAGAGAAATTCTGATAGAATAAATATTTACCTGTTCTTTTTCTGATTTATTTATTTTTTACCACAGCTATCTTGTTGAGCCTCTCCTTCTCTACAGGCAATATTTATAGTTGGGTTCCTAGAGACGAAAATTCTCACACTTGCAGCATCTATGGTGCTGTTGCTGAACCTATTTACTTTACTTTATGCTTTATTAGTCAATGAATGTACGTGACAGCGGTTATAAGAGAGAAATATACTGTTAAAACTTTGAAAAAAACATTTATTTTGAATTATTGATTTTTTTGTTGAACTTATTTATAAAGCTTACTATTATTTAAATGTGATGTTTAAAAATTGACTTTTTTTGTTTGACAATTCCAATTATTTAAACTTGTGATATCAGTTACCATGGGAACCTCGCTTTGCTAGCTTTGGTAACCAAGGAGATTAGATCTTAAAATGGTTGTTATGAATTTTATAAGCTTACTTGAAACTCCCGCGTAGCGCCCTCTTTTGGTAACTTTCTTTTCTTCTTATGTGTACTCGGATTTTATTACTATTCTTTGGCAAAATTGTTCATAAATGTCATTTCCATTTCAATTTGACAGGTTAATATACTAATAATGGTTGTTTGCATTTATGGGCTGGTATTACACTGCAATTTTATTGATATTTGATGAAATACCTGGATTTCAGACTGCGGCGTCTGTTGAGATTTTCCACTATTGACTGTTTTCTCGCTATACGTACTGATAACCTTGCTTCTTCTACAGTTATATATAGGTAAATACCACGTTTTGATTTCACTTTTACTTTTGTTCTAGCGTTTTTCTAACTTTTTAAACGTAATTTACTAATTTGCACAATGTTAGCTTCTTGCTTTGTTCAAGTTTGTGTTAACAGTCCCGTTCTTTATCCTCCTGGAAATTAAAATTCGTTTCTTTTGTTTTATATCACCAATAAAATCTGATAATTAGTGTTCTAAATTGTTTTCTAACCAATCAATGTTTCTGTTTCAGATGAGTCCAATCCCATAAGAGATTTTACAAAGTGAGTCAAGAGAAAGCTACTTCCCTTTGATCATATTTAATTAAATAACTGGATTTAAAGTCAGGTTAGTCAAAAAATGTTTGTATGTTCAAATTTCTAACCTATTCATTTTCCTTAAATGTCAAACCTTACCTATCCTTATTATTAACAAATTCTTTCCTTAATTACTAATTCACCTGTTTCTACACTAATTTCCTTATACATATTAACAAATTTTCATCAAACTTACAACTAAACAAATCAATTGAACTTCACCAGTTTGCACTTTGTCGAAAACAGTTTATTAAACTCGTTCTTTCACTGACTGGTTTTCTATCGGTTTAAAACGTTTTGTCTCGGGGTTCATTTTACTATTAAACTCTGCATTTATTGCAGTTCTTTATTCACTTTGATTGTCCGTTATAGGTGCAATACAAAATTTCTATGGCTTATCAGGTAATTTTAACTAATCTCATTATCCCTTCACTAGCAAATGCATATAGTTAAATGTTTGAAATTTCAGGTTCTGCTGGATAACTGAAGGTAATTTACCTCCTGACTGAATGTAGCTGTGACAACAACATGGATTACTTACTTTCAGGTATTTATTTTGTTTTTTTATAAGTAATTTTATATTAAAACCTCGTTAAATCTATGCATAGATTATATATGTATATATATATATATATATATATATATATATATATATATATATATATATATAACATATATGTACATGTTCGAAAAGGTTTCTGAAGTCATAAGTGTGGAAAATACTTAGTTATCGTGTTGAACCCCGTTCAGAATTTGTTGAAAGTCGACGTTGTGGCTCCTATTTTTGAACCAGTGGTTAAAGAAATATTAAAATAAAGGAACTCTGAGGTCTCAATCTGTCTACTTCTTAGCGGTGGATAAGGGTAGTGTTAGCGCTTCCACGCCACTGGTATATTTTAGAATTCAAATTTTATTTTACCTGTATGCGCTTGCGCATTTTTATTTTAACCAGAGATTATAACGTCCATTAAAACGTTAAGATGTGAAAGTGTAGTCTATTTCTATTTTGCGATTTTCACAAGAAAATACAATCTATTAATTCTATTAAAAGCAACCAGCATCATCAACATACTATTTTGGTCCTTCGAGCCGAATATCAATTGTGAAGTTACAACAATTACAATTAGAAAGAGAGTGAAATCAAAAATATTTGAGACGCCATCAATTTACAATTTCCAAGATTTATCATATCAATACAAGCATCCAGTTGAACAGTGGGCAGAAACGCTGCTAGTCAGAGACGAAGATACATTTGCACGATTGTACATCGAAGTTCAGTAATCTGCTTCCAACTGATAACAGGAAGAATCTATTTATTTGCAAGAAATTGATACAATTAAATCCTGTTATACCGTATCCTTTTATTATCTATTAGCATTAGTATTCCTTCAAGAGTTACAGGAAGTAAGTACATATAACTCAATCTATGTATGATAATTGATAATTCAATTAAAACAATTTATCTGATTTTTTACTGTAAAAAACAGTACAGGTCATGTTTCGTCGGGTTTCGTTCTAAATTTCCATTTAGTAATTTTAACGATTTTCAACCAAAATATTGGTAACACAAAAACTATTAAAACGCCATTTGTTCGCTTTCTGGCGATTTTTCTATTATAAACATGAGTATTGCAGAATCATTGAGAAAAAGGGGTGCTTTAAAAACTAAATTAACAAATACTGTAAACTTTCTTGATGACTTACAGAAGGGAGAAATAACTGTCACAAAAATATTATACAATGAATTGAAATCTAGGTCTGTTTGACAAGAAGGATTATTGGGTGATTTTAACAAAACACAGAGCTTTATCGAGATTAAATGTGATGAACGGGACCTCGAATCAAACTATAAAGAGAGGGATTGGTTTGAAAAGTGGGTATACTTGACAGCCTTTTAGAACAATTTTCTAAAACTGAGGGTAGTATAGGAGATACTTCTGAGACAGAGCAAGGTCAGGGTGATAATGTTGCAATAGTTGAGGATGCAAATGCATTTAAAACTGAATTGAAATTACCTACAATAAATTTACCTATTTTCTCAGGTTCATACACCAATTGGCTATAATTCAGGGATTTATTCATTTCATTAATTCATGAAAGTAAAAGCATTTCGAAAATACAAAAATTCCATTATTTAAGGGCATCCCTAGAAGGACCTGCTGCGCAAATTATCAAATCCATTGAATTTTCAGCACAAAATTATGACACTGCGTGGGAATTACTATGTAACAGGTATCATAATAGTCATTTGCTAGTCCACAACCACATTAAAGCAATCTTTGAATTATCATGTATTACAAAAGACTCTTCTGCAGCATATAGGCAGATGGTTGATGAAGTATCAAAACACTTACGATCGCTAGACATTTTACAATCCCGCCAAGAAATATTTGATGCTCTTATTGTTTACATTCTATTAAATAAATTAGATATAAAAACTACAAGGGAGTGGGAAATGAAAAACCAGGGAAATTCTGTTTCTTTAACGCAATTTAAACAATTTTTGAAAAATAAGGCTGATGTTTTAGAAACATTAGAGTCAAGAGCTTTCAAAGCCACAGAAAAAAGGGATCACACTGTCAAGGTATCAAAAATTAAATCATTTTCACTTAATGTAGCAACATGCAACTATTGTAAGCAAGCTCATACGATTTACAATTGCACAGACTTTCTCAATTTGTCAGCGGATAATAAAATAGAACAAGCGAAATGTTTAAATTTGTGTTACAATTGTTTAAGAACAGGACATAGGAGTAAAACTTGCACTTCTGGCAACTGTAGGAAATGTAAAGGTAGACACAACACATTATTGCATCGTGATTCAGGGGATTTAACTCAGAAAATGTAACAAATAATTCAACATTCAGCGCATGTACTCAGATAAAGGGGCAGGTTTTGCTCGCGACTGTTCAAGTTGTTGTACATGATAGGTTTAAAAAACCTCACCTTTGTCGAGCAATGTTAGATTCAGGTTCACAGTCTAATTTTATGTCTATGAAACTTTGCAATACATTGGGTCTTCAAAAGACAAATACAAACATTTCCATAATGGCACTGAATCATGTTACATCAAATATCAAACATGAATGTAATGCTCTAATAAAATCTAGAAATGGTAGTTTTCAGGCAAACATTTCCATGTTTGTTGTAGAAACCATAAGCGGGAGTTTAAACTCTTGTGAATTAGATTTATCAATGTTAAAGTTGCCATCGAATATTACACTTGCTGACCCTCAATTTGGGTCAGGAGAAATAGATTTACTATTTGGAGGCGATCTTTTCTGGAGAACCTTGCAAGATGGAAAATTACAACTGGGTACCAATAAACTCATTCTTCAGAATACACAATTTGGATGGGTACTTGCAGGAAGCCTAGAGCTCCCTTCGCATAATCAGACACTTGAATGCCACTTTTCTAGAACAGTTGATATACATAAACAGTTACAAAGGTTTTGGGAAATCGAAGAATATACAGTACCATTTCCATCCATTGAAACTAAGGAATGTGAAGACATTTTTGAGAGTACAACCTATAGGAATTCTGAAGGAAAATTTGTTGTAACTATACCGTTTAAGCAAAATCCAGCTGTATTAGGCACTTCAAGGGAGCAAGCCTTGAAGCGATTATTGAATCTTGAAACCAGATTCGAAAAACAACCTCAATTTAGAAATATGTATGTAACTTTTATGCAAGAATATGAGAAGCTAGGTCACATGTCCAATTCTGACTGTGACGACTCAGGGAAATGGTTACTATTTGCCTCACCATGGAGTCTACAAGGAAGGCAGTTTAAATAGTAAGCTCAGAGTTGTATTTGATGGATCAACCATTACTAGTAATGGAATTGCTCTGAATGACATTCAGCATACAGGTCCAAATATGCAACAAGATTTATTATCTATACTCATTCGCTTCAGAGAACATCAATATGTTTTTACCGCTGACGTATCGAAAATGTACAGACAGATTGAAGTTAGGAAAGAAGACAGACAATTTCAAAAAATACTATGGAGACCGAACAGAAGTCAGGACATACAAGAATATAAATTAAACACTGTGACTTATGGAACCAGGGCAGCACCATATTTAGCCATAAGATGTGTTAAGCAACTAGCAATTGAAAGTGCAGAGAAGTATCCCCAGGCATCAGAGGTCATAGGAAGAGATTTTTATGTAGACGATTTGATATCAGGTTGTCAAGACATTGACTTGGCTACAAAACTAACAAGAGAAATATCTTTTATAATGATGTCTGGATGTTTTGAGCTACGAAAATGGTCGTCCAATTATTCGGAAGTATTAAGTGAGGTTGATATAGAGAAACACTCATCGCAACTACAAGGTTTTAAGGAAGGTAAGTGTAAGACACTTGGATTGCAATGGGCAAGTAAAACTGATAACCTAAGCTATTCAATTAAGGGTACTTACCATTCTATTGTTACAAAGAGATCAGTTTTGTCAGAGGTTTCTCAGATATTTGACCCACTTGGTTTGTTAGCACCATGCATCATAGTAATAAAGGTATTATTACAACAATTATGGACTTTCAAACTGTCATGGGACGAACAGTTACCATACAATTTGCAACAAAAATGGAACACTATTAGACAAGATTTAACAATGTTAAATGATCTTAAGATAAAGAGACATGTTTTATGTAAAGATTTTACTGTAATACAATTGCATGGCTTTTGTGACAGCTCACAGAAGGCATATGGGTCATGTATATATGCAAGAACTATTTCATCCAATGGAGAAATCTATGTCAATTTAGTATGTGCAAAAACAAAGGTGGCACCATTGAAGGCACTTACCATACCACGTCTGGAGTTATGTGGAGCATTGCTATTAGCAAGACTAATGACCAAGGTAAAGGAAGCAATGACAGTTGAAATTAAATGTTACTACTGGACAGATTCGCAGATAGTATCGGCATGGTTAAATTCAGAATCTACAATGTTGCAAACCTTTGTTTCAAACAGAGTGTCCGAAATTCAAACAATCACAGATGTAACGTCCTGGAATTACGTGAGTACCAATGAGAATCCAGCTGACTTATTATCAAGAGGTATTAAACCATGTAATATAATGCAAAGTTCAGTTTGGTGGCATGCATCAGATTGGTTAAGCAATAATGAAGAATTTTGGCCATCCAGGTTATCTAAAACAGGGTTAGATGATATACCAGAGTTGAAAAGGGAAACTATATCCTTTGTATCACAAATGATTTCAGAGTTTGATATTTTTGAAAGGTACGCTTCGTTCAAGAAATTACAGAGGATCACTGCACTTTGTTGTCGATTTATAAACAACTGCAGAAACAAGAAAAAACAACTAGGGGTAATCACTGCAAGGGAATTAGAGGTGACAGCAAACAAGCTTGTGAGATTAGCACAACAGCAAGTCTATTTTAACGAATTTCAGGTGCTTACAAATTCAAAATTAAAGTACAATGGCAATCTCTTGAGTTTGACTCCTTTTGTTGACAAAGAAGGTATCATAAGAGTGGGCGGAAGATTGGCAAATTCATCATTGGAATATAACCAAAAACATCAAGCTATATTGCCTTCAAGGCACATTCTTAGTACACTTATATTTAGAGATATACATGAATCATTGTTACATGGGGGTCCACAGTTGATGCTTTTCACTTCAAGAGAAAGGTATTGGATAACAGGTGGAAGAACCTTAGCAAGGAAAATTGTAAGAACATGTGTCACATGTTTTAAGGTAAAGCCGACAAGTAAGGTACCAATTATGGGAGACTTACCTCTATACAGAGTAAGACCAGCTCTTCCTTTTTCTGTCTCAGGCACTGATTTCGCTGGACCTTTCTATGTACGCGAAAGGTTGGGTCGAGGTGTTAGGAAATGTAAGTGCTATGTTTGCATTTTCATTTGCATGACTACAAAGGCTGTTCATGTAGAACCAGTATCTGACCTGACAACCGACTCATTTATGTCAATATTAAAAAGGTTCATCGCGAGACGAGGTAAACCATCTCATTTGATTTCTGATAACGGCACCACCTTTGTTAAGGCTAGTAAAGAATTATCAGAATTGGGAAAATATTTGTTGGAACATAATAAACAATTAACAGACAAATCGGCAACTGAAGGGATTACTTGGAGTTTCATTCCTCCAGTTTCACCTAATTTTTGGGGCTTATGGGAGTCGGCAGTCAAGTCAATGAAGCATCACCTAAGGCGGGTTTTAATTAATCAATGTTTAACTTTTGAAAATTTTATAACGTTACTTGTGATGATTGAAGGAATATTAAATTCCCGTCCTATTTGTCCAATGTCCAATGATCCAAATGATTACTCGTCCCTTACCCCTGGGCACTTCCTAATTGGCAGACCAATAGTATCATTACCAGAACATAATGTGGAGAATGTTAAGCAAAATCGATTGACAATTCATAAACAGTTGCTGCAATTAAGACAGCAGTTCTGGAGAAGGTGGTCAAGAGAATATCTGACTCAACTACAGGTTCGTTCAAAGTGGACAAAGAATCCAGAGTGTATTGTGGAAGGTGCATTAGTTTTATTGAGGGATGAAAACTTGCCATCTACACAGTGGCGTCTGGGTCGAGTAATTAGCAGACATCCTGGTCCAGATGGAGTCACTCGTGTTGTTACAGTGAAGACGGCCAATGGTGTCTTCCGGAGAGCAGTTTCCAAAGTGTGTCCGCTACCATTGGAACCAACAACGGAGATGGAACCAGCCAATTCCACAACTGATAATGAGAAATGAAGATAATATGCAGTGTTAAGCAGCATTTCTTTTCTTTAGTCCAGCAATTTACAGACTATTCATACTTGTGTTAATTTGTACTTACCTGTACATTACATTATCAGTTAATGTTTAAAGGCCATAAGTATTTCAAGGCGGGCGGCATGTTAGCGCTTCCACGCCACTGGTATATTTTAGAATTCAAATTTTATTTTACCTGTATGCGCTTGCGCATTTTTATTTTAACCAGAGATTATAACGTCCATTAAAACGTTAAGATGTGAAAGTGTAGTCTATTTCTATTTTGCCATTTTTACAAGGAAATACAATCTATTAATTCTATTAAAAGCAACCAGCATCATCAACAGGTAGGTTGCGATATTGTAGTTTGACTTCGGGGCCATAACCTGCATATTCTCACTGGAAATCTTTTCTAGGGTCTCAGTGTATTCAATCCCGGACCTAACAGAGATATATCTCTATTCGTAATAGTCAATTTAAGAAAGTGGACTCTGGCCATTTTTTTTTCTTTAACGTCGGTCTCTTTCCGCGGCTACGGCCAATCAGCGGCACCATGGAGCAGTTTCATCTGACTACCCTGGAAATTTTACCAAAACCCTGCCTTTATGTAAAGATGCTAGGGAGCTTTAACGTGCCCAGCATCGCATCGCATCGCAGAGTACTAATGACTTTACGCCCTCTGAAGAGTGGGACGTGCAGATATTCAACTTGTTCAGACAATGCCACAACCTCGGTTGATGTTAACTATACAGTTTATACTGAAAAAAACAAGTTCCCTTGCTGGATATCAAACCCTTGGGTTAAAAGGCACGCGTTCTTACCACTGGACCACCGAGGCTCCATTATTCAATGTAATTATTACCATTGCAAATAGCAGGACTTACATTGTTACGTTTCTTTGCTAAAGGAATTCTATCCACTGTTTCTAAAACCTGGGTAATATATAACGTATCTTTATTTTGCACTAAATGGTTATCAAATGTCGTGTTGTCAAATCGAATGCCTAGTTTCTCAATAACAGAATATTGAGAGTAGCGTCTTACACTACTAAATTTAGATATTTAATAAAAACAAAGTACTTTTGTACCTGAACAAGCCATTTAGTGGCAAAACGGCTGTTGTATAGAATAGTAATATAGTGTAAATCTTACTTTTTTTGTTTTATAAAATATTAAAAAAATATATTTACAATGGATTTATATCAAGTATCGGCCACAACCATCGGAATTTAAATTTGCCTCAAATGACAGCATGATTTCACATTTGATAGAAATCTCAAGTCTTGTGCCGGTGAACTCTAGTCACTGTATATCATTACGTGGATTAGTATATGAATTCATTATGATGCAATAAACAAAATCTAAATTGGTTTAAAAAATAGCCAGTTCTATATTTGTTGTGACTCATACTTTTTGCTGGATCAGTTAACTCTTACACTTTGTATTAGGGAGTCAAGAGTTTTGTTGACCAATATAGATAAGGAAATACCTGATTAACATATTTGCAAGTAAATTGTTTCTATACAAACCTAAATTATTTTTGTAAATCTAATGAGCCTATGTTAATACTGTAGATACTGTTTAAGTGGTCTTTTGATACCAATGGGCCATCTTTTACATTATCTTAATTTGAAGCTAGCGATTGCTAATAAATGTTTTTTTAAATGTATAACAAGATGGTGTTTCGAATATTGGGGCCCTTGTACTCACGCTATAGTATTCATCCGATTAAAGTATCTGTGTTGCATGTCCATGTTTGTTATTGCATGAATTTTTTTGTTTACATTTCAGAGTTTTTTGAAGGGTGAAACACAAATTATGGCGGACGAGGCTTTCCAGAATGCCGTACAAAACTACTATGATGTGTTTCTAAAATCGGACAGAATTGGTAAAATGGTTCAATCAGGTGCATGTTCACAGTATGATTTTAGAGAAGTCTTCAGAAATAACATAGAAAAACGAGTGAGGTAAGTTTTTCTATTATATTCATATCTGGCGTCAATTATTTTTTAAATCCGATAATTCTTATGGAAATATATTACTTACCTAATATATTACTGCCAAAAAAAAGTTAATTAGCTGAAATAAGATTTAGCAAAAAAGCAGCAAATTAGAAAATACTAT
Source organism: Tillus elongatus (assembly GCA_964006375.1). Lineage (NCBI taxonomy): Eukaryota > Metazoa > Arthropoda > Insecta > Coleoptera > Cleridae > Tillus > Tillus elongatus. Next base: position 63,656,414 of record OZ023269.1, on the reverse strand, counting down.
CTTTTAAAAAGATTTGAACATTATATTATTTATAAAAATGTCGGATAATTAATATTTCCCTAATAAGATTATTTCTAAATATTTAAATTGGAGTACTTATTGGCTTCTGATTTTGTCATCTGAAACTTTTGTCAAACACTTTACAACTTTTTTAAATTTTAGTGAAGGCGTTTATACAGTTTACAAACGTCTACACAAATTGATTTAGGTAATACAAATCTGAACTATATCAAAACATCATATTGCTGCGAGACATTGATAAAAAACTAGATAGTAGAGAGCAGCCCCACTTAAGATCTTAAGGTATGTACCAACTCCAAAATGGGTTCTCACACTATATTAGACACGTTAATTAGATAAGATTTTTTGTTCGTGCACAAGGAAAGCGTTTATTTCGATGTCTATACAATATAGTATATATCTGGCCTTAGTATCCAGAGTAAATCTAGAATTGTTCCTATAGAAAATGCGCCCAAAACATTAAATAGTTGACTCGTCCTTTTAATGAAAACTATGGTTTATGATGGTTTGGTGTCAAAAAGTAAGTGTATGTAAAAAGCACATCTACTTGGCAGTGTCTCCTCTGCATATTGTGGATCGTTGCTATAGCTGATGTTATTGCGTTTAGACACATCTGAGGCGTTTGTTTTCTTTAGGACACTCACTGTTATGATTTAATCCATAAAAGTAGTTGCAGATCGAATTCCCTCTTCAGATAAAGAGCATAATTCATACATTATTTAGCTAACGGGCACACTATTTGCTGCTTAAATAAAATGTATTAAGTTTTATAAGTGATGGAAATTCAGCATATTATTATGGTTTTGTGATGAATTGAGTTCTTCAAATTGTAGTTATCAGTGTTCATCACATCTATCTTCACTCATTGAAGGCCTTAACTAACTAAATCCAGACGGCTTTTGTTAAAAATAATGACATTCATTGTATGGTATAGATGTGGCTGTGTAAGTGGGTTTCCTGTATATTGAAAAGTCAAATGAATCATTTTCTAACCTCCTTATGATAACATTTAAGAATAAATTTTCATAGAAATATTTTTTTATCAAATTATTCCTTTTTTTTCTTATAACACAGAGATCTAAATTTGGGTATGTAGTTTACTTTTTATAACGTAGACCTACGACCAAAGTTGGTTACCATAGGTTTGTTATTTTCGGACATATGAATTTGTCTCAAGGAAACCCAAAATTTTCCAGGAAAACCTGCTCTGATTTTCCTGGTGAATGAACTTATTCTAGCCACTCACAAAAGGGAGGTACCTGTCAAATTTCATCGAAATCGGCCCATTATTTCTAGAGTTATCGGTGTGTAATATATATATATATATATATATATATATATATATATATATATATATATATATATATATATATATATATATATATATATATATATATATATATAATTGTAATTATAAAAAATATATCAAAATTGAAACTGACCCCGGATATGGGTTCTAGTTAAAAAGTCGGGATCTCCCCATTACAAAAGGGAGGTACCTGTCAAATTTCATCGAAATCGGCCCATTATTTCTTGAGTTATCGGTGTGTAATATATATATATATATATATATATATATATATATATATATATATATATATATATATATATATATATATATATATATATATATATATAATTGTAATTATAAAAAATATATCAAAATTGAAACTGACCCCGGATATGGGTTCTAGTTAAAAAGTCGGGATCTCCCCATTAGTGAATTTTTTCTACAAAAATTCACTAAAAATTATAGCTTTTTTCTAAAGTAAACTTGACATTTGTATGTAGGTAAACTAAATCTAAAAATCCATTTAATTCTGCAGGGGTACCTTGAGAACCTGCTAAAATGCCATCTACATATCTGTACCAAAACAATTTTATGTGAAACTTCTGATGTTAAAATTTGGTTTTTTAGTTGTCCATAAATATGTTGGCTAATTAAAGAGACAACGGACCACACATCGGAACGCCTTCATTTTGAATATAAATTTTATTATTAAATTCCAAATAGTTCTCTTTTATGCATTCGTTAAAAATATTCATTATTTTTGATATTTTTATTTTATTTACGTTCTTGTCCAGGAAAATGTTTTTAAGCATCTTCTAGGGGGTATTTTAGAATACATGCTGCAAATACTAAGCATGATAACTTTCAAATGCTTACCACAACGTTACATAAAAACCATTAAAAAGTCAAGTTTGCAACATTTCTGAATGTTTGCAGCCAAAAACCAAAGCAAACTTACAAATGATACTTTAACATAACTTTCTAATGTAATATCTCCTTTGCCAGCTTGTTGTTTTTCTCCATTTGTAACCTCGCGTAAAGTTACAATTGTAATGTTTCTGAAAGTTTGTTTTCATTTGTAAACATTTATTTGATTTTCCACCATTTTCGTGATCGTGTATGTTCGATCGTATGTCATCGTCGTTCAATAGCAGCATGTCAACTGCCAACGCGCCCGCGTCAATAAGGGCCGATTGTTGTTTTTATTTATAATTTCAACATAAAATGTTATTTGATCTGTCTATTTACTTTTCTGGAAGTTTTAAAGAAAACAATCTTATTGTAGCGCGAATTGTTTTGTTTGAATTTTTTATTAAGTCATTTGTAGTCTGGAGTGTGGATAACGAAACATGAAGAATGAAGCATATTCATATCGACAAAGAGGTCTGAGGTAAGGTACCTACATTGGTAAAATATAAAGTTGCGTGTTTTTTAAGTAGTGTAAGTGGAAGTGCACGTTTACTTTTAAACAACCAGGCCGGATTTAATGAAACTTTGCATACCCGTGTTTTTCTGGTCATAATGAAAATGAGAGGGAAATACGCACAAATGTCTGCTTGTCAAATAATTTTAATTGAACTTTTTACAAAAATTTATATGATATATCTGAATAAAGGCAAATTAACTCATTTTTCGATATATATTTTATAAGATATTACAGGGTCATGCGTGAAAAATTGCTATGGTGTATGTAATCTACATACCTACTTAACGAATGACGAAAACCTAATTGCTAAATACAAATTTTGTTATGTCCTTAGAAGCAGTGGAGGTGTCTTACCTGGTCAGGTCACGTCAGATCAGGTCATTAATTTCAAAACATTAGGTGACATGGTTAACCTATAGAAACACATCTTATTGCTTATCCAGCATTAAATCATAAGAACAGTGAAACAGTACAGTACCAATCAAGCTGCCAGTACTGCTTATTTTGCACATTGTCACAGTATTCTAACGTATGGAACACTCATATGAGGTAGCTCGTCAGCACCGCGGAACAGGTGTTTATCATGCAAAAAAAGAGCAATTCGGACATTGTGTCACCTAATCGCAGGAAAAAACTGCTGGGATGTGTTCGAGGCCAATGGAATACTTACCCTTCCAGCCATATTTATTCTTTAGTATATGTATTCAAAATATCCAGTGAATGGTGAAGCTGACATTGATGTCAGCTTCACCATTCACTGGATATTTATACAGGTGCAGACATAAACAAAAAATTCGTTTGCACAAAAAGAAGAAATCGGAGTACTGGGGAATCAAATGCCTTCTACCTAAAGATATTGAGGTGCTGCCATAAACAGGATTAAAGTAAGCACTAGTGGGGTAATCAAACAAAAAATCAAAGTGGAGAAATTTATTGGTGCTCTAAACTGCTATGTATAGTGTTACATACTATTTGTATTCATTCTTTGTAGTGTGCGTGTGAGTGTGCGTTAGGAAAAAGCCTTGGAAGGCAAGTTCCACTAGCCGCATACTTTTTCGTATTAACGTAATCCTTTGTAGTCATAATTTCGCTTTATTTTAACTCAATGTTTCTGAAAGTACACAGACATTGTCGGTACTTATAAAGGCTGTGACTTACCATGTACATTTGATGTTCAATAAAATCTATATATCTAGCCATCAACAGAAATGAGATGTGTTGTAAGTCTCTAATTTTTTATGCAATAGAGATTTTATTCTAATTAACCCATTTGTTCCCATTGTACTCGCATGGGTACAGCTCACAAATTGTATCACAAGTGACATCTAGCGCTTAAAATGTAAATAAATTCCACATGGTAGGCATCTAGTATATTCAAGAAGTCAACTTATGTAGTTTTGGCGGAAGAGGGCGCTGTTGGTAATTGACAAGACAACAGCTGATTTTGTGAACAAAGTTGCAAGTGTTTTGAGGTCGTTTGTGCTCAAATTTCTGTTGAAAAAATCCATTTATTTAGGATTCTGTTATCATAGACACATTGTCAGGTATGTATTCAAGGGTAATAGCTATATTGCAGAGTTACATTTTACTTTACTTAGTTGCACAGTAGCATGCTAGGTTGATGTACTCATATGAGTACACTGGGCACACACGTGGTCAAAAATTATTATAATTAGTTTTGTTGCAGGTCGATTGATATGATGAATGCTGAGGACTTTTCATCAATAAGTGCTATATCTTTCTATGGTAGGCGTCACAAAAGACTTGAAAGTGCGCTTGACGATGTTGCCAGTTCAAGTCACGAACGTGCAGACGTTGTTCTTATTCCTCCAGATGTGGACACCCAAACCGATGAAGAAAATATCGACGAAGATGAATGTGATACGTCACATTTTCCGACTGATGTACCTGGGGAAGTTGAAGTCCGTTATGACAGTGACGATGACGATATTCCATTGTCTGAACTTGCGACTGGAGCTGTTCAGGATTTTTCAAATCCAAGAAAAAAAACCAAAACCGACAAAGAACCTGAGCCTATTATGTGGAGTGAAGATATAGGCAACCTGGAAATGACCGAAACTAATGGATATATTGATCGTTTGAATTATCTGAAAGAGTGTACATATAATTAAACTCCCATACAGACGTTCGAGAGACTCTTCGATAGAGAAATTTTCAAGCATATTGCAGAGCAGTCGATGGTCTATGCAGCCCAAAAAAATGACCACACATTTTCGATCACTGAGGATGAGATCAAGGTCTTCTTAGGTATTTTGATGTTTAGTGGATATCACAAACTACCTAGGGAACGTTTATTCTGGAATTTAGATGATGATCTAGCAGTACCCTGTGTATCCAAAGCTATGTCCCGAAATCGTTATTATGAAATGAAAAAGTATCTGCATTTTGCCGACAATTCGAAACTGGATAAAAACGATAAAATGTTCAAACTAAGACCTCTGATAACGATGCTGAATAAAAACTTCCAACAGTGGGGAATTTTCCACCCTGACCTTTCCATAGACGAGGCAATGGTGAAATACTTCGGACACCATTCTGCAAAGCAGTTCATTAGAGGAAAACCAGTGAGATTTGGGTATAAAGAATGGATGCTTTGCAGCTCAACTGGGTATTGTTATAATTTTGACGTTTACTGCGGGGCAAAACCATCCAGAATCTCAACTGAAAACCAAACGAAGTCTACATTACCTCTTGGATCTAAAGTTGTCTTAGAACTCTTAGAATGTGTTGCTCAACCATCGGACCACGCCGTATTTTTTGATAATTATTTTACAAGCCATAGCTTATTGAAAATGTTACGAGAGAAAGGATTTAGAGCAACAGGAACAGTTAGGGAGAATAGGACAAAAAAATGCCCGTTGCCACCTAAAAACGATATGAACAATAAAGAACGAGGACATTTTCAATATATGTTCGACACAACTAACTCTCTACTATTTGTCAAATGGAAAGATAATAATATCGTCACCATGGCAACGAATTACGACAATATCGAACCACAATCAAGGGTCAAACGTTGGTCTTCGGTGAAAAAAGAGAAAATAGATGTCCCCCAGCCACAGTTGTTTCGTAAATACAACCTATCAATGGGAGGGGTAGACCTTCTCGATCAAGGTGTTAACAATTATAGGATCTCTATCCAGGGAAAAAAATGGTGGTGGGCAATTTTTACCCATATGGTAAATCTCACTCTTGTAAATGCTTGGAGAATTCACATACTCAACAGTGCCAATAAGAACGTTGATCTGCTGTCATTCATTCGAAGTGTCACACGTCATTATCTAAGCTGTTTCAGAAAGGCTACTTATTCTAAAACAAGACCGTCTGCCTCTGTTCCCCGCAGTATCGTACAAGATGAAGGTGGTCATTTCCCTGAAAAACTTGGAAAACAATTACGCTGCAGGCAATGTCATCTCAGAGCACGCTGGAGGTGTATAAAATGTAATGTTACTTTGTGTATTGAGAGAGAATGCTTTATTCAATTTCACAGCAACCGCTAGTGGCAACGTCTTTTTATATATTATTATTTTTTTATATATTATTCTATGTAAGTTTGATATTATAACGTTTTTGCATCTGATATTGTGTTTTAATTTTTCTTATTGGTTAAAAATGTGATTTTAATACATTTGAACTTTTAGCAATCATAGCTACCAATTGTGCCCGCTGTACTCAAATGAGTACGCCAGTTTTTTTCCCATGATATTTTCGAAATTAAAAAAAAATAAATTTTCTATGTTGTACTAATACGATTCATTACAAAAATGTTAATTTTGTAGTATTTTTCGAAAAAAAAACTACCGTGGGCACAAATGGGTTAACATTGTCTTAATTAATTTTTTTACGGTTTTACAGAAAATATATATTTTGTATACCTATAACTCCTCGTCAACACAATTACATTGCATCAATAAACATAGTATGTAACAAATGTGGCTTTAGTATTCTATCGATGTACTATATAAACTACATGAGAGTCGCCTAAATACGTTCTATGTCAGCAACAGAGCTACCTTATTAGTATGCCGTAGGTATATCACATCAGACACGGCAAGGTTATGTTACAATATTTAGGAGATGTTGTTGATGTTATCTGATTATAATTACATGTATTTCGCTTTGTAATGTTTCAAGCCAAAATTTGTGACGCGTATTGAGACCTTATAGTCTCGTTATATAAATATCGTATATTAACATATTTATAGATACATATCTAATTTATTTGTACGATTTTACTCTAATAATTGTCTCAATTAATTTTTTTACAGTTTTACAAGAAATATGTTTTGTATAACTACACCTATACCTATATACAGTGTTACTTTGTAACTTGAAATAATTTCAGTTAATCAAATACAGTTTTTTTTTTCAAAAATGCTTGAACACCTTGATTAGTATTTCAAGTTGCAGGTGCAGTAATATGTCACCAACCTTGGAGAACCTTTTTCAAAAAAAGTATTGGTTTGATAGATTACTCACAGAAAGCCTCCTGCAAGATCGCTGCAACTAGCAAATCTTCCCGCAGTTACATTACAAATGCAAGTGTTTCTTTTGTAACCTTACTGCAAGTTTACTGTAGTGAGCTGTTACGAATTTTCATCGTACTTACAAATGTTAACTCACAGCAAGATTAAATTTTACAAGGGCTTAGTAAAGTTGTAAAATTTAAACTTACATTTGCAACTTATCCGCAATTGTATATATTATGTATACAGTGCAAGTTTGTAGGTGGGAATAATTTCAATTAATCTACTACAGATTTTTCCAAAAAGGCTCGCAGGCGTCAGATAGTATTTTCAGTTACAATTTTTAAAACAATATATTATACAATTTGTACCAAATGTCATTGATAATTTTTGTGAATCACTTTTGGTTGACTATAAAGTACATGTCAAACGATACAAAACCAAATTTCGAATTTTTATTATAAATCTTAAGTTGAAAGCATGAAAAACAATTAATGTAGACTAAAAGTTCCCCCGAAATAACAGTTCAATTATTAATTTTAAAATAATAAACTGTCTTTTTTCAATCTCTAGCCTTCTACAACTTCACATGTAAGGCTTTAAAAATATTCATCAAAAACCTGCGGCTGATTTAAAGTAATTGTGGATGAAGTAATGTTTCACGTGGAATATCGTTCAGCCGACAGCTCGTTTAGTCGACACTACAATAGAGCAGCGATTCGTGCGATAATACCGCTTCTTTCAGTATTTGTCTGGCCGACTGGTTGAAGCGTTTTGTTTCCTTCTATAAAGCCTAATATTGATCTGTGCTTCATATTTAGTTGCAAAACATGCCATATAAGCGAAATTGGCAACATATAAATGTTTAGAATGGCTTACCTAATTGCGATAGCAATATTTTGAAGTATAGTTTGATTTTGATTTTTGTTTTGCTTTAATATAACATTGTAAAAAAAAGATGTTTAAGTTATTAGATACAAATGCTTATGGGTAATTAATTGTTATATATGTAAATATGTATGAAACTCAATCCTGACTCACCTGAATGAAAAGGTTATTTTCTAATAAAAAAATCGATGGATATAAAATTTATTCCATATTTTAATAACAAAAATGTGATTTAAAGTGAAGGCACATATTATTAAGCATTTATTTTCTTCATTGATTGTTGTTGCCCTTACTTGGTGAAACTGGTCCATACTACATACAGGCTTGGAGACTACTTCTTTGAATTAACTGTTGGGTTTCGTTTCTGTAGGTGAAGGGCGTAGCCAGCGCGTAAGCTAACTGGAGCAAGAGGTCCTTATGAATTCTAGATGTTCTAGGATGTTCTTCAACGTTTCTGTGACTAGTTTCGCCTCGAATATATATATATATATATATATATATATATATATATATATATATATATATATATATATATATATATATATATATATATATATATATCACCGATATCTCAAAAAATAATAGGCCGATTTTAATTAAATTTAGTGAATACCTTCCTTTTGCAAATGGCTTGGATAAGTTCGTTATCCAGGAAAATCGCCCCAGGTTTTCCCGGAAAATTTTGTGTTTTCTTTCGGAAAAAATTATATCTCCCGAATTAACAAAGTAAGGGCAACCAAATTTGGTACACGGGGTTACATCATTATATGTAAGTTACCTACCTAAATTTAGCTATGTAGGTCAAAAGACAAAAAAGTTATAGGCATTTAAATAAAAATAAATTCGGGTTTTCCTCAAAACGTTGCGATTAAAAACGTCAAAATTGGCAACGTTTAGGCAAAGAACTTGAATCTAATGTGGGCTATGGAAAGAAAATATCTCAAGAAGAATGTTTTACAAACCCTGAAGTCTTAGTTTCAAGCGTCATTGTCCTTCATTTAACTAAAATAAATATTTTAGTAAAATGCATTTCAAATAGACCCTTTCTCTGATGCTTTGGCAGTAGCCTTAGCTATAGAGTTCAACGTTTAATGGTATATAATTTATGTCGAATTTTCGTAAAAAAATCAATATCGTTATTATACAGATATGAAAAAAAATTGTATACATTAATTATAGGGTGTCTTGAGCTACATCTTAAAAAATATTTCTACAATCAATCACAGGTGGCCCATAAGTCGTTGTTGATACAAATTTTCTTTTTTTTTAAATCAAACACGCCTTATGTTATTGCATTTTTGAATTTTCCATCGAAATATAATGCATGTTTGTAAGAAAAGAATTCATATTTGAATAGCTCAATTTGCTATTAACCTATAAGGTTTACCAAGAAACGAGTTTTTTCGGGAACATTTTTAGTTTACTTTCGGAAATTTTTGTACATTTTCAAACAATAAAGTTATTTTGATGAAACATGGCACATTATTTTTACTATATTTATTTATATCACCTTCTAATAAATGTATAACTAGTTGCATACGATATTTTAATATATGTATCGATATTTCAAATTTTCCGGCTTTCTGACTCCAACTCAAAGGGTATTAGTGAATTCTCTCTTTTTTAGTGAAAAAAAATCACTAATGGGGAGATCGCGACTTTTGAATTTTGACAAAATTTCTTCATATGATCACTAACCCCGAGAACACATATCCGGGGTCAGTTTCAAATTGTATATGTATATATATATATATATATATATATATATATATATATATATATATATATATATATATATATATATATATATATATATATATCACACCGATAACTTTAAAAATAATCGGCCGATTTTGATCAAATTTGGTGGGTACCTTTCTTTTGCCAGTAGCTTGCATAAGTTCGTTCGCCAGGAAAATCTGCTGAGTTGAAATACATTAAACAATGATTTGTTTTAGTTAGACAGACGGATTCCCCGGTCAGTATAAGTTCTGAGCTGAGCTTAAGTGTATGGAATTTCGACCACGAAATTATAATGCATGTTTTGTAAGAAAATAAATTCGGGACTCAGCAAGTGCGTTATGGCAGCGAATTTTTATTGAACGCCTCAAATTTGAATAACTCAATTTTCTATTAGCCTATAAGGTTTGTTGGCCAGGAAACTAGTTTTTCCGGGAATATTTTAAGTTTATTTTCGACAAATTTGTGTACATTTTCAAACAGTAAAGTTATTTTCATAAAATATGGTACATTGTTTTTGCCATATATGTTATACTGGTAACCAAATTTGATGTCTGCTTTCTTAAAAAAACACATATTTGCTGTTTAAAACATATTTATGAAAATTCACTATCATAACGCACTTGCTGCGTCCAGACTTTTTCATATAGGTGTTGTATTGATATGATGTATGTCTGATTCAGGGGACGAATCACAAAGTTTATCAAACATAGAATATAGATTTAGATCAATTAGTATCATGATAATATTATAACAGGAAGTTATTTAAATAGAAGTAGTAATAGTAGCAACATGACATAGCAATTTAAGGAATTATTTCTTAAGGCTATTTCGGAATTTAACGGTCAACCCGCCAATGTAGGCAATTTTTTAAAGTCATGTGACTTAGTCATGAATCAATTTTACGTGGCTAACGAAAATTTATGCATGAATCATTTTTTATTAAACTATATTCAGACTAAACTAACAGGAACAGCACGGCTCATTGTTAATACTAAAATTATAAATTCATGGGCAGATTTGAGAAGTGCAATCGTGCAGAAATTCATTGACCAGCGTGATGACTCTAGCCTACTAGCCGACATGTTGACGCTGAAACAGAGAAATTCAGAAGATGCATTATCATTCGCTAACAGGTGCCGTCACATAGAACAATTACTTATATCAAATTTAATTGCTAACGAAAACAATGAGGCAGTACGGGTAATTAAAATGAATATTTACCAGAATCAAACTTTGAAAGCATTTTTAGGTGGATTAAGGAATCCAATGGGGATCGTGCTCAGATCCAGAAGTCCGGAAAGCATAGAACAAGCATTAAAAATCGTATTTAGGGAAGAAACCTTTGATTATAGCCATAAAACGATACATACAATTTTTAATAATAACAAACAAGATGGACAGAACCGAACACCATTCCAAAAACAAAACAACCCACCTTTTTATAACGTCCAATTTCAGAGACCATTTCAACCGAATTTCAGACCTTTTCAGCAACAAAATAATAACCAATTTAATCAAACAAATTTCCAACCCAGACAAAATCAGCATTACGCCTTAACAAAAACTTTCGAATCAATACAGAAGACCTAACTTCAATAATCATTTAAATCAAAATGGAAGTCCCAATTTAAATCAGCACATAAACAGAACATACCCAGAATCGATGTAAATAGGTAGCTCAAACTCAAGACTGTCACAACAACCACAGAGGCACACACCTCACCTAAACAACGCGGATTTTTGTTATAACAGTGTAAACGAATTAAATTACGAGACAAATAATTTATATTATGAAATAAACCATGAAAATTCGCCAGCAGAAACATACGATATTCAGCAACAAAATTTTCCCATTGCCGGCACCTTAACGCAAGAACCGTAATAGATATAAACAATATTAGCGTCTTAAGCCGTTTACCTTATATAGAACTCAAAGAAATCCAGGGTAAACTTTTATTAGATTCGGGCTCTTAAAAAAATCTTTTGAGCCCCATAGAAGCATATTATACATTTTCAGACAACGTATACGACCAGCCGCTCGTTATACGGACAGCTCACGGCACGTCGAAATATTTGAAACGTGCGAATATCAAACTTAATTCAATTTCAGATAAGACACAAGAATTTTGTCTTTTTAATTTTAATAATCACTATAGTGGTCTTCTAGGTATGGAGTTTCTTACGTTAAATAAGCTAAAATAAATTTTAAAAACCACAAGCTATATATAGGCAACAAATGTATTAAAATACAGTTCCCACAGGATCATAGCGATGATCAATCGGTGACGATAGAAACCAAAGCATATGGTTTACTATCATCCGAAAACCAAATAAATTTAAATAATGTAGTAACCCACGAATATTTTGTACATAATAATGAACTTGACATAGTAAACCGAGTATTAAATGACACCGAACAAAGTTATATAAACATACATAATAAGCCAGTCAGCAAATTAAACAGACAATACGCTTTTGAATCTCTAGATAGCCATAAACGAGTGTCATATGAACCGGCGGTTAAACAGAATAATATTCCACATGCAGTTCGGATGAACAATATAAATATTAAAAATACGAGGGGCAACCAAAAACAGAAAAGGCCATAATCGAACAAATAGATACAGATTATTCAAACGATGAAGAGAAGCAAGTATTATTTAATTTATTGTCGGAATATCAAGACATCTTTCTAAATAAAAATGAACACTTAACTCACACCAATGTAATAACAAACCGAATAAGGAGAACCGATGACATACCCGTCCATTCTAAATTAGACAAACACCCAATTCCCAAAATAGAGAAAATATTAGATAAAATTGGGAGAGCCCAATACTTTTCGACGATCAAGTTAATATCTGGATATCACCAAATCAAGCAGAACGTATTAAATGGCCTAATTGGACAAACATGCCTTGTATACATGGATGACGTCAGAGTCTTCTCCACGTCATTACAGGAACACATAGAAAAACTAAAACTGGTATTCGAGCGCTTCAGACAAAGCAACTTAAAGATCCAGCTAGACAAAAGCGATTTTCTAAAGACGGAAGCCGAGTTTCTAGGACACGTGGTCAGCTCAGACGGGATTCGTCCGAATCCAAGGAAACTGGACGCAATAAAGAAATTCCCAATACCTAAAACCCCCAAGGAAATCAAATCATTTCTAGGACCAGTTGGATACTATCGTAAATTCATAGAAAACTTCGCACACGTCACGAAACCACTCACCAAATGCTTAAAGAAAACACTAAAATAAACATTAACGACGAGAAATAGATTGCTGCCTTTAACCCGTGTAAAGACAGCTTAATGAATTCACCTGTGCTAATACCACCAGATTTTTCCAAAGATTTTATATTAACAACCGACACATCCAATGTAGCGATAGAGGGAATATTGAGCCAGGGTGAACCAAATTCGGACCACACGATAGCTTACGCCAGTCGTACATTGAACGAAACAGAATCTAGGTACAGCACGATAGAAAATAGCCATCGTATGGGCAACAAATTATTTCAGACTATATTTGTACGGACGTAAATTCACCATATATACAGAGCATAAACCGTTAAAATGGCTATTTTCTTTGAAACAAAACCAAATTTAAAATTACTCCGTTGGAGATTAAAACTAGAAGAATACGAATTTAAAATCGAGTATAAGAAAGGAAAGTTAAACTGTGCAGCCGATGCACTTTCCAGAGTAGAAATAAACCCACTTGATATAGATAACCAATCAATAGCCAATGATATTGACGAAGGAGAGGAAATAATAGAAATTGACGATGACGAAACAGCTCATTCAAATGCAGACTCATACTCAGCACCCGGTATACCGATACTCGAGGAAGAAATCGTTAACAGCAAAACCAATCAGATAGTTTTCAAAAATATGGACAAACCGGAAATATTCTCAGTCAGAAAAGACAAACGAAATTTCATCTATGCAAACTTTAATTTGAATGAACCCAGCCAAATATAAAAAATATATAAAAGGGTACTGTTTACCCCAAAGGAAATATTATTGTGTTTTTGTAAATGAACAAGATTACGAACTAGTAAGTTCGGCAATCAATAAAAATTTTAATAACGTGGAATCACCCAAATTTTATAGATGTTGGGAAATTAGGGATGAAATTAACGAGGACGAGTTAACCGATACGATCATGAAATATCATGAGAGGAAGAGTAATCATCGGAAGAAACATACCTAATAATAAAGAAAAAATACTACTGTTCTAACACACCCCCACAGCATCCAAACCTTTAGAAATACCGCATATAGATACATTCCAAATTGAACAAGCCATATTCTTAACAATAATAACTTATCGGTAGCAATTTTTTTATTTGTATTGTTTGTTTTCTAATAAATTATACTTATTCACACTTTTTCCCTGATTATCAAATTTGACGTATACACAATTTTATTGGCAAATATTGAATTTTCTATGATTTTTAATAACACTGATAAAATATGTTTCTTTAGTTCTTCGTGTTTTTCTTAAAACCAACAAAGCGTTTTGAAAATAACAGGAGTAGCAAAAGTTTCAAAGTTAAATTCCTCATAAAATGAAATCATAATTTATTAAATCCACCAATCTGTTAAAAAATTGTGACATTTTAAGGGTGCATCACCCCTTTCAAATTCCTCAATTAAACTCTACTTACCATCGATTAATGCTTAGAACGTGTATCAAATTTGATTTCTCTAAGTGAAAGTATTACGCAGATATTGATTTCTTTTGAAATTGAAAACCCCATTTTGCAGGCCTATAACTTCTCAGTGGTGCAGCTTAGTATAGGGGTAAGTTGCATTAAATTACCATATTTTAGGTTTACCTACATGCCCCTGTCGGTTCTTATGCGAAACACCCTGTGTGCATTTTTTAAATGACAGAAATTAAGGAAATGCAAAGCTATGAAATAATTGATTTATCTTCAAAATTTACTAATTTTCCTCTATTTAACTGGCCTTGTATATATTTTCATATAACCCTTGTGTAGGTTACCATTATTCTAGTGGCTAAACACACCTGTAAACTCACATTCAGACAATTAATAAGTCAACAATTCGAGTATTGCACATTTATTCAGATTAATTAATATAAGAAATGCCAATAAATGTTTGTAAATAAAACATTAATAAAACAATTAAAATTTCAATAAAATAAAAATAAAATAAATATACAGTTCTTCGAGTTGCCAGAATATTTATTAGCCAAACACAAAGTTTCCGAGATGAATATTCGAGGTTACCCCACTGAAGTAACTTGACTTAAATTTGACTAGACTATTGATCCTACATGCTTTCAGTGTGGTATTAAAGGAATTGCATTACATAGTAGTAGTACTTATACCTTTATAGAACACAACTAAATTGGACAGAATATGGCACAAATTCACATTCACTTGCACTTACAGAAAACTACAACTGAAAGTAATCCATTAGACCTTTTGACCCTTCCCTTGTACGGTTGCTCTCTGGTCTGCTTCCACGGACTTGATTTTGACTTATAAAGCTATTTCCATATCCCGATGTCCGATGTTTGTCACCAACAGCTTGGATATTCTGGTTGTGAAAGCATACTTTGGCAAAGTGATTGTGTATCTCATAAATTGCAAGTTTTATTGTACCCAGCTCATTTACCTACGATATGTTCAGGTCCAGATTTTCTGCTCTTCTTATACTTCTTACAGCATTCACTTTTACCTCAGTAAAAAGCCTCAGATGTTGCGTACACAATTCTATAGATTTGCAGAGGCTTCTTGCACTTATGATAGCGTAATATCAGTTTCCCTAATAATACTTTGTTGTGGAGACCCAGAATTAATGTATCTTTGATCGTTTAACCTGTGTATGGATTTTTATAATTATACAGATACATCCATAATTAGCGGGTTGCTTCTTAAGTTCCGTTACAAGAGTAAATGGCAGTGGCGTCTCCTGACCAAAATGTTCGGGTGTGCGGTAACGAGTTGCTGTTGTGTGGGGGTTTTAAAAATTATTAACACTAAATGTACATATATATATATATATATATATATATATATATATATATATATATATATATATATATATATATATATATATATATATATATATATATATATATATATATATATATATATATATATATATATATATATATATATATATATATATATATATATATATATATATATATATATATATATATATATATACCAGGTGTCAACGAATTTATTAGACAAGCCATAATTTCTATAGTATTAGGTGTATCAAAATGAGATTCGGTACAGGCAAATGGTACGTGAAGAGGATAGTTTTAGCATATTTTTCACTTTCCGCTCACTTCCGGTTTTACCGGAAATGGTCCAGGTTTTGAATTTTTAAATAGAACACCCTGTATATTTTCACATTTTCGGATTTCTGAGACAATTATTAATCAGAATGTGATATTTTCAAAAGTTTTTACGCCTACTTGATTTTGAGACACTTTTAATATTGCATCTAGGTGGACATGATCGGACCAAAACTAATCTAAGTACCTTAGGTGATCTCAGAAAACTACAATCGCAAAGTTTTAGTGACTAGTATGATAGATATGAATAAGACAAGTTGGCAAAATTACATTTTCGTTTTTATTATTATTTATCAAATGGCGACACTTTTTTGACAAGCATTTTCCGAAAAAAGGATTTTTGACGAATATAACGATGATAATTTATTTGCGATTGGATAAACAAATTTAACAAACTAACAAGTTAAGAAAAGAAAAATCAAGAGAACTAACAAAGTTAACAAAAAATAGCAACATTAACTAATAACTTCAACGACGAACTTAAATTATTTGAAATTACAATATCCGATTTTATTAAAATTTTCACTGCAGTAATTGTTCAAACTGCATTCCTTCTTGTTCACGACACATTTCAGCCCGTTCAATTGTTTCTCTACACACGTTTTCTAACATTTGAGGCGTTATACTTCTAAATGCGTGTAGAATTCTTTCTTCTAAGATTTCAAGAGTGGCTGGAGCAGTTGCATTGTATACCCTTTCTTTAACATACCCCCAAATAAAGAAATCGAGCACAGTGAGATCCGGTGAGCGTGCAGGCCACCGTACGGGACCATTGGTTGCAATGACTTGATTATTAAAATGTTCTGTTAAGTAATTAAGAACTTCTCTGGCATTGTGAGGCGGTGCTCCATCTTGTTGGAAGTAAATTCGCCGTAAAACTGCTAAAGGTAGATTATCAAGATGATCTTCGATTTCATTTTGAAGAAAACCTAAGTACCTAACCCCTGTTAACTGACCTTGAAACAATATTGGCCCAATTATTCTGTTTCGAATGATACCAGCCCAGACATTGACGCCAAACCTTTCTTGAAAATTGCCCTCTCTCATTTGGTGTTGATTTTGTTGGGCCCAGTACCGAGTATTTTGCTTATTGAACATACCATTATTTGTAAATCGGGATTCGTCGGAAAATAGAATGAAGTTGATAAAATTTGGGTTAACTCTTTGATTTTGAAGCAGCCAATCACAAAACAATACCCGTCTATCGCCATCGTCACCATACAAATGTTGATGTATCTGATACTTAAATGCTCGATACCCGTGGTTTTTCAGTATTTTTCTTGCCGATTCATGACTTATCTGCAGTTCTCGACTAATTTCTCTTAAAGAAACCGTTTTATCAACCTCAACCATGGCAAGAACGTCAATCTCAGTGTCTTCATTTATGATAAACCTCTGTTCCGCATCTCGATTTCCTCCTTGTCTGAAACGATTCTCAACATACGGAAAATATTGATGGGATGGATGTTGCCGATTGGGATATCTGTGAGCATACAACTCGGCAGCATTCCTTGAATTTCTATGACACTCTCCAAATATTAATAACATGTCCACTTTCTCACTTTGAGTATACATAATTGTGACAAGAAATTAAACTGAAATTTAACTAAACTTAAGTAACTTCTATGTCTGTTCAAAAAGCGTATGTCACTGTCATTGTGAAAATCAGTGTTTTGGTTACCAAGGAAGTCTCGATGAAAACAACGGCAAAATATAGATATATGCAATATTAAGTGGCTATAAAAAAATCAAGTAGGCGTAAAAACTTTTGAAAATGTCACATTCTGATTAAGAATTGTCTCAGAAATCCGAAAATGTGAAAATATACAGGGTGTTCTATTTAAAAATTCAAAACCTGGACCATTTCCGGTAAAACCGGAAGTGAGCGGAAAGTGAAAAATATGCTAAAACTATCCTCTTCACGTACCATTTGCCTGTACCTAATCTCATTTTGATACACCTAATACTATAGAAATTATGGCTTGTCTAATAAATTAGTTGACACCCGGTATATATATATATATATATATATATATATATATATATATATATATATATATATATATATATATATATATTCGACCTATATGGGAATGATACGTAGATAAATAAATTAATTTCCCACTGCAACACTAACAATTAAAAAGTCACTTAAAACTTTAAAACACGAAAAGAACATGGAATTATTATCAAGCTCTTCTCTTCACACAAATTTGTGTTAGCGTTAGCACTGTCCGGAATATATATATATATATATATATATATATATATATATATATATATATATATATATATATATATATATATATATAAATTGAAACTGACCCCGGATATGTGTTCTAGGGGGCCTAATTAGCGCTCATTTGAAGATATTTGTCAAAATTCAAAAGTCGGGGTCTCCTCATTAGTGCATTTTTTAAAAGAAAATCCACTAAAAAAAAGATATACACGTATAAACTACCAAAGAAATGATATAGTTACTTTGTGCTTACAAATGTCCTATAAATGTTTTTATTCTTTTTTTTTGTCGGAACGATATAGCTAACAAAAACTGGTACGAGATTTACCAGCTAATTAGTACGCCGCATCGCAAACGCCGCTTCCGTTGTAACAAAAGGAAGGGAATGTTCTGAAACGTTGGAAATTCCACGACTTGCGCAAGCGTAGGATCCACTGTATGCAGCTGTATGCAACAAATGATATGCAATGTCAGGTCACTACCGAATAACTATTGTATGTATGTATGAGCAATTATGGATGACCTCAGATGCTAACGTCTATTGGTCACAGACTTTTATATTAAAAAATAATATTTTTTAACACTTTTTTAAAAAGCATTTCGAGAACACTGACCGATCGTTTTTATTATTTACGGAGTATTTGGTTTTGTCCGACTAGGCATAGATATATTCTTTACAATGCTTACTTAGGTACATAATATTAACTTACAATAGCGTTTTTGTTGTTTTTTTTTTGTTTTTTTAAACATATATACAAACACGGTAAATATAAACTTATATATACATAAAGAGCTTTTTTTAGATTAGTTTGGTCTTGTATTTATGTTTTTTTTTCTATTAACTTATATTCTATAAGGATGTATACTGGGACACATTTCTTGCCAAGGGCCTATCAAGGCTAAGAGACACACTAAAGAGCCTTAGAAGGGCTATACACGAGGAAAAACAATTGTGATTACTAATTCTAATTCTAAAAGCTAATGTAACACAAGGCATTACAATGTTTGCTTTTATAGGTGTAAATGAATTTGCATAAAAAACTTTACCGAAGAATTGTTTAATATTGACTTATCTACGCTCAACAAATGCGTAAGATTAACTGGTTGGTCCACGCTTCTATAAAGCAATAAAGCAGCGACTGATCTAAGCATCTAGGACATTAAAAAACTATGTGGTTCAGATCTCCCTACTCATCCTATCTACATTCGCAGAATGAAGTTTCAGTAATCCCAATTTTATTTAGATGTGCTGGGTATCTACCGTGACCAGATTTCAGGCGGGTCATGGTACTGGTGTAAAATCTGTTGGAAGAGTATCTTTTTTCCCGCAGTGGAAGCTTTGTATGTAAAAAAGTATAATGATTACTAGAATTGTTTCTGTACTTTTGTTAATCTTTTTCCCACAGTCCAGCGATATGTTGTTGTATTTGGCTGCGTAAATCGAAGTGATGGATTTTAACGTCATATGGTATATCACCTCTGATTACGGCTTCCTTCGCCAACCTGTCAGCTATTTCATTACCTGATATGTTTATATGTCCTTTGGCCCACAGAAATATTGTTTTTGAGTTCCTTGTGTTTAGCTGAAAATTAAGTTCTAACATTTTTGATAGCAAGGGATTAGTAGAGTGTACCAATTTAGCGTGCTTTATGGCTTGAAGTGCCGATTGTAAGTCGCTTATGATGATAATTTTTGGTATTCTATTTGTCTCAGCCCAATTAAGTGCTTTTTCTATTGCCAATAATTCAGCACTATAAATCGAACTGTAGGATGTAATTTCCATTGAGACTGTAAGTTTTTAAGTGGTACTAAGAAAGCAGCCCCAAGTGTGAGTAATTTTTTGAACCATCTGTATAAATGTGTACAAAATCTGTATATGGTTCTAAATTAGCCCAAAAAATGTTCAAGCTTACACTTTGGTGTTCCGAGTAGTTTGGTATAATAACTTGAGGTGCAGCTACCAACGATTCGTAGCTGTTTTTAATGGATTAGTTACACACACTACCTCTATATGTTCTTGAAATTAAAGAATGAAGTCATACATAGTGGTTAAAGGTGGATGGTTTTTTATTTTCCACTATTTGTTAGCGTTTCTATAAACAGTGCTGATACTTTGTCGGAGTGTCGACTTAAAAGTTTTAGTGCATAGGTTCCAGCTACTTGTTGAATACGTAGATAAAGGGGAGGTTCTTGGGATTCTGCAAAAACAATTTGATTTGGTGTTGATTGCATTGCACCTATGCAAAGCCTTAGTGCTTTAAGTTGAACACGTTCTAGTTTCAGTAGCTTAGTCTTTGAAAATGATCCGTATACTGTACATCCGTAACCAAGGATGGATCTTATATAAGTTTTATAGAAAAGTCAGCTCCCCAGCTGTGACTAACTACAGACCTCAAGAGATTTATTTCCTCGCTCGCACTTTGATTTTAAATAGTTAATAATAACTTTTTATCTAGAAAAACACCAAGGTATTTAAATTCATTAGTCTTGATCTGAAGTTCGTTTGTGTTAATTAGTTGAGGAAGTGTCAAGCGATGTCTAGTAAAACACATAACGGCTGTTTTTTGTTCGTGTATTTCAGACAGTTTTTCTTTAGCCCATATTTTAAGCTTGTAGATAATTTGCCTCAGTTTTAATATGTGCATATTAAAACTGAGGCAAATTATCTACAATCTGAAAATATGGGCTGAAGAAAGACAGTTTGAAATATACAATATACAGGCATATATCATCTCCAAACTGTATACATACAATTTCGCCGTCAAATAGTTTGTGCAACCTATGGGTATAAATGTTAAAAAAATTGGGCTAAGAATAGAACCCTGTGGCTATCCTGTTCTTACTAGTCGTGGTCCATATAAGTTGTTGTACTCATCTCTAACGTATACTGGCCCATCATTATACAAACTTACTATATTTAGAGCCGTGTTCGACGGAATGTCAATCTCTTTCATATCTTTGTATAGCAGCTTAAGGTTGACACTTTCATATGCACTTTTGATGTCTACAAATAGGCATATGAAATATTTGTTCTCTGATAAAGTAATTTGCTAACTAAATGATTGATGGCATCAATTGTGCCCAGTCCTCGTCTAAACCCATACTTCCCATTTGGGAGGAAGTTACCGTGTTCAACATATCATTACAATCTATGTTTGATCATGCGTTCAAAAGTTTTTGTAAGGCAAGACATTGATGAAATAGGACGAAATGATGAAGGTTGGGAGCTGTCTACCACGCTTGTGAATCAGACATACAACAACCCCCTTAAGAGCTTCTATGCAATCACCTTTGGTCCACCAGCCTTAAAAAATATCCAAGAAGATATTTTTTGCCTTCTTTGATATTTAACTTATGATCGGATATGTGAACCTGTCTCTCCCGGGTGCAGAATTTGCTGATATTTTTAATGATTTTTCTAATTCCTCCATACTGAAAGCTTTTTCTAAATGATTTTCGTTACCGTTGTCTTGAAATTCGCTTATGAACTCTGTGACTCCCGGGCATGCTATTTTGTTAATAAAATCTTCAATGATATATGTGTTGGGATATATATGAGTTAATGTAAATTGATTGTTAGTAAACCTATTTGTGAAGTTACAAATCTCACTGATAGGAGTGTTTTTGTTAAATTGAGTGACATAGGAACGCCATGCATATCTACTTTTTCGTTTAAAAGTACTCTTCGCTTGAGCATCGACCTTTTTATAATTGAGATAATTCTCCCAGTTTGAAGTCAACTTGTACTCTGTTATGCCTTTTTACGTCTAGTTGCTATACGGTTACCGTCATTATCTCTGTTATGCATTTTTACGTCTAATTGCTATAGAGTTACCGTCATTATCCCACCAAATCGGTTTACTTGTTCCGTTGTTGTTGACACATTTACATTTCTTCATCGATTCATCTGCAGCCCGATTAAGTACTTCCACAAAATTTGTACATTTTAGTGAATTTTCTTAAAAAAAATTCACTAATGAGGAGATCCCGACTTTTGAATTTTGAAAAAATTTCTTCAAATGAGCGCTAATTAGGCCCCCTAGAACACATATCCGGGGTCGGTTTAAATTTTTATATGTTTATATATATATATATATATATATATATATATATATATATATATATATATATATATATATATATATATATATATATATATATATATATATATATATATATATATATATATATATATATATATATATATATATATATATATATATATATATATATATATATATATATATATATATATATATATATATATATATTTTTTTTTTTTTTTTTAATTTAATATTATTGGCTGCGGCATCTCAGGCCATTAGCACATTTTTCCCATCATTCTATATTTTTTAAAATTTTCCAGACAGAGTCAAATTGGCTCGCCCGGGAATCGAACCCGGGACCTCTCGCTTAGCAGGCTGGCACCTATACACCTGCGCCACGAGGGCGTCAAATATATATATATATATATATATATATATATGTATCACACCGATAACTCAAAAAATAATGGGCCGATTTTGATTAAATTTGGTGAATAAATTCCTTTTGCAAATGGCTTGGATAAGTTCGTTAGCCAGGAAAATCGGTCCAGGTTTTCCCGGAAAATTTTTTTGTTTTCTTTCGAAAAAAATTTATATCTCCGGAATTAACAAAGTAAGGGCAACCAAATTTCATATGCAGATTTATTTCATTATAGGCAAGTTACCTACCAAAATTTAGCTCCGTAGGTTAAAGGATAAAAAAGTTACAGGCATTCAAAGAAAAATAAATTTGGATTTTCCTCAAAACGTCAAAATTGCGATTTTAAACGTCAAAATTGGTGAGTACATTCCTTTCGCAAGTCGCTTGGATAATTTTGTTAGCCAGGAAAATCCGCCGAGGTTTTCCCGGAAAAATTTGTGTTTTCTTTCGCAAAATATTTATATCTCCAAAATTAACAAAGTAAGGGCAACCAAATTTGGTAAGCTGGTTTATATCGTTATAGGTGTACCACCTACCAAAATTTAGCTCTGTAGGTCAAAAGACAAAAAAAAGTTATGGACATTTAAAGAAAAATAAATTGGGGGTTTCCTCAAAACGTCAAAGTGACAATTGAAAACGTCAAAATTCGCAACATTTAGGCAAATAACTTGAATCTCATACGATCTATGGAAAGAAAATGTCTCAAGAAGAATGTTTTACATACACCGAACTCTTAGTTTCAACCGTCATTGTCCTTCATTTTACTAAAATATTTCCAGAAAATTCATTTCTAATAGACCCTTTCTCTGATGCTTGGCAGTAGCCTTAGCTATAGAGTTTATTGTTTAATGGTATATAATTTTTGTCGAATTTTCGTAAAAATCAATAAAGCTCAATATATTCGTTATTATACAAGATATGAAAAAATATTGTATACATTAATTATACGGTGTTTTGAGCTACATCTTAAAAAATTATTGCGACAATCACAGGGTGGCCCATAAGTCGTTGGTGATACAAATAATTTTTTTTTTTTTTTTTTGTCGAAAACGCCTTATTTTTTTGCATTTTTCATCGAAATATAATGCATGTTTGTAAGTTAAGAAATTCTGGAGGCAGCAAGTGCGTTGTGGTTGCGAATTTTGATTAAATGCTTCATATTTGAAAAGCTCAATTTGCTATTAACCCATAAGGTTGACCAAGAAACGGATTTTTTCAGTAACACTTTTGGTTTACTTTTGGAAATTTCTGTACGTTTTCAAACAATCAAGTTATTTTGATGAAACATGGCACATTGTTTTTACTATATATGTTATACTGGTAATCAAATTTGATGCCTGCTTTTTATAGGTTATACTGGTAACTAAAATTGATGTCTGCTTTCTTAAAAAGAAAACACACATATTTGCAATAAAAATATTTTTATGAAAATTCACTACCATAACGCACTTGCTGCGTCCCGAGATTTTTTCTGATGTGGAGATGTGAATGTCTAATAATGCATCGTCTAAATAATTTGGAAAATTTTCCCAATTGGCTGTAGTTTCCCTCCAGCGACGGTATGGTTGTTTATTATTTAGAGTGTTCTGTTTGTTTAGTTTTATATGTATTACATAATGGTCTGAACCAAGTGTATCATCAGAAACATGCCAGGACATGGTTGCTAGTACTGGCGGAAAATTTTTAATCTACGATAGATGGGGACTCCAACGACCTCACGACCCTAGTTACAAATCCATTGTTTAATATAGTTAAGTTTGAATCATGAATAGCATTTGCTAGTGTATTACCACTAGGATCATCACTATTAGATCCCCAAAGGTCGTGATGTGAGTTGAAGTCCCCGCCTATGATTGTGTTTACATTATTAATTTTCTCCATTGCGTTGACATTGTATTTACATTGGGTGGTTTATAAATTGAGACTATATCTACACCTAGTTCACTCAAATTGATAGCACAAACATCTACATCACCAGATGGAGAGTTAATGTGAGTAATTATTTTAAAATGGAGCCGGTTGCTAACCAATATTGCCACACCTCCTCCCCTACATTGGGTTCTATCCTTACGGATTAGATTGTATCCTCGAAATTGAAAAGTAGTGTTATGTGTTTTAAGAAAAATTTCACTTATCAGCAAAATATCTATTGTGTTATTACTCAAATAGTTGCGTAAATTAACTTGATTCCTAAGTAATGCTCTTGAATTCCACTGTAAAATAGAAATTGTGTTTAACGAATAACTATTTATCGTCACCGACATTAGATTTTATATTTATAAAAAGCCTTTGCATGTTCTCTCTAAAGCTGTTTTCGCTGATGGTATACTTACTTTCGTAAGAATATTTCTTCAGGGTTTGCAACATTATTTCACTGACTTGTTCAAATAATCTTTCTTTGTACTCTATTAGCTCATCTCGGTATGAGTTGGGTAAAACTGTTTGTGAATTTGGTTTGTCTCGTGTGGGAGTAGGTCACCGGGAAACTTTACGTTTTTTGTATAATGTGACTTGAGTACTACGTGATGGTACTAAGGGTTTTTCGTTTGTGTGTTGAACTGCAAAAGGGCTTGAAAGCATTATGAGTGTTAGAGGGTGGCGATACTAGTTTTGGAAAATTTTCCAAATTGTCAAGTAACTCAAAACGGTTATAAGTCGTAACTTTGGCATAAGAGGGATTGTTTTCTAATTGTTTTCTAATTTCTCGGCCTCCTTAAAGGAGATGTTGTACATCGATATTAGCTTCTTTTTTTGTTTATTGTATATTATATAAGGGTATGATCTAGACGTGGTTTGATGATCATTACTTTTACAATAAATACCATATTTTTCATTGATACAATCTTGATCGTTGTGTACCTGTCCTCAAAATGTACAGGTTTGTTCAGAGTTCCTACCAATTTTGTCAATATGGCCGTAGCGCAAGCATCTCATGCATTGCACTACTGGATGGATATACGGTTCTACTATAAAATTTACACCATTAATTCTTACTTCCTTGGGGATAGTATCTCCAAGAAAAGTTATTACAATAATTTGTCTTTTAACGAGTTTGCTTGTCCCATCTTGATCAATGATCCTTTTATACATACACTTAATTTCTTTTGTCAAGTATTCTTCGTCAAAATAAGTATCTACGTGCCTAACAATACCTTTACGTTGGGTATAATACCTTGGAATGTAAGCTAAGAGATCATTATCTAGAAGTAATTTATTATTTACTAAGTTGCTTGCCGCAGTGTGCGAATTTAACAAGACTTTTACTTTATTATATCCCACTGACCGGATATCTATAATTGATTTTTTATAACTATCATTTACTCTGATGTAATGCTCGACACGTATGGGGAATAATCTTCCAATATTTCTATTTTTCTGTTAGACATGAACACAATATGGTCCATTATCCGTAGACTTATACTTATTTTCCAAATCAATATTTTGAAGAACGAAACCATTTTGATTATTAAAATTATCTGCACTGCTGCTTGTAGGTGAAGAATTTAATTTAGTAACGTGATAACGTTACTAAATTAAGTAATGGACGTACCTACGGGGGGCCATATCTGTTTTTTCCGGGGGCCCCTGGCCCTCAGTAGCGCACGTCCATTACTCACCTTAATAATACTGTCAAATTTGTATGACATTTTTACCTATTTTAATTTAACAATATTATCTGAAATATTTATTGCACTTATATTAACTTATCTGGCGCTTTCTTGATTGTGCTTTTTACAAATTTCCTTCACCTAGAATACTTTTTAAATCACTATCTTGCTTTTCGTTTCCACATCTGCTTCCACTGAAAGCGAGCAAAAGACTTAAAGAACTATTGTAGATTACGACGGGATTGCGCTGATTGTACTTACAAACTATAACTTCCAGACTATTACCAAAACTGTGAATGCCAAATATTTATAAAAAAATAAACAATAATTATTTGTAAGAGAAATCTACCAACTGATTTGTTTTTAATTATTTCTAGGTACGCGGAAAAATATTATTAAAGAAGGCTCTAAATATTAACCCCCTTTATATTGGTAGCCTACTATAACGATACTTAATAAAAAAACTTAATGTTAAAAATTCAACAAAACCAATTAAATTTATATGTATTTAAATTACTTACGATTCGGTAGCCAGACACCGAGGTGAACGGTCAAACGAGTAGGTATCATAAATTGTGATAAGTGCGTTAAAAGTAGGAATCGGAGTTTTTGATTTAAAAAATGGATCAAAATAAAAAGGCCGAACCACCGGACAGGGGAAGTTAGAACCTGAACATGTAGTGACAGATTGGTACAAAGAAACAGAAAACGAATTACTTCAGCATACAGAAATGGATTGTGAAACAAGTAAGGTAGGAATGGAAAAACAAACAAAAGATATCGGTGAATATATATATATATATATATATATATATATATATATATATATATATATATATATATATATATATATATATATATATATATATATATATTGCTATAGATAGCAAATGATAGGAAATATTACGAAATTTTAATAGGAAAACGGGAAATTTATGCATACTAGTATATATAAAATAAGTGTATACATCCTAATGTAGCAATGAAAGAGTTTTGGCAGGAGATGTCAACGCCCGACATGAATGTCAGTGACCCATGTAGCAACCCTCGATGTTAAGTTACATTCGAGTAATAAAAAAATTATATATTCTAGAAATATCCACAAAGAAACCAAGAACAATGCTTCAGTTTTGTAGGGAGAATGAGATTGTAGATAATATAATTGTAGTTCTGTTGATTTTATTGTATAAGAAAAAATAGATATGACCAAGCTAGCTAAAGACTCACCATATTAAAAGAGCGGAGGTTATTTGTAAAAAACAGAAGTTTGTGTAGTATTAAGTTAAGGTGCGTCAGAAAAAAAACGTAAAAAGACGTTAAAGGTTTGACGGAAAATTTAAACACAGGTGGTGTGACGAACAATAGCGTTTTTTCACCTGTAGGAGAGTTAATAAAAGCAACGGTCCGAGAGGGTCCGGGGTTGTCTTGTCTTTTCCATCCAGTGAAATCATCTGTATCACTTTACCAGACCAGGTGATCATCGTCATAATTATGTAAGTCGACATAAGAGATTCCAGAGTGCATCGAAGTGAGGGTATAAAACACCTCCAGAGTGCTACGACTATGGAATAAATATATCAATATGTTAACGAAGTAAATCCGTTAATAATCAATGGCATGGACAAATGAGAAAGATAATAATAATTAATCAAGGTCCGTATTAATGGAAGAACAATAAATAATCCAATGGAAAATATGTCAGTAAGTGTTACCTTTTCTTAAATTGACCAGTGCGGGTTGAATTTCACCATTTTTACAACAACAATCAAATATTTTTGTGCTAATGAATTTCAAAAACAAAAATTTTGTTTGAAATAAACAGAAAGAGACCGTGATCTCTGTAGAATTGTCGATGTATATTGATTATGTAGTATCCATGTTTAATTAATTGTGTAATTAGTTATAATGTTACCAGAATGTTTTTTTAATAGGATTTTTCAAGTTATATTTATGTAAAGAATGTTTTAAAATATCTCTTTGTATTTAACAAGTGTCATATCGGCACAGTTAAATCTTTTAATAGGATTTTTCAATTTATGTTTATGTATTGAATGCTTTAAACGTTTCTGTTTGTATTTAATGTGTGTCAAATAGACACCGTAAAATTTGTGTAATGAGTTAAATGGAATGTATAACAGATTGTAATTAACGGAAGTATTGTTTTTGGTTGATATTTAATCAGCAAAATTGTTATATAGCCATCTGTGCAAAGCGATAGTAATTTTGATCAAGTGAAAATCAATAAATGAATTTAAATAACACATATTAGTGAATTTTAATTAGTAGAAGCTAGCTGTAATTGTAAGGAACCCAACCTGATGATTAAGACATATGTTCTCAGCTCTATAATAAATTTTTGCAGGTATATACTACCCATATAAAGTAAAGTAGAATACCATAGCAAAATGACGCCCAAGTCGTGGGACTTTTAGAAAAATTTGACCTAAAAAGAACATGATTTAAAAAAAAAAAAAAAATTTTGTGTAAAAATAAAATTATTTTCATAGAAAAATTCAAATAAAATAAACGTTGCAGGTCGCCAATTAGCAAAATGGCGCCGCAACTAAAGGGCTTTAAAAAAAATACATAATCATATAATTATCAAAATTTTTTTTGGTCTAAGTTAATTTATTTTCATAAAAAAAAAATTAGTTTCAAACCATCATAACTTAAAATCAAGTTGGTCCGCCAAGAACATAGCAAAATGGCGGCCCAACAGTGGTGCATAAAAATTTTTTTTTGTGCCAAAAATAAATTTATTTTCATAGAAAATTTTAATAAAATAAACATTTGTTCGCAATATAGCACATGATTGGCACAAATACAGGGTTTCTGTTAAATTTTAATAAAATTTTGATTACGTGAGAATAAAGCAAATTTTCATAAAAACGTAATAGTATTGTAACACAAGGGATTTAGAAATAAACCAATTTTAAATAAATTAGCACGACTCATTTAAATACAGTAAACTTAAATAAATCAATTCAACCGATTTATTGAAAATTAGCAAAAATTCTAATACCGTATGATATTTTAATATGAAACAGTAAGTTGCACATGTTACCAATTGTTTTATGAAAAATAAATATAGGTGGTGTATTTGAAAGGGTCAAAGCTTAGAAAGGGGGACAATTAAATTTTAAATTCACAAGGAAATGAAATAAATCAAGCTTGAACATGTCCGGGGAGCAAACAGTAAAAGGACAGGAGCAAGAATCAAAAATGGAGAAGTTATTCGCCGTCTTGTTCAAGAAAATGGAAGAAGATAAAAAAGAAATAAATAATACATTTGAAGAAAATAAAAACGAAATTAAACAAGATATTGGCAAGTTGGAAAAACAACAAAAGGAATATATTAAACATACGGATGAAAATTTTAGGAGATTGTATGAAAATATACAACAAAACAAAACGGAGATTTTAACAGAAGTGAATAAAATTTATCAACTGGATACTGAGGTAACAGTAACGCAAGAAAAATGCCAAGAAAGCCATGAAATAATCAAGACGGAACTGGACACGGTAATACAGTCGTGCCGTGACGAAATACAGGAAGAAACGGAAATGATGAGATACGACATTAAAAAGGTCGAAACGCGTGTGGAGCCAATTGACGGAAATGAAGCCCGAGTCGAGCAGGAAACTGATGAACAACTAATTAAAATCGAAGAGAATATACCAGAAACAAGCCCAGAAAAATACATAGAAGAGGAATCACTACCGGACGAAAATATACTAGAAATGAGCCCGGAAAAATTCATATATACTGCCGAAGAAAAATTAATAAGGGCAACACATTATTTTTACTGTATCAATATTGGAAATGACCAGAAAAATGAAACTATGCTTCAATGTAATAAAAATTATGCAGAAAATAATAGCAATAGCCGCAATGATAAATTTAGAAACCTTCTCGTTAAAAACAATAATTTTCACGATGAATACAAATCCAGTCATAGTCAGAAATTTTATAAAAACAAAGATTCTGGAAATTATAATAAATTTAAAAGGTATAAGCCGGAAATTAAGAACAGACATATTTGGCATAATAATTTAAATAACAAGACACGAAGTTTTAATTACAATAATTTTAATATAAGAAGCAAGAAGAAAAAACATAGAATTAATAAAAATTAATCTGATTGCAATCTTAATTGAATTAATAATATGATGACCTAAGCAATGAAAAGGATAATCGCATGCCGAATAGACGAATTTTAATGGACAAAATAAATAATAAAATTACCAGACAAAGAAATTTCTCCTAAAATAAATAAAATTGATTAGTTAGAACTATATGACGAAAAGTTGGTCAATTTAAAATATAAATAATTAAGCAAAATATTTATACCCTGAGTACAGAAAATATAACAAGTAGGCATTTAAATAACCCGAAGAATTTATACCCTGAGTATAGAAAATAAAACAAGTAGGCATTTAAATAATGACCCAAAGAAATACGAATCAGAAAAGCGAAATTTCATAAGAAAATTTAAATGATAATAAATAAGGAGCAATGCTCGAATTAGATGCAGTTATTGGATAAGTCAATTAATATAATCATAATTCAACGGTAGAAAGGGGGAAATAAGTTAAAATAAAATAGAAAATTATTATTATTATTATTGAGTAATAGGAAACATGGAATCAGTAGACGAGAAAAATATGTAAAAGGTCTAAAAAACAGAAACCGGTTAAGTACCGAGAAATAATTATAATTAGCAAAAAGATAGAATATATAAGGGTCGGATTGATAGGAAAGAATTTGTATAGATGGTGTAGCGATAAGATTGAAATATGAAAAAGTTGAAGTAAAATGATTAACGATACAAAGATATCGGTCATTTAAAATGAAGTATAGTATATGGGCGATCCCAAAGAGGTCGGTCCCGAACTATTGAAGTATATATGTGAAGTAGAATGATTAACGATACAAAGATATCGGTCATTTAAAATGAAGTATAGTATATGGGCGATCCCAAAGAGGTCGGTCCCGAATTATTGAAGTATATATGTGAATAGAATATTGAAAAGAATATTGAAAGTATATAGAATGAATAATGAAAATATAATATGATGCAAGTAATAGTGAAATATGTATAGGGGGTATGTGAAAAGTCAGAAGTAGGGAGACCGTATATGTTATGTAGAAAAGATAAATTATTAGAAGTTGATAAATAAAAGAAGTATTACATAGTCCTATTCCATGGTAGTATAAAGATATAATAATTTAGCATAATGAAATAAGATTGAAAGGAAAGAAACCCCATAAAAATATGACAAATAAAAATACCAATAACTGTCATTTATTGAAATGAATTCTGAGGGAACGTTAAATAAGTCGAAATAACCAGGGGATGGCATAAATTTAGATCATATAGAACAATCAATTGATTTGCCAAAAGAGAGAAATATATAAAACCAATTGGTGAGCCATAAAAAGCGGTGTTGAATAAAATAAAATGTTTTAATTATTAAAGTGTCATACAAGTCGATTATGAATTAAATTTAAGAGTTTTAATATTAGAATGTCATGAAAGGCAATTTAAATAAAATAAAGGGTTGTAATGATTAAAATGTCATAAAAGTCGATTTAGAATAAAATAAAATTTTGGAATGTCAAAAAAGGCGATTTTGAACAAAATATTTTAGTCAATGAATAAAGATGATCTGACTAGCAAACAGTATCCAGACTCACTTTTAGAAAGGGGGAATTGCTATAGATAGCAAATGATAGGAAATATTACGAAATTTTAATAGGAAAACGGGAAATTTATGCATACTAGTATATATAAAATAAGTGTATACATCCTAATGTAGCAATGAAAGAGTTTTGGCAGGAGATGTCAACGCCCGACATGAATGTCAGTGACCCATGTAGCAACCCTCGATGTTAAGTTACATTCGAGTAATAAAAAAATTATATATTCTAGAAATATCCACAAAGAAACCAAGAACAATGCTTCAGTTTTGTAGGGAGAATGAGATTGTAGATAATATAATTGTAATTCTGTTGATTTTATTGTATAAGAAAAAATAGATATGACCAAGCTAGCTAAAGACTCACCATATTAAAAGAGCGGAGGTTATTTGTAAAAAACAGAAGTTTGTGTAGTATTAAGTTAAGGTGCGTCAGAAAAAAAACGTAAAAAGACGTTAAAGGTTTGACGGAAAATTTAAACACAGGTGGTGTGACGAACAATAGCGTTTTTTCACCTGTAGGAGAGTTAATAAAAGCAACGGTCCGAGAGGGTCCGGGGTTGTCTTGTCTTTTCCATCCAGTGAAATCATCTGTATCACTTTACCAGACCAGGTGATCATCGTCATAATTATGTAAGTCGACATAAGAGATTCCAGAGTGCATCGAAGTGAGGGTATAAAACACCTCCAGAGTGCTACGACTATGGAATAAATATATCAATATGTTAACGAAGTAAATCCGTTAATAATCAATGGCATGGACAAATGAGAAAGATAATAATAATTAATCAAGGTCCGTATTAATGGAAGAACAATAAATAATCCAATGGAAAATATGTCAGTAAGTGTTACCTTTTCTTAAATTGACCAGTGCGGGTTGAATTTCACCATTTTTACAACAACAATCAAATATTTTTGTGCTAATGAATTTCAAAAACAAAAATTTTGTTTGAAATAAACAGAAAGAGACCGTGATCTCTGTAGAATTGTCGATGTATATTGATTATGTAGTATCCATGTTTAATTAATTGTGTAATTAGTTATAATGTTACCAGAATGTTTTTTTAATAGGATTTTTCAAGTTATATTTATGTAAAGAATGTTTTAAAATATCTCTTTGTATTTAACAAGTGTCATATCGGCACAGTTAAATCTTTTAATAGGATTTTTCAATTTATGTTTATGTATTGAATGCTTTAAACGTTTCTGTTTGTATTTAATGTGTGTCAAATAGACACCGTAAAATTTGTGTAATGAGTTAAATGGAATGTATAACAGATTGTAATTAACGGAAGTATTGTTTTTGGTTGATATTTAATCAGCAAAATTGTTATATAGCCATCTGTGCAAAGCGATAGTAATTTTGATCAAGTGAAAATCAATAAATGAATTTAAATAACACATATTAGTGAATTTTAATTAGTAGAAGCTAGCTGTAATTGTAAGGAACCCAACCTGATGATTAAGACATATGTTCTCAGCTCTATAATAAATTTTTGCAGGTATATACTACCCATATAAAGTAAAGTAGAATACCATAGCAAAAAAAAAAAAAATATATATATATATATATATATATATATATATATATATATATATATATATATATATATATATATATATATATATATATATAGATAGATATATATATATATATATATATATATATATATATATATATATATATATATATATATATATATATATATATATATATATATATATATATATATATATATATAATAGGCAAGGAATTGGTAAGTAACGTTTTCAATTCATTAAAAGAAATTTCAAACAGGAATATAAGAATAAATATACAGGATTATCAAACAAGTGAATTAAATAAAAGTAAATCAGATGATAAGTTGAATAGTATAGATAAACCATTTAGAGATATAAATAATTTTTACGATAATTTTCACAGTGGATCGTTTATTGTTTACATTCAAAATAATAACGGAAATATTGGTAAAAGCCATTAAATTACCACATCACGAATAATTAGAAATTCAGTACCGGACATAGACAAGGATATTAAATCGATTATTAGTGTACGCTTGAATAAAATAAAAATGGAACTTACTAAGGCACAAAGTGGGGTTAAGGAGTCGCGGGCCAAAGGACCCCAGGGGGCAAGCTGAGGATGTGGAAATAACAACATAAACTCTCGATGAAGCTTTCCCCAAGACCGTCATGCGCGGTAAAAATCCGCATCCTGCACGAGGTGACCCTGCTAATAACTAAACATGACGGATCTAGACAAGGAGGTCGAACTAAACTCCCCCAATCTACGGTGTCACGTGACCCGTGCCTATGGATGGATGGCACCAGGGCGATGGTGTCGTGAACGGAACCTCTGGAGTACCAGGCAACCCTCCAGAGTAACCCGCCTTGCACCACACAGGGGGTTCTGATGGTGTGGACAGTATTTCCCCCATTCTCGTGGGAACAACATGAAGATAATAAACACATACAAAACCAAAACCAATGAGGCTCGAGGAGTGGCTCCGGCTACAGACTTGTGCCTTGAGTCTATCCCGGAAACGGAGACGAGCCAGGGGGCGGCAGCGGACTCTGGAGGTCCCACGACCGGCGTAGATACGGGGGATCAGGGGCTAGCTTCGGTCAGAGACCTGTCCCCGACACCCAAGCTGGAGGCTGGGTCCCACCGGAGGGCGGCGAGCTCCGCGGACTCCGGGGGCCCCTCCACCAGTGACGACTCTACTGTTAGAGTAGAGGGACTGCCCCGGCAGTCCAAGCGTCTTTCCGGGGCGCAAAGAAAGAAGTTCCGGAGGGCGCAAAAAATGGCGGCCGGGACGTGGACGGTCGAGAAACCTGTAAAGGCGCAAGAGGGGAGTGCGGGTCAGAAGAGGACGCGCTCGAACTCTAGCACGCCCACTACAGACAGACGTTCCAAAAGGACCAGGGTGCCTGTAAAGGCGCAAGAGGAGAGTGCGAGTCGGAAGACGCCGCGCTCTGGCTCTAGCACGCCTACTACAGACAGACCTCCCAAAGGAACCAAGGCCGGAACACCGGCGCAGACTGGCTCTTATAGGGAGGCTGCGGAGGGCCTCGGGATGGCGGTGATTGACAGACGCCATCCTGAGGTCACGCTAGACCAGGGGAAGGCGGACCTGATCCAGGCTGCGGTGGTAGCTGCAGGGGACTCTCTTCAGGAAGGGGAGAGCCCGCCTCAGTTCCACCGGACGCGCCTGACGGGGGGCATCCTCTGGATAACCTGTGCCGACCCGCAGTCGCGGGACTGGCTGCGGAAAACGATCGGGGGCCTCGGTCAGATTTGGGAGGGGACGGACTTGACAGCCGTCGAGCCCAAGGAACTCCCAAAGAGACGCAAGGTCCTCGTACGGATCCCTGACACCGTCCCGCAGGAGACGGTGATCAGCAGACTTAAGATCCAGAACCCTGAACTGGGGACGCAACACTGGTCGGTTCTAAGCAGGAAGGCAGAGGAGAAAGGACAGACGCTCGCCTTCTCGATCGACCAGACATCTTACAGAGCCCTTGAAGGAACCTCCTTCAAGGCATTCTGGAGCATGGGAAGGGTTAGCTTCCGCCCACTGGGGAAGCAACTAAGGGTTAATGGGACTTAGGTTCCTTCAGGTCAACCTCCAACACAGTAGGGCAGCCACGGCCGGACTACTAATGGCTCTGAGGAACACGGATGTGGCCCTCATCCAGGAACCGTACTCCTATAAAGGAGAGATCAAGGGACTCGGCGAAGCTACTGGAAAGCTCATCTACAGCAGATCCAGCGAGAATCCGAGGGCCTGCATTTGTCAGGGAAGGGATAGAGTTTCTTCCTCTAATGAATTTCTGTTCCAGGGACCTGGCAACGATCAAAATCCGATGTGGAGGAGCGGATGGGCTGAGGGACATTACTGTCGCGTCAGCCTATCTGCCAGGGGACAGCATGGACCCTTCTCCACCCAACAAATTGGAGCAGCTGATGGTGGGTAGCAGAGCAGGTGGATGGCAGACCATCATCGGCATGGATGCGAATGCGCACCATGAGTTGTGGGGTAGCTCGGACACAAACTCTAGGGGTGAGGCACTTTTACAATTCTTTATGAAATTTAATTTAGACATATTGAATAGAGGTAATAAACCGACCTTCGTCACAACACGGCGTGAGGAAGTTATAGATCTAACAGTTTCCACCCAGTTTCTGGGTGACTTTGTTAAAAGCTGGGCTGTGTCTGGGGAAGTGAGTAGCTCAGACCACAGATACATCCGGTTTGAAATCGCCAAAATCGAAAGAGAAACGGTATGGTACCGGGACCCCCGCAAGGCGGACTGGGAAGCCTACAGGGCAGACCTAGCTGTGGAACTGCGGGGGGGTTAAGAATACCATAAAAAATTCAATAGACCTCGAGATTGCGGCAGTCCAATTGCGGGACGCAATTACCTCGGCCTATAACGCCAACTGTCCCCTGAAAATGAGGGTGTCCACCAGGAAGGTCCCGTGGTGAAACGAGGACCTCAGGAAAAGGGGGACGCAGGTGCGTAAGCTGTTTAACGCGGCCAAAAGGTCGGGAGCATGGGATGAATATAGACAGGCCCTATCGACCTATAACAAAAGACTGAGGGACGCCAAGAAGGAGTCGTGGAGGAGGCACTGCGAAGAAGTGGAAAACACGTCCGAGAGTGCTCGACTACACAAGATCCTGTCTAAGGGCCCTCAGACTAACTTAGGCTCCCTTAGAACACCCACGGGAGGCTTTACAAGCTCGGGGGAGGAAACTATGGAAATTTTACTCCAGACGCACTTCCCCGGCTGTAACATAATAAACCAATCACCTCCGGACTGGGAACACTCAGAAATAGAGGCGCCTTATAGGCGGGCATCTAGAGTAGACTGGACAGTCGCTAAAGAGGTGGTTACTTGGAGCAAAATCAGATGGGCCATTAACAGCTTTAAGCCATACAAATCGCCGGGATTTGATGGAATAATGCCCATCATGCTCCAACAGGGGATAGATATACTGGCGCCGGTGCTTACCCTCATTATGAGGGCCAGCCTGGCTCTGGGGTACATTCCGAGGGCATGGAGACTGGCCAGGGTTGTATTTATTCCTAAACCTGGGCGTCCAACAGACCAGGCAAAGTCCCTGAGGCCAATAAGTCTCATGTCCTTCTTGCTGAAAACAGTGGAAAAACTGCTCGACCGGCACATTAGGGGCGGTGTACTGGAAGCATATCCTCTACACTGCGGACAATATGCATACAGAGCAGGATTCTCAACAGAAACAGCACTGCACCAACTGGTGCTGAAACTGGAGAATACGCTGGAGAACAAGGAGGTGGCGCTGGGGGCCTTCCTAGACATAGAGGGGGCCTTTAGCAACACCTCGTTCGGATCGGTTCTGGCAGCTGCCCGGGAGCGTGGAATAGAGGAGACCTGCTGCAGGTGGATCGGTTCCATGCTCAGGGACAGGGCGGTGTTCACCTCACTCGCGGGAGGGACTCTGCTGGCGGGGGTCGCGGCGGGGTGTCCGCAGGGGAGCGTTCTGTCTCCCTTGCTCTGGTGTCTAGTCGTGGACGGCCTGCTGGGGAGGCTCTCAGGAGGGGGGTATGAGGTACAGGGCTATGCGGACGACATTGTCATCATAGTCCGAGGAAAGGTCACACAGGCAGTGTGGGAGCGTATGCAGACTGCACTGAAAGTGGTGGAAGGGTGGACGGTTGATCAAGAGCTCGGGGTGAGCCCCGAGAAAGCAACCGTCGTGCCGTTTACGAGGAGGAGGAAGTGTGAAAGCCACAGAACTCTCACTCTATACGGTAGGAGCGTTCCAATCGCCAGGGAGGTAAAATATCTTGGGGTCGTATTGGACTCTAAGCTAACCTGGAATGGTCACATTGGAAAAATACTGCGTAAGGCAGTCATGACCTTAGCCGTCACTAGGCGGCTATATGGAAAAACGTGGGGACTAAGACCTAGTATGGCCCACTGGCTGCACACAAGGGTGGTCAGACCATCGTTAACATATGCGGCACTGGTCTGGTGGCCTAAGGTGACACAATCCAGTGCCAAACAAAAACTAGGCAAGATCCAAAGGATGGCTTGCCTAGGCATCACAGGGGTCATGTCTTCAACCCCAACAGCCGCCATGGCGGTGTTGTTGGATCTACCCCCCCTACACTTAGTTATTATGGGAGAGGCCAGGCTAGGACTATACAGACTAGCCTGCAATGGTAGACTGAAGATCAACCCAGGCTTCAGGGGCCACTGCAAAATTCAGGAGATCGTGAAGGAGCCCATGCTTGAAATGAGGTCAGACTTCGCGAGCCCGCGAATGTGCAGCGAAAACAACTTTACAGTGGAAATCCCTGATCGCGAGGCATGGCCGGAGGAGACGCCGGGCATACCACGGGACGCGCTCGTCTGGTTCACGGACGGATCTGGCGGGGAGCGTGGGACGGGGGCAGGTGTTTACTCGGAAGGACCGAGGTTAAGTCATAGTATTTCCCTCGGAGCCCATGCAACGGTGTTTCAGGCCGAGATGTACGCCATCCTGCACTGTGTGCGGGAGAACAAGAGGAGGGGCTACACCAACAAGCGGATCCTCATAGCCACAGACAGCCAGGCAGCCCTTAAGGCACTAAGTAGCCCACGGGTAAATTCCTGGCTGGTGAGTGAGTGCCGAGACGAGACGAGCGACCTGGCTGGGCAGAATGAGGTGACCCTCACCTGGGTGCCGGGTCACTCGGGGGTCAAAGGCAATGAAGAAGCTGACAGTCTCGCGAAGAGAGGGTCAGCAGAACCATTTATGGGACCAGAACCGGCTCTGGGCGTGTCAAAGAGCACTGCCAGGGGAGCCATTAAGTCCTGGGTCAGAAACCAACACAAGGTGTACTAGGCGGACTGTCCAGGGCTCAGACATGGGAAGTCAATAATTGACGGACCCAGTTCAAAGAGAGCTGTGGAGCTGCTAAACCTTAGCAGAGGACAGCTCAGAAACAAAACAGGTCTCTTGACGGGACACATGGCCGTCAAGAAACACCTGCATAAAATGGGGCGGTTCGAAGGGGACCTCGCATGCAGACTCTGCGGCGAGGGGGAGGAATCAGCCCAGCACATCTTGTGTGAGTGTATAGCTCTGGACCGGAAAAGACAGCTGATCTACGGTCACTCTAGACCGGAGACAGAGCAATATAAAACTTCACCCTACCAATCGCTGTGCAGACTAGTTCAAGGCACAGTGATTTTGGAATGGGTAGAGTAAGACTAAGGGTATGCACAATCAACCAAGGGTTGCGGTGCTATCGGGGCGGCAAGGCCGCGGACGAGCCCTGAGGGAACAAAAAAAAAGGCACAAAGTGCGAATAATTAGGTCAATTCGACAATATTAAAAAATAAAAATTATTTTGCTTATATATCGCAATATTTAACGAGACGGCAGGGGGTAATAAAAAAATGGACAACGATATCACAGAAAATGAATTGTGCAGTATACTAAAACCGCGTATAGGAGAACATTTCCAAATAATAAGTGTACGCAGAATGAATAGAAGAGTGCAAAACGGTAATCAGGTCTCTTATGTCCCAACTCGTCACATTTCAAGGTCAATACTTCCCAAAAAAGTTTCTATAGAAAAAATATCTTTGAGGTCGAACCGTATATTAGACGGGTCATACAATGTATGAAATGTTTACGCTACAATCACGTAAGTACGCAGTGCAAAGGAAGGGAAAGGTGTGAAACATGTGGAGACGAACATAGTAATAGTCAGTGTAACCATACAGGGGCCCCGGTATGCGTAATATGCCGGAGACAACATAAGACGACAGACAGAAAATATTGCCCAGAGTATGAAAAACAAAAATCAATTGAAAATATAATGAGCATTGACAATAATTTTAAGGAACCGTCAATTCAATACTCGCAAAGTTAGCAAATAGGGCAAAAGCCACTTTCCAGAATCCGAGTACGTTGTCAACAATTAGTACGAGTAAGAACAACTCTCCACAGAATGATTACTCTTTTTCTAACTCCTTTCACAAACAAACTATCCCTTCCAGTCACAACATTTAATTAAAAGGAAACGTACAAATATACTGCACGACAATAAAATTGACCGACACCCTCCTTAAAAATGACACCAATTATAGATCCAATACCCCCCTACTATAAACACCCTAAAGACGAAGACAAGACAGAAAAGCTAGTCTCATTTTTCTTAGAGACATTAAAAAATATGGGGACGGAAAGCTTATTTGATGGGGATCAACTAAATAAATTTAGAGTAGATATATCGCACATAATACATTACCAAAACACCTCTTCGCGGTTAATATAATGCAATGGAAGTGTAGGTCCTTGATTTCAAATAAAGACAGTTTAGAAAGATATATTTATGGTAATAAAGTTGACATAGCATTATTAAGTGAAACATGGTTGAAAATCACAAATCGTGTAAATATGATGGGCTACAATATGCTTAGGCAAGATAGAGTAAATGGGTATGGTGGGGTAGCCCTACTTATATCAAATAAACTTGCATATACACAAATTGGTGGATTCCACCCAATAAACAACTTTATGTGTCTAGCAGCTAAAATAAAATGTCGTCTGATAAAATTATTAATTTTTATTCTGTCTATATTAAACCAGGAATAAGAATTTCAGTTACTGAGAGATAGATTTTTTAAAAGTTTAGAAAAACCATTTTTAGTCGGGGGTGACTTTAATATTCACCATGCAGCATGGGGCTGCAGTAGTATTGATCTGAATGGACAAAATATAATGACTGATGATGATAATCAATGAACTTATCTCAATACTGGTGCAGAAACTCGTATAAGTAACCCAAACAGTATTTCCAGGTCGGCAGTTGATTTAACGATATCGTCAAATAATTTAGCACAAAATATATAATGAAGCGTAAAAGGCGAAACACTAGGGTCGGATCACTTTGTTATAGAGTATAAACTTTATATACATAATTTAAATAATAGTATAGGTAAATTTAAAAGTAAAGTTTCAAACAAAAAATTAAATGTAAGGAATGCTATATGGGTACTATACACCCAAAAAACTGATCAATTTGCGAAAAATATATCAGAAGTAAATTCAAACATTGGATATGAAGATTTTATCGATGGCTTAAATTCAATTATTTCAGACACAAAAAAAAAATCAAATTCATGACATCTGGAAATCAATAAAATAGTTAAATGGAATTCAAAAAGGTAACACACCAAGAAGTATTAGCAATGATTGGATAGAAGCATTTATGCAACTGCAGGCTCCGGCATGGGTAGAAAAAAATGTAACATATCTTAATGCAACATCAAACGATAATATATAATTATTTACCATTCAAGAACTGAACTTCAGTCTGAAAAATATTAACAACACAGCTTCGGGGGCGGACAACATTCACTACTCCATGTTATACCACCTATGGGACACATCAAAAATAGTGTTACTAAAGATAATTAATGAAATATGGCTGTCTGAATAATATCCAGAAAGCTGGAAAAGATATCTTATTCTAGCGCTCTTAAAACCGTCCAGAGATCCAAACTTAGCAAGGCCATATAGGGGAATATCATTAGCATCGTGTTTAAAAACATTAGAAAGAATGATCAAAAGAAGGTTAGAGACATGGTTAGAAAAAAAGTTGAAATTATCCACAGATCAATATAGGTTTAGAATAGGTTATTCCACAATAGAAAGCTTAACAAAACTTATTACAGATATCAACATCTCATTCACTATCGTAAAGTCAACAGTAGCGGCGTTTATTGACATTGAAAGTGCTTATGATAACATCGATCTGGGTTTACTATACAATAAAATGTTACACATAGGAATAGAGCAAAATGTTGCCCGTAAAATAATAAAACTATACCACAACAGAAAAATTAATCTATTAACAACTAACGACGGAGGTGTCTCCTCTAAAACCACATTAAAAGGTATACCACAAGGAAGTATTCTCAGCCCACTCCTGTATCTGATTTATACCCACAACCTCAGTTACAACATAAATATAGAGGTATTGCAGTTTGCCGATGATATATGTGTCTATCATACCAACTGCGAAATTGAGACTGGAATCAAAGAAGTAACAGAAGCTATCACACAACTACTTCAATGGACACAAAATAATAATATGTATATATCAACTACAAAAAGTCAGATATGTATCTTTACCCGCAAGCCATTACCTACTAATGTCAAGGTCAACGATAGAGAATTCCCTGCCAAAGACAAGGTTTGCTTTTTGGGCATGTTTTTAGATAAGAAATTAAGTTGGAGAGACCATTTATCATTTGAAAACAAGGCAGAAAAAGCAATGAATATTCTTCGTATGGTCTGTCATACAAAATGGGGGGCCGACACTAACATAGCCTTGGTAATATATGGATCATTTGTAAGAGCATTGTTTGACTACGGGTCATTTTTATATGATCAAGTGGCAAAAACCCATTTAAACAAAATCAGCATTGTTCAGAATAAATGTTTAAGGTTGGCTTTGGGAGCACTCAGAAGTACCCCTGTAAATAACTTGTTGGCAGAATGTTGTGACATGCCTTTTCAGCATAGAAGAAAAGTGATATGCATAAGATTTCTGCTAAAGTTGCATGCAAAAAACAGCCCGATCATACTGAAGCTAGACCAACTATATGAACTTACACTAAGGCATAGATATTGGAATAGAAAAAGACCTCCACTAACAGTTGAAGCATATATAAGCATCAGAAGTAAAGACCGACATGTACACCTATCATATACAGCCATATCATCAAATGCATAATCAAGTATTTCAAAATCTAAAAATTGACTACCTGCAAGATTACTCTTACTTTCCTTAGCAGCTAAGAAACCAAATATTTCGAGAAGACTACAGAAAACTTGTCCAACAGAATAGATGTCAAATTTTTACAGATTGTTCAAAAACAGGCGTTGAAACCGCATGTGCTTTTTTTGAAGTAGTAAATTATAATTTTAAAATCTTTAAATTAAACAAGAATATGTCAAACTATACTGCAGCGTTAATAGCAATCATATAAGCCTTAAAATATGTTACCAGTAAGCACGATACTCATTTTGTAATAATCACCGACTGTAAAAGTGTACTGCAGAAAATTGAAAACCTAAGAAACCACAGTTCAAATAGCTATTTATTTGGAGTACTCGCCAAATGCTTACATAATTTACTCTTAGATAACAAAAGCGTAAGATTTATGTGGATCAAAGGCCACTGTGGTATTGTTTAAAATGAAATTGTAGATAACTTAGCAAAAAAGGCTATAGAAGTGGGTCAATCCATTAAATATCTGTGTCCAGTAGAAGATTTGTTGTCAATAGGGTCAAAATATAGTAACAAAATTTGGGATGAACAATGCTATGGTCTTGGCTTTTTTATTAATGATTTGTTAATTACTAATTAGATGCTGATATTACATTAATTACTTCTAATCATAAATCTAATTTCTAATATATCTTTATATTAATAATTTATACCGTTGGACGCCAGGCAACTCACTGTTTGCCAATATCATTATCTAATATACTTTTAATAAGCCAAAACCTGCAAATATTACCCCGTCAATTAGAAGATAATTTATTTTACTCACTTACCGTCTTAATTACTTCTAATTTCCATTTGCTCAGCCCTCTCAGGATTTTAAGGATTCAACTTGTTTTTATTTTTATTTTTGGTAATTCTTTTGTATAATTGGTCTTTTCTAATTACTTGGTCTTTTTCTATTTTAATTATGCATTACCACTTCTATTATGAAGGCCAGGAGATTTAAATGAAAATCTAATTATACAAAGTTAGGCATCTTTAATGGTGATTACCCATTGAAATTAAAATTCACAAATATTACATAACAAATTAAGGGACAAATTAGTTGCATAATATACCATAATAGGTTATTAATACCAGAAACATATTATTCAGTATCAAATCACTTACATTGTTTTATACAAAGTTAGGCATCTTTAATGGTGATTACCCATTGAAATTAAAATTCACAAATATTAAATAACAAATTAAGGAACAAATTAGTTGCATAATATACCATAATAGGTTATTAATAACAGAAACATATTATTCAGTATCAAATCACTTACATTGTTAGAACCAGAGATTTGGCTTGTTAATTATCGGTCACCTTACACATTCCTGTACACCATGTCCACAAAGATGGTATTTGGATTCTTTGATTGCATTGTTAGAACCAGAGATTTGGCTTGTTAATTATCGGTCACCTTACACATTCCTGTACACCATGTCCACAAAGATGGTATTTGGATTTCTTTTATGAAATTCTGTTGTTTTGGTTGATTAGCTTTAACTGTTTTAT
This sequence comes from Tillus elongatus, assembly GCA_964006375.1. NCBI lineage: Eukaryota > Metazoa > Arthropoda > Insecta > Coleoptera > Cleridae > Tillus > Tillus elongatus. Next base: position 63,611,851 of record OZ023269.1, on the reverse strand, counting down.
TTATTTTCAGTCATTATCTTCTTGCTTAACTACCCCTGGCAACTATATTATTACCAGGCACCTCTCCTGTGGACCAGGCACCTTCTACCTGTTCACTCCTCAACGTTCTCCAGCTGAATTCCCATTTTCACTGTCTCTCGGCTGTTTTGCCTTCGACCTCTTAACCGGTTTTCTCGACTATAAATCTCACCACAAGTCTCTTATCACTAGATAGCAAATAATACAAAAAATTGTTTGTTTCACTTTATCTTGCTTTTTATTTCACGATATCTACTGCATTATCAATATATTTTACTTTAACTTAATACTAATTCTTATAAAATAACAACATAAAACCTCTTTAGATTTCCATTTAAATTATATTCCTTTAGTTATATTGCACTACTAAAATAACGACCATTATTTCTTAATATTATTATTCTAATTTCTATCCTATGTCTATACATAGCAAATTCCCCCAAAAGAAAATTAAATTTTTCTGCTAAGACAAATTAAATTTTGTTTAAATTAAACATTCATAACATTAATATATATTCAAATTTATAATTCATGGTATTTGTACAAATGCTCTATATTAAATACCCCCCGTATCCTATCATTGTCAGTTTCTTTCAGCACATAACTATTTTCTGGGTTTTCATTCTCTATTATGAATGGTCCCTCATTTCTTGGCAACAGTTTTGGGCATATGTCTTTTCCCCCTTCTACTTTCTTGAAAGACTTTATCACAACCAGATCACCTTTTTTAAATTTCACCTTTTTCTTAATTTGTTCTTGTATCTTACGCTTATATTTTTCTGCTTTTCTTCTTGCTCTTCTTCTTATTTGGTCCTTTATTTCTTCATATGTTTTATTTTCTTCCTTTTTCCATTTTCGTTGCGGACGAATACCTTTTACTACAAAATATGGAGTTTCTTCTGTGTTAGTGTTGGGTGTTTCGTTTAAATACCTTTCTATTTGAGGAAGCTGTTCTACCCAATCCCTATGATCTTCTTTCCACCATTTCCAATTATGTCCCTTTTTAAGTAATTCATTAAGGATCCGGGTTTTTTCACTCATATCCGGCAATAATCTTTTGAAATAGTTAATTAAACCAAAGAAACTCCTCAATTACTTCAAATTATGGGGTCTTTTGAATTCTTTAATTACCCTCACCTTTTCTTCATCCATTTTTAGTCCCTCTTTATCTAAAATGTATCCCAAAAATTTTACTCTTTCTTGAAAGAATTCACAGTTTTCTAAATTAAGTTTTAAACCTGCTTTATCTAATTCTTTCAAAATTATTTCGCATTTTGTTGATGTTCTTCCATACTTTCGGAAAAAATTAAAATATCATCAATATAATGCAAGACAAAATTTTCATATTTATCTAACAATTGATGTATAGCCCTAACTAACTAAAACTAAACTACAAGCAGACTGAATCCCAAACGGGATTACTTTAAACTGATAAACAACACCATTTATGGAAAATCTAGTGTATTTTCTACATTCCTTTTGGAGTGGAATCAACCAAAAACTGTGTTTATGATCTATTTTTGTAAACACAGATGTTGGTGTAATATTTCCAAAGATTGCATCTATTGCTAATGGACTTTCATATTGGGGAATTGAATACTTGTTAAGATTTCTTGCGTCCAAACATATGCGTAGCTCGCCATTAGATTTTTTTTACTATAACAATGGGATTGATAAATTTCGTATTACTTCTTTCTATTATACCGTTTTCAAGCATTTGTTCTATTTCCTTTGAAATTTCATTTCTATATTTATAGGGAATTGGGTAGGTACGTACTTTAAAATCTTGTATATTTTGAACTTCAAATTTATGCAAATAATCTTTGGCAAAACGATTTTCTTTTGTGAAGAATTCCTTATTTTCTTCTAATAAATTCTTAACCATTTCTTTACATTCATTTGGACATTTTATGTGGTCAAATTCATTCATATAAATTTCTCTTTTATACAACACAATTTCTTCATCACTATTTTCTTCTAGCCTATCTAATTTATCATAACTTTTTTTATAATCATAATTATCTTTAAATCTTCTTATCTTTTTAACCATTATTTTATTTTTTATTATATCTTCTTTATCTTTAACTAACTTCATCTCCGTAATTTCATTCGTAATTATAACTATTTTCTTTTTATAATCTAATATAAATTCATACTTTGACATCATATCACTACCACATAAAATATCTACTTCCATATTTTTTATAACAAACAATTGCACCATAATTTCTGTTTTGCCATCGATTTTAATCCCTATATTAATTACTTGATTTATTTCTGTTATTTTCTTATTATTCACTCCTATAATCGATATTTTCGGAATTCTAACTATTAAATTATTTAAATTGTTTTTGTCAACAAATGCTTGATTTACTAAAGAAATTTCTGACGCGGTATCTAATAAAATTTCAACATCATTGTTATTTATTTTCCCCCTTATGTAAATTAAATTACTTTCCTTACAGTCCTGACTTTTATTTTCATTCAAATTTATAAATTCCACTGGATGTTCGTATAAAATATTAGTTTTTTTAATTTTAAAATTTTGTTTACTATTATCGGGCTTTAATGTTGTTTCGAGTGTGGGTTTTACTGAAAATTTTGTGCTTGTCTATCTTGCATGAAATTGGGTACATGTTCCAATGGTGGTATGGGGTTTTCCTGTTTAATTTCTGCCCTCTCTTCACTTTGATTAGGGACAGCCTGTTTATTTTCTGCACGGTTCATACTGTATACCTGTGCGTTTCTGGACATATTGTCGCCATTGCTTGGAGGGTTTGGTACACTTATTCTACTATTCCAATATTGATTTCTGGGTGGATCCTCATCCCTTCTCGGCGGATAGGGACGATTATTATTACTACTATTTACATTGGCGTTATCAGTACTGTTATTGTTAGGCCTCTCATTTTTATTGTAATTATTATTATTTCTATAATTGTTATTATTATTATTGTAATAGTTCTGCCTATATTGGTTTTTTCTAAAATTTTGTTCCCCACTTCTTCTATTATTCCTTTCACGGCCACTATAGTCTATATTTTGGCCTGTATAATTTTGGTTATTTTCTTCTTTACTCCGCCTACTTCGTTCAATTCTAGTCAAGTAGTTCAATAGCTGATCCAAGCTTCTTATGTTCTGGATAGCTATTGTTTCACTTATCTGAGTGTCAAAATGTCTAGCTATGTACATAATTATTTCCTCCTCAGACATTTTCGGATCGAGATGTTGGGCTATATTATACAAAGTCAAACAATACTAATTATAATCTTTATCCCTTCTGCTATTATACCTGCCAAAATATAAGGTTTCCCGGAACAAACTTTGATTATGTTCCCCCCAATAAAATTTCAAAAATTTTTCTTCGAATGCCTCAAAATCCTGAATTTCGTTTTCCTTTGTTGAAAACCATAGTAATGGACCACCTACCAAATTTGCTTTTATTATGCTATTCATATCCTGTATGCTATGTACACCTTCGAGTTTATTCTTAATATTATTTACAAATAGTTTAGGGTGTAGTTTCCTTATATTCCCGTCAAACTGTAAACATGGGTTGTTACCACCGGGTGCACTATACCATATCCTGTCAGGTACAGGCATGGACTTTAGCATTTCTGACTTGGCTTCTTTCCAAATTTGTTCCTTTAATTTCTCCACATTTTCTTCATTTATTTTCTTCATTTTTATGTCTACTGGTTGGATGATGTTCTCCACCCTTTTTACCTCCTTGTTTCTTGTGTTTGATTCATCATACAATTTGCCATGGAGCATTTGGATTCCTTCATCCAATTTTCTGTCATATTTTTCTTGATAAACCTTACAGTTTTCTTCTAAATTTTGCACATCTGCTTGTACATGATATATATATATATATATATATATATATATATATATATATATATATATATATATATATATATATATATATATATATATATATAACCTTTGCATTTCTTCTCAAATTCCTCCAGTTTCGTGTCCACCATCTTCAAAACCACTTCTTGATTTTGTTGCATTGTCATTTTTAGCGCCTGTATACTAGATTTAGTCTTTTCATCTAATCGTACAATATCTTCCTTAAGTTGTCTTACGCTTTTTTCAGTATGTTTCATTATATCTTACTTATTCTCTTCATTTTGTTTCTTATTTTCTTCCAATTTGTTCTCCATTTTGTTTCCCATATCTGCTATATCTTTTTTTATCATTACTGCTAATTGTTGTAATAGCAATGTATTTGCATCCTCTTTGTTCGGACGCTCAGACTGAGACGGACTTTCTATCATTGTAATGTTTCTCTTTTTCTTTCTCCATCATCAATGTCTCTTCTTCCTGTGATGAGTCTCCTTCCTCTTCTTATTCATTGTTCTCTTTCGGTGATCTCCATTCCTTAAATTGTTTTGGAATTTCTTCTATTTCCGTTTTCTTTTCTGCTTCTTTCCCTATTTTAATAAGGGGTTTATTAGATTCTTTTTTCTTTTCCTCTTCCCTAATGGATCTTCTTGCTTCTACTTGTTTTCTTTCCTGAGACATTTTGTTGTAGGTTGACAAATATTAACGGTCTGTTATAGGTTTTTTATATTTGTTTCCCCTAAACTATTATTTTTGATTAAATTTTGCTTAAAATATTTCAATCTCTATTTTTATTTTCATTTATTTTACTATTTATAACGTCTTAAACAGGGTTTTCTAACGCCTAAAATTTATCTAATGCTCTTAAAATTTATCTAACGTTTCTAATAAATTTTTTAATGTTTCTAACATTTTTCTAATTTTTCTAATTTTTTCTAATGCTTCTAATTTTTTTCTAATGTTTCTAATTTTTTTCTAGTGTTTCTAATATTTTTCTAATACTTTAGTGTTTTCTAATATTTTTTTTAATGTTTTTAATTTTTTCTAATACTTTAATTTCCCCTACGTTAATTAGCGTCATTTTAGCTATTATACTTGTCCCACGTTCTTGGGTATCATATTGCTATGTTTTTGTGAAGCAGCCAATTGTATGCTTCTGAACTAATTATCTATTATTTTACCAATGTATCAAAAGTAATTATGTCTATTATTATTCAAATAGTGCTCTATTTTGTTTTTATTGTTGCCCCACGTTGGCTGGGTGCCATTTTGCTATGGTCTTGGCTTTTTAATTAATGATTTGTTAATTACTAATTAGATGCTGATATTACATTAATTACTTCTAATCATAAATCTAATTTCTAATATATCTTTATATTAATAATTTATACCGTTGGACGCCAGGCAACTCACTGTTTGCCAATATCATTATCTAATATACTTTTAATAAGCCAAAACCTGCAAATATTACCCCGTCAATTAGAAGATAATTTATTTTACTCACTTAACGTCTTAATTACTTCTAATTTCTATTTGCTCAGCCCTCTCAGGATTTTAAGGATTCAACTTGTTTTTATTTTTATTTTTGGTAATTCTTTTGTATAATTGGTCTTTTCTAATTACTTGGTCTTTTTCTATTTTAATTATGCATTACCACTTCTATTATGAAGGGCATATTATGGTGGCTGTTGTTAAAGATACTTATTTAACACAAGCAGTTTGATCACTTTGTAAATCTCGGTTAACTGAAAAACGTTGGTATTATGTTGTTCAGTTCAAGAACGAATGTTAAGTTCATATCCTATTGGTGTAAAATACTATGTTGATTATTATTTCACAGAGAAACATTCCTGATACAATATACAGTGTTATTTATGATAAAACCACCAATACTTGGATGCTTGGCAACAAACCTATTAAATTTGTTGTTAAACATAGATGATAAAAATGGACATAGCTTTCAAATTATGGCTGAAAATAATATTTTTGAGAAAACCTGTTATGGATGCTATGGAAAATTCGCAAGCTTTACCTGATTTTGCGGATATTATGAAAGCTACTAGTCTTCACAGAAAAGAGAACGATACTAAAGAAGACATTATCAGAAACAGTTCTCCCAAATATCAACAAGTAGTAAAACCAATTCTTGAAAAATAAGCAGGCGCTAAGTCACGTCCTACTTTAATAACTTCAGGTTATGGTATGCCACACATGATGCATGCCATTATGCTTGATAGTGGAGATCCCATTGGTAGTCCGTCTTGTTGGATGTAGTATTCTCCGTTGAACTCAAAGTAATTTTGTTTTAATATGATGTTTCATATTTCGTTGATTTGTTGTTTGTTTGTTGTTATTTTGCTTTTTATTTTCGATTATATTTGTGGTTTCGTTAATTGGTATATTGGTGTACATATTTGTTATCATTTGTAAATTTTGTGTCTTAGGTTTTTGAATCTATCCTGAAATATGTGGTGTGTTGTGGTTGTTACGTTTACGTTATCTAGTTTGTTCTTTTTAAGGATCTGTAGTTTTTTGTTTAGTTTCTCTAATTTGTGCTTATAATCGGTTTTTATGTTGTTCATTATATTGTTATACGTTTGTGTTCATGTTTTATACTTCATCTAGTTTGCTAATAAGATATGTAGTCTATATATATATTTTTTTGTAAGTGTGGTTATGTTGCTGTATTGATGTTTGATTTCGTTCGTGATATATAGTTTTTCTGCTTGTGTTTGGGTGTATTTGGCTGTATTGGTATGGTTATGAACAGTGATTTTGGTGTTATTTTGTGTCTTAAGCATTTTCTATTGAAGTATATTATGTTGGCTTTGTTGTAATATATCTTCCTGTAAATATTTTTGAATAATTTGATCAGCTGTAACCAGAAAAGAAAACCAGATTGAATACAAAATATACAGAAAACCTACACAAACAGACATCACTATATCTAAACACTCAATACACCAACACACACACAAAAAGGCTGCATACAGATACTTAATACACAGAATGCTAATTGTACCACTTCATAATAACGAACGAGAAAAGGAGTACATCATAATACAAATAGCACAGAGAAACGGATACAACAAGAAAACCATAGAAAGGCTAGTAAAACAAATCAACAACAAACAAATCAACAAAACCGAAAACGAAACACCAGAAACAAACACGAAATACACAACATTCACTTATCACCACCACATCAAAAAAATAACACAAACACTCAAACAATATGACTTAAAAATGAGCTACAAAATCAAAAAGAAAATAATAAACAAAATAAATAAAAAACAAGAACACAACCCACATGAATTAAACGAAATATATCAAATATAATGTAACACACGCAATACAAAATATATATTCCTATATAGGAATGACAAAAAAATCAATAGAAACAAGATTCAAGGTATATATAACAGCATTAGATAAAATCCACATACCTAGCTACAAATTAGACGTAGCTACACACATTCACAACACAAAACAGCAAAAACCAGATGTCACCCAATTACAACTAATGAATATATTGAAGACCACAAAAAATGGAAATCTGGGAACAATACTACATTAAACAAACAAACAATAATTAACAGTTAATTCCAGAACAAATCCAAGTACAAACATTCAAACAAAACTTAATAAAGGCCATACAAATAGACAAATTATCAAACTACAGTTATCAACACAGGAGACCGATACACACGACGCAGTCCGAAGGCACAACCAATCAGAGAACAGTAACCCAACCAATAGAAGCTCAACGCGCAGGCCCACGTACAATCTCAAACGTAGACCACCGAGGAGCGATCAGTCAGCAGCGCGCTGATGATGAACCGGGACGGTTCGAAACTGCAGTTCACGTAAACCAATAAAAAATCACAAAAAGTACTGCAAACAAATACAGTGTATATTCAAATGTGTTTACAGTGTAGTGCAACATTCCAAAAGGTATAAAATCCACACAAAGTAATAACGCACAAATAATTAACACCAATAATGAACAAACGAATAACACCTGTACAGTGAGTGACTACAAAATAGTGAACATTCCAGAAATATGAACACAACACAAGATAATAACACACAAAATGGCCAACATGACAGCGATAACATACGGACAAACATCAAATTATTCAAAAATACTTACAGGAAGATATATTACAAGAAAGCCAACATATGCTTCAATAGAGAATGCTTAAGACACAAGATAGCGCCAAAATACGCAGAAATCACTGTTCATAACCATACCAATACGGCCAAATAGACCCAAACACATGTTGAAAAACTATATATCACCTACGAAATCAAACATCAATACAGCAACATAACCACACTTACAGAAAAATTATATAAACCACATCTCTTATTAGCAAATCAGATGAAATATGACACATGGACACAAACATATAACAATATAATGGACAACATAAAAACCGATTGTAAACACAAATTGGGGAAAATAATCAGAAAACTACACAACCTTAAAAAGAACAAACTAAATAACGTAAACATACCACAACACACCACATATTGCAGGATAGATTCATAAACATAACAGACACAAAATTTACAGGAGAAGAAAAAGAATTCATAGAAAACAACATAACAAAATTTCGACTTAACATAGTGTATTGCGTAATTCCATAAGTGTACATGACATTTACGAAGATATACTGCTAATAAAGGTGCTGAAGTCACGAGGGAAAACCAAAAATGTCTAACAATAGATCAAGAACGCGTTACCCAAAGGACCTGTAATGACCGCTGGTTCCCTGTTTATACAATGACGAGCCGTTACTGACTTGCAACGAACGTGCACTCCTCTGAGCCGAGCAACACTAGAACATTTGTGGTTTCCGTTATTTAGACATTAGAATTGATTGGTTTTCAGTTATAAACTTCAGTTTCACCTTTAAGTTTTTTTTTAATTCTTAATTTCATTTACCTTACTGTATTTTCGTAGCTGGATAACCACAAATATAGAGTGCTCAGAAAAGATGATGTCACGCAATCGCAATTTGTCACCTACTCGTTTTCTCGCCGTACAATTTAAATCAACCAGACCACACATATAAAATTCACCCTTTCATTTGTCTCGGTACCTGTAGTTTACGCGTGTATCCCTTAGAGATGGTTTGGTGTGCCGAGCTATACGGTCTTAACGAAGGTACCGTCTCAAATTACGAGGCTCATCTACATAGGTGTCTATTTATTTACCAGCTTCTCTCTAGGTCCAGCCAAGTAGTTATTTTGCAAATTACATGCTAAATTGCCATTTGTATTTTACACCTGCACTCCTGTAGGGATTTTGGTTTGCCGAGCTATACGGTCTTTGGGGACGATGGTTTTTTGGGTGCCGAGCTATACGGTCTTGGTTTGTACATTTGTGCAGTACATGACGTACAAGTTTCATTTAGGCATGTTTTAGGTTTATTATGATGAATAAGCAATTGCTGGAAGACAAAGTGAGAAGTCTACACAATATCAACATTTCATGAATTTAATTTAATGTAGGTAACCCAGGATACAAGTAGATACTGGGACACCTCAGAAGATCGATCTGAGCCTTCTGATTGGCTGTGACGTCAGAGTTGGGAGGAGTGGTGGTAAGCTGAGCCATAGCCATGTGAGCATGTGTTGACAGATAGTCAGTGGGTGCCAGATGGTGGGAGTAAGCTGTTCCAAGTTCCCGCTTGCGCCATGTGGAAATTTGTGGTTATACACACGTGTTATTGGTTGAACAGGTACCGCCTACCCGTTACCCGATAATGTTAGGTTAAGCCAACATATGTGTTTGTTAGGTTATGTCGGCTACCCGCTAGCCTAACGCGTTCTGAGGTTAAGCTTACATTGGTGGAACAGGGACTGGCTGTTCGTTACCCGAGAATGTTAGGTTAATCCAACACCTGTGTTGTTTGTTAGGTTATGTCGGTTGCCCGGTAGCCGAGTGTGCTTTTAGGTTAAGCTCACCACGTGCTTGTTGTTTGTTTTTTTGGTTGCCATGCGACAGTCTCACCACCACCACGTGTTGGCTCTCTGACGTATAGGACTCCCAATTCCCGCTTGCTCATATATATATATATATATATATATATATATATATATATATATATATATATATATATATATATATATATATATATATATATATATATATATATATATATATATATATATATATATATATATACACACAAATTAGCTTGTGAAATAATAACTGAAACTGCAAACCACATATATGTAATTTAAGTATGCTTATTAGTTTAAATAACACAGCCTGTTTATTATGCATTTATTATGTGAGATATATTATGGCCTAAGTACAGTTGAAAATAAAGACAAACTCGATTACAGAATCTGGTTACATCGACAAACAGGTAGTTGTGAAAGAATACAACAGTCTAGTATTTCGATGTTTATATTTAAACGTACTTTTTACTAAGTAAAAAACCCTAGTTTTACATATCAAAACAAATAATGCATTGACTTAATTAAACACACCATAATCATTCATAACCACAGAGCTGAGTTTGCAATTAATATAGGAGAAAGAGGATATCACGGTGACCTAGATATCATTATAGACGGTTTCAGGTAAACAAATATAAGTGGTTACTCAATGTTAGTAATAATATAATGTGATTTAGATACAAACAAACACACAGCATACGAGGAGTGTTCAATAATAAGATGAACAAAATAGATTTACTAATACTGTATGACGTATACGAGGGGGGTGTTCAATGCAATTAAGAATGGAATTTAAACACACACATGCATACGAGGGGTATTCAATAATAACATGAACAAACTCGGAACTTTATCGAAATCAATATGCTGACTCTTTTTCTATAGTGTAAATAGCTTTTAAGGATATTTTTTGTCCCATTTAGGATTACAATGTAAATTTTAGTTCACTAAGGGTGATGTTATATAAAGACCGAATCATTATATCATAGTTAGATAATTCATTGTGTTAACTAAATTTGATTTGATAAATTTGATATAACCTTGTTTAATTAATTTGATCAATCTGTTTAATTTTGACCTCAAATCAAGCTAATATTAATAATATAAAAAGTAAGGCTATTTTTCACCGTTAAATGAAAAGTAAAATCAAAAGACAAAATCATACATAATTTTTTTTGAAATTTCCAAACACTCAGGAATACTATAATTCATAAAAACGATATATTAAACAAAACAAAAATGCTAGCCCAAGCACAGAACCCTACCCATGAGATGAGGGAAAAATTCAAAATCCCAGCAGTAAGTAAATAATTTTTGACATAATTTCAGGATCTTCAATATTTTTTTAAAATAAAGACGCAAGTGAATTCTCATGCTCTACAATTAAAAGTGCTATTAAGGTATAAAATAAATTAAATAAAAGGAACTACAATAAATACCATAGCAACTATATGTTGCCTAAGCGTGGGGCTTCTCGAAAAGCTCGATATAAAATCATATAATTAAAAATATATATATTTAATACCATCATAACATAAAATAAACGTTGCTGGTCGCCAATTAGCAACTTTATGGCGGCGCAACGTCAGGGCTTTTAAAAAAGAAAATCATATAATTATCAAAAATTTCAATACCTACCATTATAAAATAAACGTTGGTGTTCGCCAAGTCAAACTTTTTGGCGATCAAACGAGGGTGCTTAAAAGAAAACCCCTTACACAGAATTCCAAGAAGATTATTTATTACCATAATAACTTTTTGGCGCTGTAACTTAAGGGCTGTAAAATAATAATAATAGAGTACATTAAAATTTTTGTGTAAAAAAATAAATGTATTTCCATAGAAAATTTTTAAAAAAAATTTGTGCGCCGCAACGGCAAGGTTTGTTTTTAATATCTAAAATAATATTCTAATTACCTACCTTGAATTATAGCAAATTTTCATTCAATTTTTATTGATTAAATATTTGAAGGCTGATATTAGGGAAGCTATAGACGGAAAATTTAGCGAACCATTCTATTTCGAGCCGTAACAAGAAAATTTTAGTATTTTAAGACAGAAAATAATTTGTCACAACATTTAAATATAAAAAAGTAAATTGCAAATCAAATATAAGAAATTGTTTTATGATAAACAAATTTCAGAGGGGTATTTAAAAAGGAATTAAAAATGTGTGTACAGGAACATTATCTTGCAAAACAAGGTAATAGTTGATTTAATTCCTCGCATTTCTCCACAATTTGTTTCTGCAAAAGTAATTAAGCCAGTTTTAATTAAAAAGTGCACAGGAACATTGTCTGGCGAAATACAGGACGGTAAACTAAATATTTAGGGTGATATACTATAGTAATAAAACTTGTCAATACTTAGAAAGGGGGATAATTAAATTGTAAATTCACGCTAAAATAAAATTAATAAAGCCTAAATATGTCCGGGGAAAAACAAGAAATTAAAAAACCAATTAGGCCAGAACAAGAAAAGGAATTAGAAGAACCTATGATCAGCGTACCCGAGGATCCGGAGAAAATGGCAAAGCAGAAAAGAGAAAAACTTAAACAGTACAAGGAATGGAGGGAGCCTAAGAAAATTTCGGAAGAAGAAACTGTATCACATGAAGAAGAAGAAACAGATTCTCAGGGCGATGAAACTTTTTTAATAGAAGAAGAAAAGGATCATAGCAGCACCGTGATAAAAAAAACCTGCAAATCAAACAATAAAAAACCAAAAGGAAGAGGAATCATCAATGGATAAAAAATTCGCAGCTTTGTTCAATATAATAGAAAAAAAATGGACCAAAATAGTTCCAAATTAGAAAAAAATAAAAATGAAATGAAACAAGATAATGTTAGGATGGAAAAAAATATAAAACAGGAGATTTTCAGAATAGAAAAACAACAGCAAGAATATAATAAACATGCTGGAGAAAATTTCAGGAGATTATATGAAAACATACAAGAAACCAAAACAGAAATTTTAACAGAAGTAAATAAAAAACAGAAAATTATGGAAACAAGTTTCCACACAAAAATATATCAGCTGGACGATGAGTTAAAAAGAACGCAAGAAAAATGCCAGGAAAGCCATAAAATAATCAAGACGGAGCTGGACACGGGAATACAGTCGTGTCATGATAAAATAAAGGAAGAAACTGCAATGAGGAGGTACGACATTAAAAAGGTCGAAACGCGTATGGAGTCGGTAGATAGGAATATGGTCCGAGTCGAGCAGAAAGCGGTTGAACAATTAATCAAAATTAAAAAAGAAATTAAAGATGAAACGAAACAACATATTTCTAAGGCAATTATTATGCCGAACTATAATATGGATTATATGCAATTAGATAAGGATCCGAAAATGAAATTTGTATTGAATTGTAATAGTGGGAAATTGCACCCTAAAGTTTTTGTGCAAAATATTAAAGATAAATTGCATTTCATTCATAGTGTTAGTGATATGAAAATTATTATAGGGGCCAGACTAACGGGTAATCCACGAAAGATGGTTTTCCCCGAAAGAAAGTGAAATGTCAGAATTTGCGATTTTTGAACAAAAATTTTTGCAATTTTATTGGGGGTGAATATAGTCAAGGCCTTGTCCGAGAAACAAGCTCAGAAAAATATAGAGAAATAGAAGAACTGCCAGAAGAAAATATACAAGAAACAAGTCCAGAAAAATACATAGAACAGGAATTACTACCAGACGAAAATATACCAGAAATGAGCCCGGAAAAATTCGTAGATACGGCCAAAGAAGAAAATTTAATAACGGCAACACATTATTTTTACTGTATCAAAATTGAAGGTGACCAGAAACATGAAACTATGCCTCAATGTAATAAACATTATGTAGAAATTAATAACCATAGCCGCAATTTTAAAATTAGTAACCTTCTCGTCCAAAAGAATAATTTTTACAATAAATACAAATACAATCCTAGTCAGACATTTAAAAAAAACAAAGATTCTGGAAAGTATAATAAATTTAAAACTCATAAGCCGAAGTTTAATGAGCAGAACAGGCATATTTGGTATGAAAATAAACTAAGTAATGTAAATAACAAGACACGTCATGGCAATTATAGCTACTTTAATTTCCGAAGCAAAAAGCAAAAATATAAGATAAATAAAAATTAATCTGCATGAATTTTGATCAGGTCTAATATGACGTAAGCAATGAAAAGGATAATCGCATACCGAATAGACGAAACGAGACTGGCAGTAATATAATGTACAAAATAATCAGTACAATTACCAGACAAAGAAATTTCTCCTAAAATAAATAAAATTTGATTAGATAAAACTATATGGCGAAAAATTGGTCAATTTAAAAATAAAAATTACAGTAAAAAAATAACCCTGAGAAAAGAAAATAAAACAAGTAGGCATGATAATAACCCAAAGGAAAATATAAATTTTGAAAAGCAAATTTTCTTAGAAAATTAACCCTGAGAAAAGAAAATGAAACAAGTAGGCATTATAATAATAACCCAAGGGAAAATATAAATTTTGAAAAGCAAATTTTCATAGAAAGATTAAGTGGTATTAAATTAGGAGCAGTGCTCAAAATTGGAGACAGTTATTGGATATGTCAATTAAAGTAATCTGAATATAAAAATAGAAAGGGGGAAATATAAAAGTATTGAGTATAGGAAACATGGAATAAGTGGAAAAGAAAATTATATAATAGTCGAAAAGACAGAAACCGGTTACGTACCGAGAAAGAGTTATAATTGACGGAAAAATAAAACATATAGGGGTCGGATTGATAGGAAAGGATTTGTATAGATGGTGTAGCGAACAGAATATAAAAAGTATATAAGAAATATGATAGATATGTGTAAAAAAATGAATATGATAATAGAATATATAATGAATAATTAAAGTAATGCAATGCAAGTATAATAAAATGTATAGGGGATTGTTTGTAAAGTAAAAGTATGGAGACCATATATATATATATATATATATATATATATATATATATATATATATATATATATATATATATATATATATATATATATATATATATATATATATATATATATATATGTAGTGTTAAAAAGTTAAAGTATAAAGAAGTTTATAGATGAAAAATATATTAAATAGTCCTATTCAGTGGTAGAATATCAATTTAAATACTAAACTTAATCAAATAAAAGCGGTAAAGAAGATACCCCAGAAAAATAAGAAAAAAGTATACCAATAACTGTCATTCACAGAAATAAGTCCGGAGGGAAGTTGGATATGTTCGAAATAACCAGGGAATGGCATGAATGTCGATTTTTTAAATAAAACAAAATTAATAAATTGCCACGAAAAAGATATGCAAAAATAACCGGTGAATGTCATAATGGTCGATCTTTAAAGTAATAAATTGCCACAAAATAGTTATGCAAAGATAATCAGTGAATGTAATAAATGTCGATTTAAAAATTAATAAATTAAATAATGAGTTGCTACAAAATATATATGTAAAAATAACAAGTGAATGTCATAAATGGCGATTTTAAAAAATTAAAGTAAATTGCCACAAAATAGTTTTAAATTAACTGAGATAGTAAATAATAGAATCAGGGAAATTTTCAATATAGAACATGTTTATAAATACAATTAAATAAATAAATAGGTTGTGAAGAAACAAAGCAAAGAGGGTATGTCTAAGAATTATTATCCAGACGCACTTTTAGAAAGGGGGAATTGCTATAGATAGCAAATATGTGAGAAAATAGAAACATTATTGTGGAGTAAAACGGGCCAATGTACATAAAATTAATATCATAATATTTAAATGCCCTGTATAATTGTGAGTGTAAAATATGTTAGGGTTAAATAAGAAATAGCATTAGGTAGCAGAATAAAGAACAATGATTTTCTTTTCTTACATGTAGTCGTTAAAATACAATAGAAGAATAGCCTTGTTTTTATTCATAGAATTTTACTGGAATATCACGAGTTTATTTTATTCTTAGGTAGTAGGCATATGAACCATATCCATTTATAATATTAAGGAAAATTAAGGTTTTTGTAAATAACAATTTAAGCAAAGACGCAGTGTTAGTAGATAAGGATAGTTTTTGTGTGTGTGCGTGTTTCAAAAGAGTAGTGCAACGGACAAAAAGTTTGGACAATGGGATAACGAGATGCCTATGAACTTTGTTACCGAGACACAGCGCGATAAGGTTTTTTGTGACAGAGGGAGAGTTTATTTAAGGAGTCGACGGGAGGTCGATGAGGACAATCGGTAACTGAACCGCCAGAAAACAATTAGGGACTGAACTGCGAGAAGAAAAGACAATTAGTAACTGAGCTGCCAGAAGTGAAACTAGAAATTAGTGGTGCTGCGACAGCTGAAAAATATGGAAGTTGATAAATAAAACATACAAGGCAAGTGCCTGATAATACCATTATTAAAATTTGTGTAAAGAAAATTAAATACCTGGTACACGGTTTGTGAAGACAGTTAAATAAAAATGGAAATAGATTAATAATTACTGACAAGCTTCTAAATCCAAAAGAAGAACAAATAGAAAGTAATAATTATACATAAAATGGGAAATAATAAATACACGTCAAATGGAAGGAGCAAACAAGACAACATTCAGTAAGTCGTTTTAGGAACTTTATCGAAATCAATATGCTGACCCTTTTTCTATAGTGTGAATAGCTTTTAAATATATTGTTTGTGTCCCATTTAGGATTTCAATGTAAATTTTAGTTCACTAAGGGGGATGTTATATAAAGGCCGAATCATTATATCATAGTTAGATAATTCATTGTGTTAACTAAATTTGATTTGATAAATTTGATATAACCTTTTTTAATAGAAATTTATTATTTTGATCAATCTGTTTAATTTTGACCTCAAATCAAGCAAATATTAATAATATGAAAAAGTAAGGTTATTTTCACCGTTAAATGAAAAGTAAAATCAAAAGACCCAATCATACATATTTTTTTTTTGAAATTTCCAAACACTCAGGAATACTATAATTCATAAAAACGATATATTAAACAAAACAAAAATGCTAGCCCAAGCACAGAACCCTACCCATGAGATGAGAGAACAATTCAAAATCCCAGCAGTAAGTAAATAATTTTTGGCATAATTTCAGGATCTTCAATATTTTTTTAAATAAAGACGCAAATGAATTCTCATGCTCTACAATTAAAAGTGCTATTAAGGTATAAAATAAATTAACTACAATAAATACCATAGCAATATATATACGAGGGGGTACTCAATGCTATTAAGAATGGAATTTAAACAAACACACACACACACACATGCTAGTTTGTTAGGCTATGTTTGTTGTTTACCACGTGTTGGTTCTCACATGTGTTGATTCCACTAGTGGAATACACGAGGGTTGATCAAAATGCAACAAGAAAAATAAAACAATTGATTTACATACAATAAAGAACTTATTAGGATTAATTCACGCCCAGGCTGTACATATTGGTACATAAGTGACATAGTAAATTATATTATTACATAATGGCTCTAACAACGCCCGTTAGAGGTTTATATTCCAATACACTGTCGTGAATAACTAAACAATAAGGGCGGGTGTTATTGGGAAAATTGTCTCAGCTCATAAGCTACACCTTAATGTCCACCGTTGACGATTTGATTGACTCGTTCTGATTTTGCCAGTCGATCATAAATAGAGCTCGGTCTTTAAACGCGTCATAATTCAAGATAGGCTCCGACATGTTTTTATAACAGAAACTTTTTTGAAAATCTGTGTACATGATAGGCTTCAGCATATTTGGATTTCTCGAAATCCATATTCATAAGGGTAGCATTCTGAATTTAGAAACACTCGGAAATCCACCATACCGATGTTTTCGAAAAAGTCGGCCCTTTTGCTTACGTTGTCTTTTCGATCTGTTTGAAATGATATAATCTCATATTTAGGTCTTTCCAAGTTGGTTGCAGTTTTTAACAGCCCATACATCTCTGCTGATATCTCTGATTTGCGATATGCGAGAAATATAGATGTCTTTTGCTATTTTATCCATCAGTTCCAATTTCATTTTATCATTGGGAAAGACATGTTTTGCCTTTAAAAGCATAATGGTTACGGTAATTTTCGATCGTGCCGTACATGTGCTGTAATAGCCGTTGGAATCATTTCGAGTTCTTGTAAATCAGAAAATATGTTTGCCACAGAGAACTCCTTTGAAATGATGGAAGAAACTGAAGAAGAACCAAATAGGTATGAGCATGTAAAACTTGTTATCGTTTAAGGTGAAGTGCCCCGACGACACATTCATTCTTACTGAAGGAAAGCAGACTTTTGATGGTTGTTTTGGTATATGTGTCTCGAACACGTTCCACTTTCTTGCTATTTCAACTCATAAGTCATCGATTCAAACAGAGCTGCTTCTCCATTATTTGACAGATAACACTCACCATTGGCATTTTGTACTGCTAAAGGTTACAGAGCACCTTCGATTATTAGAGCTGACTCGGCCAGACATACGAACTAATCTTGTTGATTGATGGCAATTTTAACTTCATCGCTGTTACCAAACGATTTAGTTGGTGAATAGTAAAAGCGCAGTTCTTCTCGATCGATGGCATCATCAAACACGGGGTCTTTGAATATTTCTAGTTTTGATGACATGATAGCCCAGGCTTTTCAGGAACTCAATATTATCTGGACGAAGTGTACCCTTTGAAGTGTCTGACTGAACTGAATTTGTTTTGGTAGATGCACTTGCTTTTATATCTTTAAGGACCAACATGCTAAGCAACCTTTATAAGTTTCAAGCGAACAGATACCTCTTCACCTTGAAAGTTGACAGGAACTGAATCTTGATCGACGATGTCGATGCTTATATTTGAAATCTGTTGCTTGTTCACCGGTAGGTAAATTAACTTTTTAGGTTCTATGTCGATTACGTAGCCCGGATCAACCATCGGAGCAAACTCATACAACGTATGTGAGGGTTGGCCGTTATAATAGGAACCAGACACAATATTAGTTTCGATGTGAATCTGTCTAACATCCACTATTTCAACAGGTAAATCAGATTCATAAAAGATGTCCGGTTGAAGAACTTGTTTTGAAAACCCCAACATTCGCCCAAACGAACCATCAAATTCAAAACTGACATTTGTATAACACTTTATTTTACATCTGATGGTATTCGGATTAAGTCTCAGAATCAGAGCCTGCTGCTTTTGTTTGTGTGTTGCTGTAGCACCAACAAGTTCATTTTGAAGTAACTCTTCCAAGTGTGAGTAGATAGTCGGCCACCTGGGCTGACCCCCTCCACTTTCCAAGATGGCGTCTACGCATGCGCGTGACGTCACAGGTGACGGCGTCTGCACATGCGCGTGACACATGACAGCTGACGTCACATGTTTGAGGAGTGGGGGTAAGCTGTCAGCTGTCAGTGCGTGGCGGGTAACCTGGCAGCTGACGTCACATGTCACTAAGATGGCGGGAGTCAGCTGTCAAATGTCACATGTTCCAATATGGCCGCCACTGTCAGGTTCCAAGATGTCCGCTACAGAAACCGGCCATCTGGTCACGGATAACCTGTCAGTTCACATGTTACAAGATGGCTGCTGCTGCTGTCAGGTCCCAAGTTGCCGCCATGTGGTTATACACACGTGTTGAGCAGGTACCGGAGGCCCGCGTGCCGAGAATGTAAGGTTAAGTCTGGCATATAAGCAAGCTGCTTTACGCTATCCGTGACAGGTTGCGAGTGACCTCGTTTCCTACCGGTGACCTACTTTCAGAGTTAAACAGTGACAAGTGAAAGGTATCAGGATGCGAGTGACCTCGTTTCGTACCTATAACCTACATTCAGAGTTAAACCGCGCCAAGTGAACGTTAGCGGTTGCGAGTGACCTCGTTTCGTACCGGTGACCTACTTTCACAGTTAAACAGTGAAAGGTATCGGTTGCGAGTACCCTCGTTCCTGGTTGAGCTTGTCTAGAATACACTCGACAGCTGTTTAACACATGCTTGACATAACAGACGTAAGAGGTCCGTGCACAACAACAAGCTATAGTTACCTTTAGGGGTCCGGAACACCGGACGCCTGGATGCGAAGCAAGCAGCATCTCAATTAACACCGACAACTGCCACATACTTGGTGGACTTTGGTGGAAGACAAGCTGAAAACAACTTTATATCTGGTACATATGTGTGCAAAAATTTGATATTAAATTTAGTCTGTTGAATATCCAATCATCTTTAACAGAATAAAGACCAAAGTGAAAGACCTTACGACGCATAGAAACAACATACAGATAGCAGCTGTACCGCAGGAGAAGTGTCTTATAAAATAAAAACACATTAATTTTAACAAAGACTTTTATTTGATACAAAGTACAAGTGTACAAACTAAGTCAAATCACTCTGCCACAAGCCATTCCAGCCTTTAAGTATGGTACGCTTACGTTTTACGGTTCTTGCCAGTTGTTGGAATTCATTTATAGAATTCTCAACATCAGATGGTTCATCGTTACGTTTGTGCTGTTGTCGTCGGCGACGCTTCATGGTGATGTTGGATTTAAAAGTATCCACTTGTGCAAATCTTTGAGATTTTTGTCTGTCACCCAACTTCTTCCTTAGCTTGTGGCTCTTTGACAGATCGATATCTTTTAAAACTTGAGCTGCTATGGTCTTGGTTATATTTTTCAATTTCAGTTCAAATTCGTTTTTCAAATCTTCCAACTCGGGCTTGTGCACAGCCTCTAGCAGTATGGCTATTAGTCTTTGTGTCACTTCATCTTTATTCTTCAGATACTCAGCTTTATGTTTCTGATAGTCGTCCACCCAGGCATCAACAAATGTTTTAGTTACGCCATCTGTGGAATCAATAGGGTCGGCGACGTTACACAATCTACGGCGTTGCACATCTAAATCACCACTTGCAGTTCTTGGGAAAGTCTCTCTTTCGATAATTTTAAACTTTACACGTTTATTGGGCGGGGAACGTCCGAACTTATCGATAGACATTTTTATACTAAGCAATATATAGGCATATATGACCGTATGTAGGTTTACTAGGCGGCGATAACACTAGCTTCCTTTAGTTCTTCCAAGATTGACTGAATTTCGTTGTTATGAGCATTATTACCAGCAACAACTTGGGAAGCCACTAAAAGTCTAAGTCTATCAACCAACTCGTTTATGTCATCCCAATACACATATGCTATTGCTTTGTTATTTTGTATCATATAGTTGTTAGTGCTGATGCTGCTGATGCTGCTGCTGCTGCTGCTGCTGCTGCTGCTGATACCACTGCTCTCTTCACTCTGAGCTTTAGATTCAGTCTTTTGTTTTTTTGTTTTTTATTAAGACGTGTGATGTGGTCGTTGTCGTGGTGGCCGTCGTCATCATAGGCGTAACCAAAACCTTGAGGCGTTGAGGATCTTCGCCCTCGTGGGTTTATAACTGGTTTTATTAGAGTCAGATACTTTTCCGAGGAACAACCCTTGGTTCGTGCGTTGGGATCGTAGTTCATTTTATGCACACTAGTTGCTTCTAGAATATCTCTATAGTGTTGAAGATCGTCATAAGTATACCCCCTAGGTGTTTTCATAAATATCAATTCTAGCAGACCTTGTGTTTGTGGATATCTCCTTTGGCCCAGTCGAATGTCATCATCAGTAAAGTCTAAGCGTTTGTTGCCAACACTCCAGCTACCAGTATCTTTAGCGTAGCGAGCACCATACGTTTGATCAATGGTAGCAAGTCTCGGTGGTTCAGTAAAATACTTGTCTATATAATATCGAACTCGTTCAGGATATTGCTCCAAAAATTCGTGATATGCTGGGTTGGTGGTGACAGTTTGTAGGTCTGCCTCAAGCTCTTCAAATGTTGGGATATCCTCATCGGAACTTGTCTCCACCCCTGGTTCGGCTTCAAAAACTTCATGATCTTTAAGGAACTCAACTTTTGGTTTCGTTTCTGGTATATCAACTTCTTCTTTGAGTTGTTCAGCCAATGGTGGCAGCTGCTGCTGATGCAGTGCTAATGTATTTCTAGATATTTCACTTAGCGGTTCAACAATTGGTTTATATAAACGTTGCAGAGCATCATCATTTTCAGCTCTGTTAAGCTTAAGCATTAGATCTTTTTTTCGAATATTTTCAGCAAGTTGTAAAATCCTTTTCTTAACTTTTCGCCCTTGCTTACCCATCACCTCCATCGTGCTAAAGTTAGTTGGTGCTACCTGCTGGTCTAATCACTTGTTAGAGCGATACAAGCTGTGTGGTGGTTTAAGGTATACTGACTCCGCCACGGTGCATGTCTTCTTCTTATTTATCATGATGTCTGTCTGTCATGTTAGACAGCTGTATGACAGCTGTTTAAGACAGCTGTGTTAGACAGCTGTATTAGACAGCTGTATTAGACAGCTGTGTTAGACAGCTGTTAGACAGCTGTGTTAGACAGCTGTATTAGACAGCTGTGTTAGACAGCTGTGTTAGACAGCTGTGTTAGACAGCTGTGTTAGACAGCTGTGTTAGACAGCTGTGTTAGACAGCTGTGTTAGACAGCTGTGTTAGACAGCTGTGTTATACAGCTGTGTTATACAGCTGTGTTATACAGCTGTGTTAGACAGCTGTATGACAACTGTTAGACAGCTGTCTGTCCTGTCTATCATTGGTTGCAACCACTTAGATTAATATATATCTATCGAATCCTTTTCTATATCTGCCTTTGTGAACATCATTTTCTTTTACAATCACCAACACACCATACTTATTGCCTTTCCAGCATTGGTAGCATATATTTTTAAATTGTTTAAAGTCCATATCAGTGGTCACATGATCGTCGTACACGTGTTTTAAATTGGTTTCATCTTGCTTGAATAACACAACAACGTTTGCGTTGTCACGTACCAGATGTTTGGGTATTCGAGTATATGTTTGACAGAGATAGAATGAATCAATATTCTTGTGTCTGCCCATACTAAAGTATGCTCTTATTTTATCTTGTTTGTCACACGCCACATCATCAAATATAAACACAGAGTTGTCCAAAGCATCTTTTGGATCTAAGATTTCATCGTTTTCACTATAAGGATAGTAACAAACACCTTTTGATGCATCCAACACCTCCTTTAACATCTTGTATTTCGGTTGATACAACGACTTTGAATACACATACACGTTATCAAACTTTAAACCGTTTGCTTCAAACAATAAACTCAGCATGACATTTGTTTTACCACATCCACTAGGACCACATATGATACATAGAACGGTGTTTGGAAAGAGAGGACCATGCCTCAGTTGTTCTGCTGTATCTGCAACAGCATCGTCTATATTTGTAATAGGTAAGGCAGAAGCGTGTTTGATGGTACGCATCTTGACTTGAACTAAACTATATTTCTGGTGTGTGTGTATATAAATATAGATGCAAGTGGGACGCACAGTCAGTATAACTGTTGGTGTCACATAGTGAGGGTCGTTATTAACAAAGAAGGCCGCAAGTTTTGCTGAAAAGTTGGAGCGTTACAAACACCGTGAAAGTTAATAGAAAACTTGGTGCGAGTCTTGATGTAATCAGCTCGAAGCCAAAGAAGAAAGTTCCCTTTAAAAACATAATAAGTCTGATTGGGGAAGTTATAAAAGATAGAAACCTTATTCCAACAGAGAACGCTGTGTTTGATATAGCTCATGCAATCGTTAGAAACATTGGTGGACGTAATAAGGTGCAGAAACCTCGAGTTATTCTAATACCTAAAAGCGGAGGCTTCCTTCCGCTGTTGCCTCTGATATTTGGTGGTCAGTCGGCACTAGGAGCTCTGGGTGGCGGTGCTGCTGGTATTGCTAAAGCCGTGTACGATGCCAAGTCTGCGAAACAAAAACTGGAAGAAGAAGAACGGCACAACAAAAGAATGGAAGCCATCGCGATGGGCAGGAGAGGCAGTGGTTTGAAATTTAAGCCAAAATGCAAGAGACTGGGCAAAGGCCTGTATCTCAAGAAACAACGCTCCGGTTATGCAAAAGCCAAAAAACTAAAGTGTTTACCAGCAAGACCTCTAACAAATGTAGATCTTGTCAAGTTTGCTGGTAAAATGAAAATCCCATATTTTAGAGGTGTATACATGCGAGATGAGCTACCTCACAATGGACCACGTAAAAACGAATCGTTTATCATGAATTTGCAAACACACGAGGAGCCAGGCAGTCATTGGGTTGCTGTGAGAAAACGTTGCGACATCGTCGAGTACTTTGACTCGTATGGAAACTTGAAGCCTCCTGTGGAGCTGCAACGTTACCTTAAAGACTATTCCATCTTATATAATCATGATGTGTATCAAACATATAATACTTTTAATTGTGGTCACTTGTGTTTAAAATTTTTGTAATAAAAGACTCAAACAGTAGCCTGTGTGTATCAGTCATGGCGCACACCTTCGTGTTGAAAGATCGCAGCTCCCATCTGTCGTCAGACTACCATCCACCAATTGCTTTGGATGGTAGTTATGCTGTTGCTTTGATAGGCTTTCACACCTACAACAACATACCCAACATCTATGAAGGTAAACACAAATTTCATGTCAAAGAAGGAACTGGTTAGCGGACCATCACGATACCCACTGGTGCATATGAAATAACACTTGGAAGAGTTACTTCAAAATGAGCTTGTTGGTGCTACAGCAACACACGAACAAAAGCAGCAGGCTCTGATTCTAACACCTAATCCGAATACCATCAAATGTAAAATAACGTGTTATACAAGTGTCAGTTTTGAATTTGATGGTTCGATTGGGCGAATGTTGGGGTTTTCAAAACAAGTTCTTCAACCGGACATCTTTTATGAATCTGATTTACCTCTTGAAATAGTGGATGTTAGACAGATTCGCATCGAAACTAATATTGTGTCTGGTTCCTATTATAACGGACAGCCCTCACATACGCTGTATGAGTTTGCTCCGATGGTTGATCCGGGCTACGCAATCGACATAGAACCTAAAAATTTAATTTACCTGCCGGTGAACAAGCAAGAGATTTCGAATATAAGCACCGACATCGTCGATCAAGAATCAGTTCCTGTCAACTTTCAAGGTGAAGAGGTGTCTGTTCGCTTGAAACTTATAAAGGTTGCTTAGCATGTTGGTCTTTAAAGATATAAAAGCAAGTGCACCCACCAAAACAACTTCAGTTGAGGCAGACAGTTCAAAGGGTACACTTCGTCCCGATAATATTGAGTTCCTGAAAAGCCTGGGTTATCATGTCGTCAAAACTAGAAATATTCAAAGACCCCGTGTTTGATGATGCCATCGATCACGAAGAACTGCGCTCTTACTATTCACCAACTAAATCGTGTGGTAACAACGATGAAATTGAAATAACCATCAATCAGCAAGATGCGTTCGTATGTCTGGCCGAGTCAGCTCTAATAATCGAAGGTGCTCTGGAACCTTTAGCAGTACAAAACGCCAATGGTGAGTGTTATCTGTCAAATAATGGAGGAGCTGCTCTGTTTGAATCGATTACTTATGAGTTAAATAACAAGGAGGTGGAACGAGTGCGAGACCCATACACCACAACAACCATCAAAAGTCTGCTATCCTTCAGTAAGAACGAAGCCAAATCTCTTAGCAATGCCGGACTGAATGTGTCGTCGGAGCACATCACCTTAAACGATAACAAGTTTCACATGCTCATACCTATTTGGTTCCTCTTCAGTTTCTTCCATCATTTCAAAGGAGTTCTCTGTGGCAAACATACTTTCCGATTTACAAGAGCTCGAAATGATTCCAACGGCTATTACAGCACAGGTACGGCACGAGCAAAAATTACAGTAACCAATATGTTTTTAAAGGCAAAACATGTATTTCCCAATGATAAAATGAAATTGGAGCTGATGGATAAAATAGCAAAAGACACATCTATATTTCTCGCATACCGCAAATGGGACATATATGAGCTACCATCACTCAGAGATATAAACAGAGATGTGTGGGCTGTTAAAACTGCAACCAACTTGGAAAGACCTCGTTATGTGATTATTGCATTTCAAACAGATCGCAAGGACAACGTAAGCAAGAAGGCAGACTTTTTCGATAACATTTGTATGGTGGATCTCCGAGTGTTTCTAAATTCAGAATGCTACCCTTATGAATCTATGCATATGCATTTCGAGAAATCCAAATATGCGGAAGCCTATCACATGTATACAGATTTTCAAAAAAGCTTCTGCTATAAAAACATGTCGAAGCCTATCTTGAACTATGACGAGTTTAAAGACCGAGCTCTATTTGTGCTTGACTGTCAGCACCAGAACGAGTCAATCAAGTCTTTAACGGTGGACATTAAGGTGGAATTTATGAGCCGAGCGAACTTCCCAAACAATACGCGTGCTTACTGTTTGGTTATTCATGACAGTGTATTGGAATATAAACCTCTAACGGGCATCGTTAGAGCCATTATGTAATAATAGTAACTATATCACTTCTGTATCAATATGTACAGCCACTATGTAATAATATAATTTACTATGTCACTTATGTATCAATATGTGCAGCCTAGGGTTGTACCCCAAATAAATTCTTTATTATATAAAAATCACTTGCTTTATTTTTCTTACTTGCATTTTAACCAACCCTCGTATATTCCACTAGTAAAATGGACACATGTGAGAACCAACACGTGCTACACAACAAACGTGTGTGTGTGTGTATTTTGAAAATCTCAATTCTTAATGAGTACCCTCGTATATATATATATATATATATATATATATATATATATATATATATATATATATATATATATATATATATCTCATATTTAATTTTTTTGTATTAAATTGAGTTTGTTATTGTTGAAAAACCCGCGCATATATGTGTGTTTAACTTCCATTCTTAATTTTATTGAACAGTCCTGGTATGTATATGCATCACATTCTCCTTATATCTTAATACGTGTGTTTACATTTACATACTATGTTGTTGAATAAATAACTGTATGAATAATCTGCCTTAGGCAATCTAGGTTTCCGCGATAGACTCTCTCTTTTATATTAAGTGCAACTGCAGCTAAGAATTATAGTGCATTTACGTTCATCGAAGCATTATTTGCAATAAAAGCTACGTTTAAATATACATATCGAAATATCGTCCTCTAGGTCTTTGTTAAATAATGTAACCAGCTTCGTAAACGAGTTATTTTCAACTGAAGATACATTTGTCTCGCACAAGAAAATGCATAATAACTGGCTATGATATTTAATACTTAAATTATATATGTCGTTTTTGTTTTAAGCAATTCATGTAGGTATAACGCTAACATTCAACAGAAATAATTTAAAAAAGTTAAAACAGCCACTTTAGTACTAATATACCCTATCTAGGTCACTGATATTCATTCATTCAAAAGATGGTTGTATATATTACACGTTAAAGTATTACTTTTACTTAGATCTCCTTGGCCTAACGGTTTGCGTCTCCGCCTGCTATTCTAAAGGTAACGCGTTCAATTCTTAGCCACTTCTTCAACACCATTTTCTATAAACAAATTAGTTGTCCATTTCAAGTACCCGCTAGCTAGACTTCTCTCTCTCTGTGTGTGTGTATGTGTGTGTGAGTGTCTGTGCAGAGTACAGGATACCAATAATAAATACAGCAAATATATATGTACTCTGCACAGGCGCAAACCTTTTCGATAAAATTCAAATTTCGCGCCAAAACCTAACAGCACTTAACCTTAGCAAACAAATAACCATAACCACAAATTTTCACATGGCAGTCTCATAACAAACAAACATATACAACACGTTGTGAGGCAGTTGCCAGGCAACCAATAACCTAAGAGCACAACAATACATACTTGATGTCAACAAAAACATAACCTATACAAGACTTAACATTCAGCATGGGGAATAGGGAGTTCTAACCCCACATTCGGCTAGCGGGCAGCAGCAGCCGGCATGGACTTACACACAACACATGTATACCTTTCATTCTCGTATAGCGCGAAGCAGTATGCTTATATGTCAGACTTAGCCTCAAATTAACACATGCGTGGCTTAACCTTACATTCTCGGCAAGCGGGCCTCCGGTACCTGCTCAACACGTGTGTATAACCACATGGCAGCAACTTGGGACCTGACAGCAACAGCAGCCATCTTGTAACATGTGAACTGATAGGTTATCCGTGACCAGATGGCCGGTTTCTGTAGCGGACATCTTGGAACCTGACAGTGGCGGCCATATTGGAACATGTGACATTTGACAGCTGGCTCGCGCCATCTTAGTGACATGTGACGTCAGCTGCCAGGTTACCCGCCACGCGCTGACAGTTGACAGCTTACCCCCACTCCTAGAACATGTAACGTCAGCTGTTATGTGTCACGCGCATGTGCAGACGCCGTCACTTGTGACGTCACGCGCATGCGTAGACGCCATCTTGGAAAGTGGAGGGGGTGGGCCCAGGTGACGCCCTGTCTACTAGTGTGCTATTTCATATGCACCAGTGGGTATCGTGATGGTCCGCCAACCCGCTCCTTCTTTTACATGAAATTTGTTTTTACCTTCATATATGTTAGGTATGTTGTATGTGTGAAAGCCTATCAAAGCAACAGCATAACTACCATCCAAAGCAATTGGTGGATGGTAGTCTGACGACAGATGGGAGCTGTTATCTTTCAACACGAAGGTGTGCGCCATGACTGATACACACAGGCTACTGTTCCAGTCTTTTATTGCACAAATTTTAAACACAAGTGACCACAATTAAAAGTATTATATGTTTGATACTCATCATGATTATACAATATAGAATATTCTTTAATGTAACGTTGCAGCTCCACAGGAGGCTTCAAGTTTCCATACGAGTCAAAGTACTCGACGATGTCACCACGTTTCCTCACTGCAACCCAATGACTGCCTGGTTCCTTGTTTGTTTGCAAATTCATGATGAACGAATCGTTTCTATGTGGTCCGTTGCGAGGTAGAGCATCTCGCATGTATACACCTCTAAAATACGGGTTTTCATTTTACCAGCAAACTTGACAAGATCTACATTTGTCAGAGGTCTTGCCGGTAAACGTCTTAGTTTTTTGGCTTTTTCAGATACAACCCATAACCGGATCGTTGTTTCTTGACATACAGGCCTTTCCCCAGTCTCTTGCATTTTGGCTTAAATTTCAAACCACTGCCTCTCTTACAAACCGCGATGGCTTCCATTGTTTTGTTGTGACGTTCTTCTTCCTCTAGTTTGCGTTTGGCTGCTTTAGCATCGTTAACTGCCTTAGCAATACCGGCAGCACCACTACCCAGAGCCCCAAGAGCAGATAAACCACCAAATATCAGAGGCAACGGCGGAAGGAAGCCTCCGCCGCTTTTAGGTATTGGAATCACTCGAGGTTTATGCACATTATTACGCCTACCAATGTTTCTAACGATTGCATGAGCTATATCAAACACAGCGTTCTCTGTTGGGATAAGGTTTCTATCTTTTATAACTTCCCCAATCAGACTTATTACGTTTTTAAACGGAACTTTCTTCTTTGGCTTCAAGCTGATTACATCAAGATTCGCACCAAGTTTTCGCTTAACTTTCATGGTGTTCGTAACGCTTCAACTTTTCAGCACAACTTGCGTCCTTCTTTGTTAATTGCTTTCACGACCCTCACCCTGTGACACCAACATTCATACTGACTGTGCGCCTCACTTGCATCTATATATTTATACACGAACACACACACACTAAAAAATATAGTTTAGTTCAAGTCAAGATGCTTCTACCTAACCCAGTACAAATATAGACGATGTTGTTACGGATACAGCAGAACAACAACTAAGGCATGGTCCTCTCTTCCCAAATACCGTTCGATGTATCATATGTGGTCCTAGTGGATGTGATAAAACAAATGTCATGCTGAGTTTATTGTTTGAAGCAAACGGTTTAAAGTTTGCGAACGTGTATGTGTATTCAAAGTCTCTGTATCAACCGAAATACAAGATATTAAAGGAGGTGTTGGATTCTGCAAAAGGTGTTGGTTACTATCCGTATAGTGCAAACGATGAAATCGTAGATCCAGCAGAAGCCTTGGAGAACTCTGTGTTTATATTTAATGATGTAGCTTGTGACAAACAAGATAAAATAAGAGCATACTTTAGTATGGGAAGACATAAGAATATTGATTCATTCTATCTATGTCAAACACATACTCTAATACCCAAACATCTGGTACGTGATAACGCTAACGTTTTGATTCTCTTCAAGCAAGATAAAATCAATTTAAAACATGTATACGGCGATCATGTAACCACTGATACGGACTTTAAACAATCTAAAAATATATGCTGCCAATGCTGGAAAGACAATAAGTATGGTGTGTACGTAATTGTAAACGAATGATGTACACAAAGGCAGATATAGAAAAGGATTCGATAGCTATATATTAATCTAACTGATTACAACCAATGACAGATAGGACAGACAACTGTCATATAGCTGTCTAACAGGACAGACAGCTTCCATACAGCTGTCCAACAGGACATACAGCTGTCATATATCTGCCATACAGCTGTCATGCAGCTGTCATACAACTGCCATACAGTCGTCTAACAGGACAGACAGCTGTCATACAGCTGTCCAACAGGACATACAGCTGTCGTACAGCCGTCGTACAGCTGCCATACAGCTGTCATACAGTTGTCATACAGTTGTCATACAGCCGTCGTGATAGATAACTAACAATAGATAAGAAGAAGACATACACCAAGTCAGTGTCAGTATACCTTAAACCACCAAGCAGTTTGTATCACTCTAACAAGTAATTAGACCAACAGGTTGGGACCAAATCACTTTATCACGATGGAGGTGATGGGTAAACAAGAAAGAAAAGTTAAGAAAAAGATTTTACATCTTGCTGAAAATATTCGAAAAAACATTTAATGCTTAAGTTTAACAGAGTTGAGAATGATGATGCTCTGCAACGTTTATATAAACCAATTGTTGAGCCATTAAGTGAAATATATAAAAACACATCAACACTTAAACCGCGGCAGCCACCAGTGGCTGAACAAATCAAATAAGGACTTGATATACCAGAAACGAAACCCAGAGTCGAGTCCTTTGAAGATCATGAAGTTTTTGAAGGGGAACCAGGGGTGGAGACAAGTACAGATGAGGATACCCCAAGATTTGATGAGCTTGGGGCAGATCTACAAATCATTACAACCAGACCAGCATATCAACAATTTTTGGAGCAATATCCTGAACGAGTTCGATATTATGTGGACAAGTATTTTACTGAACCACCGAGACTTGCCACCACCGATCAAACATATGGCGTTCACTACGATAAAGATACTAGTAATAGGGAGTCTTGGCAATAAACACTTGGACTTTACTGATGATGACATTCAACTGGATCAGAGGAGATATCCACAAACACAAGGTCTGCTAGAATTGATATTTATGAAAAGACCAAAGGCGTACACGTATGACGATCTTTAACACTATAGAGATATTCTAGAATCAACTGGTGTTCATAAAAGTAACTACGATCCCAATGCACGAACCAAAGGTTGTTCCTCGGAAAAGTATCTGACTAATAAAACCAATTATAAATCCACGAGGGCGAAGATCCTCAACTCCTCACGGTTTTGGTTACGACGACGATCACACACATCTTAACAAAAAACAAAAGACTGAACCTAAAGCTCAGAGTAATAAGACCCGCGGTAGCAGCATCGGCACTAACAACTATATGATACAAAATAACAAACAAATAGAATATGTGTATTGGGATGGCATAAACGAGAGTCTTTTAGAACTAGGTATTGGTTGTGGTTATCGAGCGACATTGGACCGATAAATTTCACAAGTTTTGTAAAACTTCTTAGACTAACACCGGTAATTAATTTCAAGGAAGCCCTCACCGCCGCCTCCTGTGGCGGTGTTGGAATCTACTCGTCACCACGAGTAACATGATACCAAACACTAAACCTCTGCGCCTATTATTAACAAAGTTGGGTTGGCGCATGCGCAAACCTCCACCTATACTTACGTCACACTACCAAAAATCAAAATGGCCGGCGCTCTTACGTTGACGGGTGGTGCCATCTATCGCTTAAAAATTTAAATTCCCCGCGTTTTTCACTTCCGGTCGGCCATCTTGGACGCCATCTTCGGTGACGTCATCCCAGGGTAGCGCCCTTTTGGCTCTCCGTCCAGTGATGTCATGTGACGTCGCTCCGGTGCTTCGCGCCGGCGCAGTGCCTGGCGGTGGAGCACTTCTGATGGTGGTCCCACAACAGGCCATCTATACCTACTTATCTGTTCACATCAAATTATATTTTTGTATTTATATCAACTGGTTTTCTTATATGTCTAACTGTATTTATGTTAATATACTTTTATGTTAAATGCAATATTTCACTTAAAAATATGTATGGCAAATATGTGTGTTAATAAATATATAAACTGAGTATATGTTTTATTCATTAGTTTAGTACCTGTGGTTAAGATGAGATACTGTGAGTCATACTCGTTACAAGTGAGAAAGGGTGCATTTTCTGGACATCTGCGTAGTGAAACTCACAAATTGAAAGTATGTGAACCACGGCAAGTTGAACAAGTGCATATGTTAACTCAAGCTTTTAGAAACACAACGACTACTTATCGTATATACGAAAAGGGTATTGATATTAAACACTTTATGGAAGTAGTAAGACATAAAGTGTTTCATCTGATTCAAGCTGCTTTAGCTAAACATGATAAAATTAAAATGCACCTAGAATTGTTTTCCTTATATGTACTCCAAAACCGAAATAGAAAAGAAATGAAATCATTCAATACTAAAAACAAATATGTTACAGTTTTAATTAATTTTGAAAATGCATACCAAGAATTCACTGGGGAAATGTACGCCAAAGCTTTGGTATTTGCAGAAGTCGAGAGTCGGTGGATGTTGGAGAGTCTGATGTGGTTGGACATAAATATAATTTTTAGGTCGGACCGGTGTCAACATAGATAAATTGTCGGCCACACACTATCAAGCTCATTAAACATTCAATTGTCTTAAGTAAGACGTACTTCAGCTTGTTCTTGAGTATCCAAGTGTTCAGTAGTGTGTTTAACATGCCTACATTAAGTGATGTGTGTTACCAGCAAATTAAAGACAACTTTTGGTAGGGTTTATTTGGAGACTCAATTAATTATGGATAAGAATACTGGTTATTTCAATGCAAGAAAATTGTGTAAAAGTGGTGAAAAAAGATTGAGACATTGGTTGGAAATAAGAAAACTAAAAAGTTGATTGCTTATTACAACAACTTAGTCACATCTCAATTAACACCAAAAACTGCTATATACCTGGTGGACTTTGGTGGAACACAAGTTGAAAACAACTCGATATCTGGTACATATGTATGCAAAGATCTGATATTTAATTTGGCCTGTTGGATGTCCAATCATCTCTATGAAAAGTGCAACCAAATTATTTAGTCTTTTTACTCCACCCATTCCAAAATCACTGTGCCTTGAAATAGTCTGCACAGCGATTGGTAGGGTTAAGTTTTATATTGCCCTGTCTCCGGTCTAGACTGACCGTAGATCAGTTGTCTTTTGCGGTACAGAGCTGTACACTCGCACAAGATGTACTGGGCTGATTCCTCTCCCTTGCCGCAGAGTCTGCATGCGAGGTCCCCCTCGAACCGCCCCATTTTATGCAGGTGTACCTTGACTGCCATGTGTCCCGTCAAGAGACCTGTTATCTTTCTAAGCTGTCCTCTGCTAAAATTTAGCAGCTCCACATCTCTCTTTGAACTGGGTTCGTCAATGACTGTCTTCCCATGTCTGAGCCCTGGACAGTGTGCCCAGTTCACCTTGTGCTCGTTTCTGACCCAGGACTTAATGGCTCCCATGGCAGTGTCTCTTGTCTCTTTGTAACGCCCATAAATGGTTCTGCCGACCCTCTCTTCTTCATTGTCTTTGACCCCCGAGTGACTCGGCACCCAGATGAGGGTGACCTCATTCTGCCCAGCCAGGTCGCTCGTCTCGTCTTGACATTCACTTACCAGCCTGGAATTTACCCGCGGCTACTTAGGACCTTAAGGCTGTCTGTGGGTATGATGATCTGCTTGTTGGTGTAGCCCCTCTTCTTGTTCACCCGCACACAGTGCAGTATGGCGTACATTTCGGTCTGAAAGACCGTTGCATGGGCTCCGATGAAAATACTATGACTTATCCTCGGTCCTTCCGAAAAAACACATGGCCCCGTCCTACGCTTCCCGCTGGATCCGTCCGTGAAACAGGCGAGCGCGTCCCGTGTCCCGTGGTATGCCCGCATTTCCTCCCGCCATGCCTCGCGGTCGGGGATTTTCACTGTAAAATTGTTTTCCCTGCAGATTCGCGGGCTCGCGAAGTCTGACCTTATTTAAGGCATGGGCTCCTTCACGATCTCCTGAATTTTGCAGTGGCCCGTGAAGCCTGGGTGGATCTTCAGTCTACCATTGCAGGCTAGTCTGTATAGTCCTAACCTGGCCTCCCCCACAATAACTATGTGTGTGTGTAGGGGGGGGGGGGGGCAGATCCAACAACACCTCCATGACGACTGTTGGGGTTAAAGACATGGCTCCTGTGATGCCTAAGCAGGCCATCCTTTGGATCTTGCCTAGATTTTGTTTGGCACTGGATTGTGTTACCTTAGGCCACCAGACCAGTGCCGTGTATGTTAACGATGGTCTGACCATCCTTGTGTACAGCCAGTGGGCCATAATAGGTCTTAGTCCCCACGTTTTCCCCGCCTAGTGACGGCTAGGGTCATGACTGCCTTACGCAGTATTTTTTCAACGTGGCCATTCCAGGTTAGCTTAGAGTCCAATAGGACCCCAAGATATTTTACCTTCCTGGTCATTGGAATGTTCCTACCGTAGAAAGTGAGAGTTCTGTGGCTCTCCCACTTCCTCCTCCTCGTAAACGGAATGACGGTTGCTTTCTCGGGAAGCACCCCGAGCCCTTGACCAACCGTCCACCTTCCCACCACTTTCAGTGGTGTCTGCACGCGGCTCCCACACTGACTGTGTAACCTGTCCTCGGGCTATGTCGTCCGCATAGCCCTGTACCTCATACCCCCTTCCGAGAGCCTCCCTACTCCCTAGCAGGCCGTCCACGACTAGGCAGCAAGGGAGACAGAACGCTTCCCTGCAACCCCCGCCAGCAGAGTCCCTCCCGCGAGTGAGGTGAGCACCGCCCTGTCCCTGCGCATGTAACCGAACCACCTGCGGCACGTCTCCTCTATTTCACGCACCCTGACAGCTGCCAGAACCGATCCGAATGAGGTGTTACTGAAGGCCCCCTCTATGTCTAGGAAGGCCCCCAGCGCCATCCCCGTGTTCGCCAGCGTATTCTCCAGTTTCAGCACCAGTCGGTGCAGTGCTGTTTCTGTTGAGACTCCTGCTCTGTATGCATGTTGTCCGCAGTATAGGGGATATGCTTCCAGTACATTGCCCCTAATGTGCCGGTCGAGCAGTTTTTCCACTGTTTTTACCAAGAAGGACATGAGAAGGACAGTAACTTTGCCTGGTCTGTTGCACGCATATATATATATATATATATATATATATATATATATATATATATATATATATATATATATATATATATATATATATATATATATATATGTATATATATATATATATATATATATATATATATATATATATATATATATATATATATCCCCTGTTGGAGCATGATGGGCATTATTCCATCAAATCCCTGGGATTTGTATGGCTTAAAAAACTGTTAATGGCCCATCTGATTTTGCTACAAGTAACCACTTCTTTAGCGACTGTCCAGTCTACTCTAGATGCCCGCCTATAAGGCGCCTATATTTCTGAGTGTTCTCAGTCCGGAGGTCACTCTCGGATGTGTTCTCCACTTCCTCGCAGTGCCTTCTCCACGACTTCTTCCTAGCGTCCCTTAGTCTCTTGTTATAGGTCGTTAGGGCATGTCTATATTCATCCCATGCTCCCAAACTTTTGGCCGCGTTAAACAGCTTACGAACCTGCGTCCTCCTTTGTCTGAGGTCATCGTTCCACCACGATACATTCCTGGTGGACGACCTCATTTTCAGGGGGCAGTTAGCGTTAGAGGCCGAGGTGATTGCGTCTCGGACTTGAGCTGCCGCAATTTGAGGTCTATTGAATTGTCTATGGTACTCTTAACCCCCCGCAGTTTCACTGTTAGGTCTGCTCTGTAGGCTTCCCAGTCCGCCTTGCGAGGGTCCCGGTACCATATCGTTTATGTTTTGACTTTGCCGATTTCAAACCGGATGTATGTGTGGTCTGTGCTACTCACTTCCCCAGGCACACCCCATTTCTTAACAAAGTAACCCAGAAACTGGGTGGAAACTGTTAGATCTAAAACTTCCTTACGCCGTGTTGTGACGAAGGTCGGTTTATTACCTCTATTCAATATGTCCAAATTAAATTTCATAAAGAATTGTAAAAGTGACTCACCCCTAGACTTTGTGTCCGAGCTGCCCCACAACTCATGATGCGCGATCGCATCCATGCCGATGATGGTCTGCCATCCACCTGCTCTGCTACTCACCATCAGCTGCTCCAATTCCTTGGGTGGAGGAGGGTCCCTGCTGTCCCCTGGCAGATAGGCAGATCTGACAGTAATGTCCTTCGGCCCATCCGCTACTCCACATCGGATTTTGATTGTTGCCAGGTACCTAGAACAGAAATTTATTAAAGGCAGAAACTTTATCCCTTCCCTGACAAAAATGCAGGCCTTCGGGTTCTCGCTGAATCTTCTGTAGATGAGCTTTCCAGCAGCTCCGCCGAGTCCCTTGATTTCTCCTTTATGGAGTACGGTTTCTGGATGAGGGCCATATCCGTGTTCCTCAGAGCCATCAGCAGTCCGGCGGTGGCTGCCCTACTGTGTTGGAGGTTGACCTGAAGGAACCTAAGGCCCATCAACCCCCGGTTGCTTCCCCAGTGGGCGAAAGCTGACCCTTCCCAGGCCCCAGAATGCCTTTAAGGAGGTTCCTTCAAGGGCTCTGTAAGACGCCTGGTCGATCGAGAAGGCGAGAGTCTGTTTTTTCTCCTCTGCCTTCCTGCTTAGACCCAACCAGTATTTTGTCCCCAGTTCAGGGTTCTGGATCTTCAGTCTACCGATCAGCGTCTCCTGCGGGAGCGTCTCAGGGATCCATACGAGGACCTTGCGGCTCTTTGGGAGTTCCTTGGGCTCAACGACTGTCAAGTCTGCCGCCACTCAAATCTGACAGAAGCCCCCGATCGTTTACCGCAGCTGGTCTCGCGACTGAGGGCCGGCACAGGTTATCCAGAGGATTTCCCCTGGTTTAGCGTGACCTCAGGATGGCGTCTGTCAATCACCGCCATCCCGAGGCCCTCTGCAGCCTCTCTATGCGAGCCAGTCTGCGCCGGTGTTTCGGCCCTGGCCCTTTAGGGGGTCTGTCTGTAGTAGGCGTGCTAGGGCCCGAGCGCGGCCTCTTCTGACTCGCACTCCCCTCTTGCGCCTTTACACGTTTCTCGACCGTCCACGTCCCGGTCGCCATTTTCTGCGCCCTTCGGAGCTTCTTTCTTTGCGTCCCCGAAAGACGCTTGGACTGCCGGCTCAGTCCCTTTACCCCTACAGTAGGGTCCTCACTGGTGGAGGGGCCTCCAGAGTCTGCGGATCTCTCCGCCCTCCGGTGGGGCCCAGCCTCCAGCTTGGGTGTCGTGGACAAATCTGTGGCCTGACAACCTAGTTGGTTGGTTGGTTGGTTAGTTGGTTGGTTGGTTGGTTGTGTTGGTTGGTTGGTTGGTTGGTTGGTTGTGTAGGTTGGTTGGTTGGTTGGTTGGTTGGTTGGTTGGTTGGTTGGTTGGTTGGTTGGTTGGTTGGTTGGTTGGTTGGTTGGTTGGTTGGTTGGTTGGTTGGTTGGTTGGTTGGTTGGTTGGTTGGTTGGTTGGTTGGTTGGTTGGTTGGTTGGTTGGTTGGTTGGTTGGTTGGTTGGTTGGTTGGTTGGTTGGTTGGTTGGTTGGTTGGTTGGTTGGTTGGTTGGTTGGTTGGTTGGTTGGTTGGTTGGTTGGTTGGTTGGTTGGTTGGTTGGTTGGTTGGTTGGTTGGTTGGTTGGTTGGTTGGTTGGTTGGTTGGTTGGTTGGTTGGTTGGTTGGTTGGTTGGTTGGTTGGTTGGTTGGTTGGTTGGTTGGTTGGTTGGTTGGTTGGTTGGTTGGTTGGTTGGTTGGTTGGTTGGTTGGTTGGTTGGTTGGTTGGTTGGTTGGTTGGTTGGTTGGTTGGTTGGTTGGTTGGTTGGTTGGTTGGTTGGTTGGTTGGTTGGTTGGTTGGTTGGTTGGTTGGTTGGTTGGTTGGTTGGTTGGTTGGTTGGTTGGTTGGTTGGTTGGTTGGTTGGTTGGTTGGTTGGTTGGTTGGTTGGTTGGTTGGTTGGTTGGTTGGTTGGTTGGTTGGTTGGTTGGTTGGTTGGTTGGTTGGTTGGTTGGTTGGTTGGTTGGTTGGTTGGTTGGTTGGTTGGTTGGTTGGTTGGTTGGTTGGTTGGTTGGTTGGTTGGTTGGTTGGTTGGTTGGTTGGTTGGTTGGTTGGTTGGTTGGTTGGTTGGTTGGTTGGTTGGTTGGTTGGTTGGTTGGTTGGTTGGTTGGTTGGTTGGTTGGTTGGTTGGTTGGTTGGTTGGTTGGTTGGTTGGTTGGTTGGTTGGTTGGTTGGTTGGTTGGTTGGTTGGTTGGTTGGTTGGTTGGTTGGTTGGTTGGTTGGTTGGTTGGTTGGTTGGTTGGTTGGTTGGTTGGTTGGTTGGTTGGTTGGTTGGTTGGTTGGTTGGTTGGTTGGTTGGTTGGTTGGTTGGTTGGTTGGTTGGTTGGTTGGTTGGTTGGTTGGTTGGTTGGTTGGTTGGTTGGTTGGTTGGTTGGTTGGTTGGTTGGTTGGTTGGTTGGTTGGTTGGTTGGTTGGTTGGTTGGTTGGTTGGTTGGTTGGTTGGTTGGTTGGTTGGTTGGTTGGTTGGTTGGTTGGTTGGTTGGTTGGTTGGTTGGTTGGTTGGTTGGTTGGTTGGTTGGTTGGTTGGTTGGTTGGTTGGTTGGTTGGTTGGTTGGTTGGTTGGTTGGTTGGTTGGTTGGTTGGTTGGTTGGTTGGTTGGTTGGTTGGTTGGTTGGTTGGTTGGTTGGTTGGTTGGTTGGTTGGTTGGTTGGTTGGTTGGTTGGTTGGTTGGTTGGTTGGTTGGTTGGTTGGTTGGTTGGTTGGTTGGTTGGTTGGTTGGTTGGTTGGTTGGTTGGTTGGTTGGTTGGTTGGTTGGTTGGTTGGTTGGTTGGTTGGTTGGTTGGTTGGTTGGTTGGTTGGTTGGTTGGTTGGTTGGTTGGTTGGTTGGTTGGTTGGTTGGTTGGTTGGTTGGTTGGTTGGTTGGTTGGTTGGTTGGTTGGTTGGTTGGTTGGTTGGTTGGTTGGTTGGTTGGTTGGTTGGTTGGTTGGTTGGTTGGTTGGTTGGTTGGTTGGTTGGTTGGTTGGTTGGTTGGTTGGTTGGTTGGTTGGTTGGTTGGTTGGTTGGGTTGATGGTGTTGGTTGTATACACCTTTATACTAGATATCACTTATTGGTTCCTTATCATGTATTACTTCAGGATATGTATACTGTTTGATGCTTTCGATAATAATGCCTTAGACAACCATACTTATATAAGTATATAGTTATAAAACCCTTTTCTATATCTCTCTTTGTGTACATCGTTTTCTTTGACAATCACCAACACACCATACTTATTGTCTTTCCAGCACTGGCAACATATTATTTTAAATTAGTAGATAGGGCGACACCTGGGACCATCCCCTCCACTTTTTACTGCGCATGCGCGTGACGTCATGCGCATGCGCTGACCTGCGCAGACCTGTGACAGTTGACAGCTGACCTGTCAGATTTGACAGGTGTCAAATGTCACTGACCTGACAGCTGTCAGCTGTCAGCTAACCTGACAGCTGTCAACGTCAGCTGTCACCTGACCTGACATGTGTCAACGTCAAATGTCACCTGACCTGTCAGATGACGTCACAAGCATTCCAAGATGGCTGACCTGTCATAGACAGTTGCAACCCGGGTTCTCTCTATGGAACTAACCTGAGATGACGTCACAAGCATTCCAAGATGGCTGACCTGTCATAGACAGTTGCAACCCGGGTTCTCTCTATGGAACTAACCTGAGATGACGTCACAAGCATTCCAAGATGTCTGACCTGTGTGTCCATAGATATCTACAAGTCAGGTTAGCTCTCCATGTGTGTTTGTCTGATTGTTTATTAAGGTTATGTATTTGTTTATTAAGGTTATGTTCGCACACACACACACACACACACACACTACTGTCTGTATTTGTTTATTAAGGTTATGTTCACACACGTGTTGATTACCAGTCATATGATTGTTTGTTAAGGTTATGTATTTGTTATTTGAATGCAAACAGAGATAATACAAGATTGTACTTACATACAACAAGAGACGTCAGCCTTCTTTCACAGCTTAATACACACACTACTGAACAGGTGTCTTCTGTGTTGAGGATACAGACAGACAACTGATTGCCATTGTTAAAGCTTGTATATGTTGTTTGAAAGGATATAACACACGTCATGACAGTTCAAAGTCTTTGCTTAAACTGACAGATGCATGTGTATTTGAAAGAAAAGCATTCGCCTGAACTTAGATTTGAACCCACGAACCTCGAATCGGCCATAGACAGCTTTCTCAGATATACACTGTCCCTAAACCAATAGTTCCACAGACACACACGTTAAAAGTTTGTTCGCTGTTGTATATATAAAACAAAGCCAGTTGTTGTTGACATATGAGGTTAGGTGTTTGTATACATGTTGATTACCAATCATCTGATTGTTTAGTAAGGTTATGTTTGTATTTGTTATTTGAATGCAAACAGACATAATAATAAGAGTGTACTTACATACAGCAAGAGACGTCATCCTTGTTTCACGACTTAACACATACTGAACAAGTGTCTCTGTCTCTTGTATTGAGGAAACAAACTGATGTAAGAGAGAGAGGCCTTACAAAGGATAAACAACGTTTTACAGTTGTTAACCTTGATCCTGTTTGAGCTTGTCTGTGTATCTGTTTAATATACACAAGAGAGAGGCCCTCTTAAAGGTAAACAACCTGTCAGTTGATGACCTTGTGTTATATCTGTTCAATAACCCCTACATTATTCGTGTTTGAGCTTGTCTAGAATACAGTCGTTAGAAGTATGACATCATCCATGTATTTTAGCAGATGTACCACAAGATAAGTTTGTTCAGGATATTATTGCTTTAAGACATACTTTTTAATTGTATTACAAAATAAAAACACATTAATTTTAACAAAGACTTTTATTTGATTCTAAGTACAAGTATGTAAACTCTTTGTTGGAATACATTTATAGAATTATTAACATTAGATGGTTCAGTGTTGCGTTGGTGCTGTTGTTGTTGTTGTCGTCGGTGTCTCTTCATGGCTGTGGGCTTACTAGGTGATAACACTAGCTTCTTTTAGTTCTTCCAAGATTGACTGAATTTCGTTGTTATGAGCAGTATTACCTGCAACTTGGGAAGCCACTAAAAGTCTAAGTCTGTCAACCAACTCGTTTATGTCATTCCAATACACATAGGCTATTTGTTTGTTATTTTGTATCATATAGTTGTTGGTGCTGATGTTGTTTGGGCTCATGCCGTTGCTATCGCTGCTCTTATCACTCTGAGTTTTAAGTTCAGTCTTTTGTTTTTTGTTAAGATGTCTGTCGTTGCTGTCGTCATCGTCTTCCTCGTAGGTGTAACCAAAACCTTGAGGTGTTGAGGATCTACGACCTCGTGGATTTATCACTGGTTTTATTAGAGTCAGATACTTTTCAGAGGAACAACCCTTGGTTCGTGCGTTAGGATCATAGTTCATTTTATGAACACTAGTTGCTTCTAGAATATCTCTATAGTGTTGAAGATCATCATAGGTATACCCTCTAGGTGTTTTCATAAATATCAATTCTAGCAAACCTTGTGTTTGCGGGTATCTCCTTTGGCCCAGTTGAATCTCAGCATCAGTAAAGTCTAAGTGTTTGTTACCAAGACTCCAGCTACCGGTATCTTTAGCGTAGCGGGCACCATACGTTTGATCAATGGTACCGAGCCTTGGTGGTTCAGTAAAATACTTGTCTACATAATATCGAACTCGGTCAGGATATTGCTCCAAAAATTCTTGATATGCAGGGTTGGTTGTGACAGTTTGTAGGTCTGCCTCAAGCTCTTCAAATGTTGGGATATCCTCATCGGAACTTGCCGCCTCAGCCTCTTCCCTTGGTTCAGCTTCAAAAACTTCATGGTCTTTCAGGAAATCTACTTGGCGTTTCGTTTCTGGTATATCGACTTCGTCTTTGATTTGTTCAGCCTTTAGTGGTTGCGGTGGCTGCTGCTGCTGCAGTGCTGCTGTGTTTTTAGATATTTCACTTAGGGGGTCAACAAGTGGTTTATATAAACGTTGCAGAGCATCATCATTCTCAGCTCTGTTAAGTTTAAGCATTAAATGTTTTTTTCGAATATTGTCAGCAAGTTGTAAAATCCTTTTCTTAACTTTTTGCTCTTCCTTACCCAACACTTCCATTGTGCTACAACTGTTTGGTGTTACCAGACGGTCTAATCATTTGGTTGAGCGATACAGGTTGTGTGGTGGTTTAACATATACTGACTCCGTCACGGTACATACCTTCTTATTTATCACGATGTCCGGCTGTCTTGTTAGACAGCTGTGTTAGACAGCTGTCTGTTAGACAGCTGTGTGTTAGACAGCTGTGTGTTAGACAGCTGTCTGTTAGACAGCTGTCTGTTAGACAGCTGTGTGT
The DNA here is from genome assembly GCA_964006375.1 of Tillus elongatus. NCBI lineage: Eukaryota > Metazoa > Arthropoda > Insecta > Coleoptera > Cleridae > Tillus > Tillus elongatus. Next base: position 63,569,179 of record OZ023269.1, on the reverse strand, counting down.
TAGACAGCTGTGTGTTAGACAGCTGTGTGTTAGACAGCTGTCTGTTAGACAGCTGTGTGTTAGACAGCTGTCTGTTAGACAGCTGTCTGTTAGACAGCTGTGTGTTAGACAGCTGTGTGTTAGACAGCTGTCTGTTAGACAGCTGTGTTAGACAGCTGTGTTAGACACCTGTGTTAGACACCTGTATGACAGCTGTGTTAGACAGCTGTCTGTCCTGTCTACCATTGTTAGAATAATATATATCTATCGAATCCTTTTCTATATCGACCTTTGTGTAGATCGTTTTCCTTCACAATCACCAACACACCATACTTATTATCTTTCCAGCATTGGTGGCAGATAGTTTTAAATTGTTTAAAGTCCATATCGGTGGTTACATGATCGTCGTACACATGTTTTAAATTGGTTTCATCTTGCTTGAATAACACAATAACATTGGTGTTGTCACGTACCAGATGCTTGGGTATTCGTGTATATGTTTGACAGAGATAGAATGAATCAATATTCTTATGTCTGCCCATACTGAAGTATGCTCTTATTTTATCTTGTTTGTCACAAGCTACATCATCAAATATAAACACAGAGTTGTCCTTGGCATCTGCCGGATCTAATATTTCATCGTTTTCTCTATAAGGATAGTAACCAACACCTTTTGTGGCATTCATCACCTCCTTTAACATCTTGTATTTCGGTTGATACAGAGACTTTGAATACACATACACGTTATCAAATTTTAAACCGTTTGCTTCAAACAACAAACTCAGCATGACATTAGTTTTACCACACCCACTCGGACCACATATGATACAGCGAACGGTGTTTGGAAAGAGAGGACCATGCCTCAGTTGTTGTTGAGCTGGGTCCGTAACAACATCGTCTATATTTGTAATGGGTAAGGCAGAAGCGTGTTTGCTGGTACGCATCTTAACTTAAACTAAACTATATTTTATTTGGGTGTGTATATATATATATGAATGCAAGTGATACACCCAGTCAGTATGCATGTTGGTGTCACAGAGTGAGGGTTGTTATTAACAAAGACAGATACAGGTTTTGCTGAAACGTTGCGGGGCGTTACAAACACCATGAAAGTTAACAGAAAACTTGATGAGGGGTTTTATGTAATCAACTCGAAGCCAAAGAAGAAGGTTCCCTTTAAAAACATACTAAGTCTGATTGAGGAAGTTATAAAAGATAGAAATCTTATTCCAACAGCGAACGCCGTATTTGATATAGCTCATACAATCGTTAGAAACATTGGTGGACGTAAGAATGTGCAGAAACCTCGAGTTATTCCAATACCTAAAAGTGGAGGCTTCCTTCCGCTGTTGCCTCTGATATTTGGTGGACTGTCAGCACTAGGAGCTCTGGGTGGCGGTGCTGCAGGTATTGCCAAAGCCGTGAACGATGCCAAGTCTGCGAAACAGAAACTAGAGGAGGAAGAACGACACAACAAAACAATGGAAGCCATCGCGATGGGTAGGAGAGGGAGTGGCTTGAAATTTAAGCCAAAATGCAAGAGACTGGGCAAAGGCATGTATCTCAAGAAACAGCGCTACGGTTATGGGTTGTATCTGCAAAAACCAATGCAATAAAAGACTGAAACAGTAGCCTGTGTGTATCAGTCATGGCGCACACCTTTGTGTTGAAAGACCGCAGCTCCCATCTGTCGTCAGACTACCATCCACCAATTGTTTTGGATGGTAATTATGCTGTTGCCTTGATAGGCTTTCACACCTACAACAACATACCCAACATCTATGAAGGTAAAAACAAATTTCATGTAAAAGAAGGAACCGGTTGGCGAACCATCACGATACCCACCGGTGCTTATGAAATAACACACTTGGAAGAGTTACTTCAAAATGAACTTGTTGGTGCTACAGCAACACACGAACAAAAGCAACAGGCTCTGATTCTGAGACCTAATCCGAACACCATCAAATGCAGACTAAAGTGTTATACAAATGTCAGTTTTGAATTTGATGGTTCGATTGGGCGAATGTTGGGCTTTTCAAAACAAGTTCTTCAGCCGGACACCTTTTATGAATCTGATTTACCTGTTGATATAGTGGATGTTAGACAGATTCGCATCGAAACCAATATCGTGTCTGGTTCCTATTATAACGGACAACCCTCACATACGCTGTATGAGTTTGCTCCGATGGTTGATCCTGGCTACGCAATCGACATAGAACCTAAAAATTTAATTTGCTTGCCGGTGAACAAGCAAGAGATTTCCAATATAAGCATAGACATCGTCGACCAAGATTCAGTTCCTGTCAACTTTCAAGGTGAAGAGGTGTCTGTTCGCTTGAAACTTATAAAAGTTGCTTAGTATGTTGGTCTTCAAGGATATAAAAGCAAGTGCATCTACCACATCAAATTCAGTTGAGTCAGACACGTCAAAGGGTACGCTTCGTCCCGATAATATTGAGTTCCTGCAAAGCCTGGGTTATCATGTCGTCAAAACTAGAAATATTCAAAGAACCCGTGTTTGATGATGGCATCGATCGAGAAGAGCTGCGCTCTTACTATTCACCAACTAAATCGTTTGGTAACAGCGATGAAATTGAAATAGCCATCAACCAACAAGATGCGTTCGTATGTCTGGCCGAGTCAGCTCTAATAATCGAAGGTGCTCTGGAACCTGTAGCAATCCAAAATGCCACTGGTGCTTGTTATCTGTCAAATAATGGAGGAGCAGCTCTGTTTGAATCAATGACCTATGAGTTAAATAACAAGGAAGTGGAACGAGTGCGAGACCCATACACCACAACCATCATCAAAAGTCTGCTATCGTTCAGTAAGAATGAAGCCCAATCTCTTAGCAACGCCGGTCTGAATGTGTCGTCGGAGCACATCACCTTAAATGATAACAAGTTTCACATGCTCATACCTGTCTGGTTCCTCTTCAGTTTCTTTCATCATTTCAAAGGAGTTCTCTGTGGCAAACATACTTTCCGCTTTACAAGAAGTCGAAACGATTCCAATGGCTATTACAGCACAGGTACGGCACGAGCAAAAATTACCGTAACCAATATGTTTTTAAAGGTAAAACATGTATTTCCCAATGATAAAATGAAATTGGAACTGATGGATAAAATAGCCAAAGACACCTCTATATTTCTCGCATACCGTAAATGGGACATATACGAGTTACCAGCACTCAGAGATATCAACAGAGATGTGTGGGCTGTTAAAACTGCAACCAACTTGGAAAGACCTCGATATGTGATTATAGCATTTCAAACAGATCGTAAGGATAACGTGAAGAAGAGGTCAGACTATTTCGATAACATTGGTATGATGGACCTTCGAGTGTTTCTAAATTCAGAATGCTACCCTTATGAATCTATGAATATGGATTTTGAGAAATCGAAATATGCAGAAGCCTATAACATGTATACAGATTTTCAAAAAAGCTTCCGTGTGTGTCTGTGGAGCTATTGGTTTAGGGACAGTGTATATATGTAAAGCAAACAACGGCTGATTCGAGGTTCGTGGGTTCAAATCTAAGTTCAGGCGAATGCTTTTCTTTCAAATACACATGCATCTGTCAGTTTAAGCAAAGACTTTGAACTGTCATGACGTGTTTGTTAAACAGCATGTATAAGCTTCAACAATGGCAATCAGTTGTCTGTCTGTCTGTATCCTCAACACAGAAGACACCTGTTCAGTAGTGTGTGTGTATTAAGCTGTGAAAGAAGGCTGACGTCTCTTGTTGTATGTAAGTACAATCTTGTATTATCTCTGTTTGCATTCAAATAACAAATACATAACCTTAACAAACAATCATATGACTGGTAATCAACACGTGTGTGAACATAACCTTAATAAACAAATACAGACAGTAGTGTGTGTGTACGAACATAACCTTAATCAACAAATACAAACATAACCTTAATAAACAATCAAAATGGCTTGGTAATCAGTCTGTATACGAACACCTAACCTTAATAAACACATACATACATAACCTTAATAAACAAATACAAACATAACCTCAATAAACAATCAGATGGTGTGTACTAAGCATGTCATACAACACTTAACCTAAATAAACAATCAGACAGATGGTATTCTTCAAATACACACATGGAGACCTGACTTGTAGATATCTATGGACACACAGGTCAGACGGAACATCTTACGTCATCACAAGACAGTTAATACCTAACCTGACTTGTGGCTATCTATGGACACACAGGTCAGACATCTTGGAATGCTTGTGACGTCATCTCAGGTTAGTTCCATAGAGAGAGAACCCAGGAGTTGCAGATGTCTATGACAGGTCAGCCATCTTGGAATGCTTGTGACGTCATCTCAGGTTAGTTCCATAGAGAGAACCCGGCTTGCGACTGTCTATGACAGGTCAGCCATCTTGGAATGCTTGTGACGTCATCTGACAGGTTAGGTGACATTTGACGTTGACACATGTCAGGTCAGGTGACAGCTGACGTTGACAGCTGTCAGGTCAGTGACATTTGACACCTGTCAAATCTGACAGGTCAGCTGTCAACTGTCACAGGTCTGCGCAGGTCAGCGCATGCGCATGATGACTCGCGCATGCGCAGTAAAAAGTGGAGGGGATGGGCCCAGGTGTCGCCCTATCTACTTAAATTCTTTAAAGTCCATGTCAGTTGTCACATGATCGTCGTAAATGTGTTTCAAGTTGGTTTCATCTTGTTTAGAGAGAATCAAAACATTAGCGTGAAACATTAGCGTTATCATGTAGTAGCTGTTTGGGTATTCGAGTATATGTTTGACAAAGATAGAATGAATCAATGTTCTTATGAGTAGGTATTGGGACACTTGGGCCAGACAGTGACGTCACAGGTAGTGGGGGTGGGAGTGGGGGTATAGCCCCACCCCTAGCCCCACCCCTGTGTCCACGCCCCGGCGCCCAGCCACGCTCCGGCGCCCAGCCACGCCCCGGCGCCCAGCCACGCCCCGGCGCCCAGCCACGCCCCGGCGTCCAGCCACGCCCCGGCGTCCAGCCACGCCCCCAAGATGGCGTCCAAGATGGCTTCCAATGTAACCTGAAGGTCATTGACCATGTCTTTGGCCAGACAGTGACGTCACACGACTTGGGCCAGACAGTCACATTCCAAAGTGTCTAACCTATTACTTCAAATTATTATATTTTGAAAAAAACCATTTGGTGCAGGTGAGTTTCGAACCCGGGGCATTCAGATGGGAGGCAACGATGCTACCCGTTGAGCTAAGCAGACGCTTGTTAATTTATTGTTTTAGGCTGGTATATATATACGACTTTTAATTACAAACAAACCATACATGTAACATTATTAAAGTTTTTGTTGTTATTAGACAAATGGATGATTTACAAAATAATAATTAATATTAGAGGCTGAACCAAAACGGAGGAACCAAAATGACGGAATAAAAAAAATGGCGGAATGAAAGATGGCGGTCTAACCTGTGATACCTTAAGCTGACATCCCTGACATTATAAAAAATGGCGGCTTTCGTTCTTAAAGATGGTGCCTTTCGCTTGATGGTTGAAGACTCCCTTATTTAAAGATACGTCACCCCAACCTTTAGAGCCGACAAATGAGAGTGAGGTTGATAAGCGAGAATAATGGTATTGGTTGAAGACTCCATGATTTAAAGTTACGCCCCCCATTAAAACAAACCATTCATAAAGCTTTTGTTATTAGACATAAGACATAATAATTAATATGTTTAATATTAGACAGACTATTAGAAACCAAATATCGTAGAGACAATAGAGGTCGCTGGCAAAACAAAGAAGCTCAGAAACAAAATGGACAACAGGTTCAACTCTTAAGCTTAGAAACAATGGTTGGTTACAGGTTCAATTCCCTTCTCCCACGTGTTTAGTGTCATGTTACTCGTCTAAGTAAGCAGAATTAAAAAATGGCGACTAAAATAAGATAAAAAACTTTAAACCCTTATCGCGGAAGATCCGTGAGATGTACGATAGAACCAACACATGCACGGTGTTAAGGAGGCCAAATCAAAGTGGAATATACAATAAAATGGCCACTTCCGGTCTAAACTTTAAATCCTTATATCTTTTCAACGGAAAGTGATAGAAATGAACTATCTTCAAAAAATGTATGTTTCGTAACAAGCTCTACAAGAAAAATGAGATAAAAAACTTTAAACCCTTATCGCGGAAGATCCGTGAGATGTACGCAGGAACCAATACATGCACGGTGTTAAGGAGGCCAAATCAAATTGGAATATACAATAAAATGGCCACTTCCGGTCTAAACTTTAAATCGTTATATCTTTTCAACGGAAAGTGATAGAAATGAACTGACTTTAAAAATATATCGTTTCATAACAAGTTCTACAAGAAACTGAGATAAAAAACCTCAAATCCTTATCGCGGAAGATCCGTGAGATGTACGATAGAACCAATACATGCACGGTGTTAAGGAGGCCAAATCAAATTGGAATATACAATAAAATGGCCACTTCCGGTCTAAACTTTAAATCGTTATATCTTTTCAACGGAAAGTGATAGAAAGGAACCGACTTCAAAAATATATCGTTTCATAACAAGCTCTACAAGAAACTGAGATAAAAAACTTTAAACCCTTATCGCGGAAGATCCGTGAGATGTACGATAGAACCAATACATGCACGGTGTTAAGGAGGTCAAACCAAATTGGAATATACAATAAAATGGCCACTTCCGGTCTAAACTTTAAATCGTTATATCTTTTCAACGGAAAGTGATAGAAAGGAACCGACTTCAAAAATGTATGTTTCGTAACAAGCTCTACAAGAAACTGAGATAAAAAACTTTAAACCCTTATCGCGGAAGATCCGTGAGATGTACGATAGAACCAATACATGCACGGTGTTAAGGAGGCCAAATCAAATTGGAATATACAATAAAATGGCCACTTCCGGTCTAAACTTTAAATCCTTGTATCTTTTCAATGGAAAGTGATAGAAAGGAACCGACTTCAAAAATGTATGTTTCGTAACAAGGTCTACAAGAAACTGAGATAAAAAACTTCAAACCCTTATCGCGGAAGATCCGTGAGATGTACGATAGAACCAATACATACACGCTGTTCAGCAAAGCAAACTCTATAAGCATATTCAATAAAAATGTTACTTCCGGGTAGACACTTCCGGTATAGCTATTCTTAGAGCTACATACATGTGTGACACATCAAAATAATCGTCTTGTTGAACAGAAGAAATATAATAATTAAGTAAGTTAGAACAAGCTGTACCTAAACCAACACATCTCTATCATTTCAGAGTAATCTTAGCCATGTGACCAGTTAAACTAAGTATCTTGAAGTGTAGCTTTTATGTTTATGAGATATAAAATAAGAAAACCAAAGAGTTAATTGTCTATTACAACAACAAGCAGAAGGGGTTGACTTGGTACCTACAGCTGCTACATACTTGGTAAAAAATGGGGTGCCACTAGCATTTCAGAGTAATTTTAACCACACAACACTCTAACTAACTGTCTTGAGATGTGGCTTTATGTGTTAATGGGTGGAAATAACAAAACTAAAGAGTTGATTGTCTATTACAACTGTCAGCTAAAGAAGCATTTAGGTAGCCGGAATACCGATATCCTAAATATTTCAAGAGTAATCTTAGTCATACAACACTCTTAACTAACTGTCTTGAGATGTGGCTTTATGTGTCATTGGTTGGAAAATAAGAAAACTAAAGAGTTGATTGCCTATTACAACAGTCAGCTGAAGGAACATTTGGGTTATCGGAATACCGATATGCCAAATGTTCCAACCGAAGGAGCCCACTTAGAGTCATCTCCAGGGGCTCGGAATACCGATGCCCTAGAAGTGTCGGAAGCAACATTTCAATTAACACCAACAACCGCTAAATACTTGTTGGACTTTAGTATGTTTGGTATTAAATTTGGCTTGTTGGATAACCAATCATTTTTATGAAAAATGCAACAATTTTTATTTCTGCGTAAGCGAATTTAATCAGAAATATAGAACCAACCTTCAAGAAACCGAAAAAAGAGGATAAGAACATTAAGAACAAACATTCCGATACCGAAGTGATCCTAAACACACCATATGATGCAAATTCTGTAAATCTCTTTAACAGAAGAAAAACAGAAGTGAAACATCGTAAGACAAATAGAACCGACGTACATAAAAGATGTGTCTGAGGAGAAACGTATACAGAACCTTATTGAGTTTACTAAGTTTTAAGTATACGAACATAACAGTCTATGTACCAACCAACCAACCAACCAACTGTTTTTGAGGTGTAGCCTTTATGTATGTATGTAGGTAATTTAATTTTCGATAGTGTAAAATAAAATTAAAAAGTGTGATATATGAAAAAATAAGAAAACTAAAGAGTTGATTGCCTATTACAACGGTCAGCTGAAGAAACAATTAGATAGCCAGAATACCGATACCCTAAATATTTCAACCGAAGGAGTTCACTTAGAGTCACATCTAGGGGGCCGGAATACCGGCCCCCTAGATGTGCCGGAAGCAACATCTCAAGTAACACCTAGAACTGCAACATACTTGGTAAAAATGGGTGGAGCTCAGATTGTAAACGACTTGATAGGTGGTACATATGTTTGCAAAGATTTCATTCTAAATTTAACCTGTTGGATATCCAATCATTTCTATGAAAAGTGCAACCAACCAACTAACCAACCACCCAACCAACCAACCAACGTTGAGGGGCGTAGAGATAGCAAGCTATCTACAAGTGGACCCCTCTGAACCTATGATGTTAATAATGGATTAAGAGATTGAATTGGTACGTGTTTATATTGAAGGCTTGCAAGCTACGTACAAGTGTCTGAATATATGATGGTAATGATGGGTTAAGATATTTAATTGACATGTATTAAAGGCTTATCGGTTTTTCACCTGAGTCATTGTCATTCTAAATGTATCAGAACGAAAACCGGATCCTTTGCTCTGGTATATCTTGCTCAGTAGGTGCCAGACGTCTTCGAAAACAACATTCTTTGCTTTACGAAATGGGAGATGGGCAGCCCCCTTGTCGAAACCTTCCGAGTTAAAGGTAAACCCCACTCTGTCTTCGGGATCGACATCATGGACTATATGACTCACAATATCTTTAATACGATCTTTGACCCACTTCTCTGGATCGTTGATATCGTCAGGTATATCTTGTAGTCTAAAGCATACGCTTCGTCTATCAAGTTTAAACTTCTTATTGGAGGTCACTGTATCTTCAAGTATTTGGAATGCCATTGTTTCATGCTACACAACTGACTGTGTTGGTTAAAGGACCGAAGTTTAGCCTCGTGTTTATTAAAGACTAAAGTTTAGCAAGTACTATTTGTTTTTCACCTTCACTGCTGGCTACCGACTGAACCTTAGCTCCTCGTCTTAATATTCGACAAACAACACAGACAACACAACTTATTGTTTTCACCTTCACTGTTGGTTAACGACTGAACCTTAGTGGACGCTTCACGTCTTAATATTCAACAGACAACAACGACAGCTGTCATACAGCTGTCTGACATGACAGACAGCTGTCATACAGCTGTCATACAGCTGTCATACAGCTGTCTAACACAGCTGTCTAACACAGCTGTCTAACACAGCTGTCATACAGCTGTCTAACACAGCTGTCTAACACAGCTGTTTAACACAGCTGTCTAACACAGCTGTCTAATAGGGCAGACATATGTCTAACACATGTCTAGCAGATGTGTAACAGTCACTCTTTTTGCGGAACACAAGCTGAATGTTTTTAAGTCAAACAAGAAGAAAACAATTTAAAACACATCTACGATGACCATGAGGCAGCCTACATGGACTTTGAACAATTTTTAAAAATAGATGCGGCCAGGTTAGTTGATTAACCATCCAGGTCAGTTACAGCTGACGCTATAAATAAAAACGATGCTGGAAGCGAGTGACGTCACAAGAAACGGTGGTGCATGTGCCCAGGTTATACCGGGTTAGCTCCATGACAAGGTGGTGGACCAGTCGGGTCAGCTAAGAGTCGGGGTGGTGGAATGGTCGGGTCAGCTAGACGACCCGGTCGCCGACGTCACTCGCTTCCAGCATCGTTTTTATTTATAGCGTCAGCTGTAACTGACCTAGATGGTTAATCAACTAACCTGGCCGCATCTATTTTTAAAACTTGTTCAAAGTCCATGTAGGCTGCCTCATGGTCATCGTAGATGTGTTTTAAATTGTTTTCTTCTTGTTTGACTTAAAAAACCGCAAAAAGAGTGACTGTTACACATCTGCTAGACATGTGTTAGACATATGTCTGCCCTATTAGACAGCTGTGTTAGACAGCTGTGTTAAACAGCTGTGTTAGACAGCTGTGTTAGACAGCTGTATGACAGCTGTGTTAGACAGCTGTGTTAGACAGCTGTGTTAGACAGCTGTATGACAGCTGTATGACAGCTGTATGACAGCTGTCTGTCATGTCAGACAGCTGTATGACAGCTGTCGTTGTTGTCTATTGAATATTAAGACGTGAAGCGTCCACTAAGGTTCAGTCGTTAACCAACAGTGAAGGTGAAAACAATAAGTTGTGTTGTCTGTGTTGTTTGTCGAATATTAAGACGAGGAGCTAAGGTTCAGTCGGTAGCCAGCAGTGAAGGTGAAAAACAAATAGTACTTGCTAAACTTTAGTCTTTAATAAACACGAGGCTAAACTTCGGTCCTTTAACCAACACAGTCAGTTGTGTAGCATGAAACAATGGCATTCCAAATACTTGAAGATACAGTGACCTCCAATAAGAAGTTTAAACTTGATAGACGAAGCGTATGCTTTAGACTACAAGATATACCTGACGATATCAACGATCCAGAGAAGTGGGTCAAAGATCGTATTAAAGATATTGTGAGTCATATAGTCCATGATGTCGATCCCGAAGACAGAGTGGGGTTTACCTTTAACTCGGAAGGTTTCGACAAGGGGGCTGCCCATCTCCCATTTCGTAAAGCAAAGAATGTTGTTTTCGAAGACGTCTGGCACCTACTGAGCAAGATATACCAGAGCAAAGGATCCGGTTTTCGTTCTGATACATTTAGAATGACAATGACTCAGGTGAAAAACCGATAAGCCTTTAATACATGTCAATTAAATATCTTAACCCATCATTACCATCATATATTCAGACACTTGTACGTAGCTTGCAAGCCTTCAATATAAACACGTACCAATTCAATCTCATAATCCATTATTAACATCATAGGTTCAGAGGGGTCCACTTGTAGATAGCTTGCTATCTCTACGCCCCTCAACGTTGGTTGGTTGGTTGGGTGGTTGGTTAGTTGGTTGGTTGCACTTTTCATAGAAATGATTGGATATCCAACAGGTTAAATTTAGAATGAAATCTTTGCAAACATATGTACCACCTATCAAGTCGTTTACAATCTGAGCTCCACCCATTTTTACCAAGTATGTTGCAGTTCTAGGTGTTACTTGAGATGTTGCTTCCGGCACATCTAGGGGGCCGGTATTCCGGCCCCCTAGATGTGACTCTAAGTGAACTCATTCGGTTGAAATATTTAGGGTATCGGTATTCTGGCTACCTAATTGTTTCTTCAGCTGACCGTTGTAATAGGCAATCAACTCTTTAGTTTTCTTATTTTTTCATATATCACACTTTTTAATTTTATTTTACACTATCGAAAATTAAATTACCTACATACATACATAAAGGCTACACCTCAAAAACAGTTGGTTGGTTGGTTGGTTGGTACATAGACTGTTATGTTCGTATACTTAAAACTTAGTAAACTCAATAAGGTTCTGTATACGTTTCTCCTCAGACACATCTTTTATGTACGTCGGTTCTATTTGTCTTACGATGTTTCACTTCTGTTTTTCTTCTGTTAAAGAGATTTACAGAATTTGCATCATATGGTGTGTTTAGGATCACTTCGGTATCGGAATGTTTGTTCTTAATGTTCTTATCCTCTTTTTTCGGTTTCTTGAAGGTTGGTTCTATATTTCTGATTAAATTCGCTTACGCAGAAATAAAAATTGTTGCATTTTTCATAAAAATGATTGGTTATCCAACAAGCCAAATTTAATACCAAACATACTAAAGTCCAACAAGTATTTAGCGGTTGTTGGTGTTAATTGAAATGTTGCTTCCGACACTTCTAGGGCATCGGTATTCCGAGCCCCTGGAGATGACTCTAAGTGGGCTCCTTCGGTTGGAACATTTGGCATATCGGTATTCCGATAACCCAAATGTTCCTTCAGCTGACTGTTGTAATAGGCAATCAACTCTTTAGTTTTCTTATTTTCCAACCAATGACACATAAAGCCACATCTCAAGACAGTTAGTTAAGAGTGTTGTATGACTAAGATTACTCTTGAAATATTTAGGATATCGGTATTCCGGCTACCTAAATGCTTCTTTAGCTGACAGTTGTAATAGACAATCAACTCTTTAGTTTTGTTATTTCCACCCATTAACACATAAAGCCACATCTCAAGACAGTTAGTTAGAGTGTTGTGTGGTTAAAATTACTCTGAAATGCTAGTGGCACCCCATTTTTTACCAAGTATGTAGCAGCTGTAGGTACCAAGTCAACCCCTTCTGCTTGTTGTTGTAATAGACAATTAACTCTTTGGTTTTCTTATTTTATATCTCATAAACATAAAAGCTACACTTCAAGATACTTAGTTTAACTGGTCACATGGCTAAGATTACTCTGAAATGATAGAGATGTGTTGGTTTAGGTACAGCTTGTTCTAACTTACTTAAATATTATATTTCTTCTGTTCAACAAGACGATTATTTTGATGTGTCACACATGTATGTAGCTCTAAGAATAGCTATACCGGAAGTGTCTACCCGGAAGTAACATTTTTATTGAATATGCTTATAGAGTTTGCTTTGCTGAACAGCGTGTATGTATTGGTTCTATCGTACATCTCACGGATCTTCCGCGATAAGGGTTTGAAGTTTTTTATCTCAGTTTCTTGTAGACCTTGTTACGAAACATACATTTTTGAAGTCGGTTCCTTTCTATCACTTTCCATTGAAAAGATACAAGGATTTAAAGTTTAGACCGGAAGTGGCCATTTTATTGTATATTCCAATTTGATTTGGCCTCCTTAACACCGTGCATGTATTGGTTCTATCGTACATCTCACGGATCTTCCGCGATAAGGGTTTAAAGTTTTTTATCTCAGTTTCTTGTAGAGCTTGTTACGAAACATACATTTTTGAAGTCGGTTCCTTTCTATCACTTTCCGTTGAAAAGATATAACGATTTAAAGTTTAGACCGGAAGTGGCCATTTTATTGTATATTCCAATTTGGTTTGACCTCCTTAACACCGTGCATGTATTGGTTCTATCGTACATCTCACGGATCTTCCGCGATAAGGGTTTAAAGTTTTTTATCTCAGTTTCTTGTAGAGCTTGTTATGAAACGATATATCTTTGAAGTCGGTTCCTTTCTATCACTTTCCGTTGAAAAGATATAACGATTTAAAGTTTAGACCGGAAGTGGCCATTTTATTGTATATTCCAATTTGATTTGGCCTCCTTAACACCGTGCATGTATTGGTTCTATCGTACATCTCACGGATCTTCCGCGATAAGGATTTGAGGTTTTTTATCTCAGTTTCTTGTAGAACTTGTTATGAAACGATATATTTTTAAAGTCAGTTCATTTCTATCACTTTCCGTTGAAAAGATATAACGATTTAAAGTTTAGACCGGAAGTGGCCATTTTATTGTATATTCCAATTTGATTTGGCCTCCTTAACACCGTGCATGTATTGGTTCCTGCGTACATCTCACGGATCTTCCGCGATAAGGGTTTAAAGTTTTTTATCTCATTTTTCTTGTAGAGCTTGTTACGAAACATACATTTTTTGAAGATAGTTCATTTCTATCACTTTCCGTTGAAAAGATATAAGGATTTAAAGTTTAGACCGGAAGTGGCCATTTTATTGTATATTCCACTTTGATTTGGCCTCCTTAACACCGTGCATGTGTTGGTTCTATCGTACATCTCACGGATCTTCCGCGATAAGGGTTTAAAGTTTTTTATCTTATTTTAGTCGCCATTTTTTAATTCTGCTTACTTAGACGAGTAACATGACACTAAACACGTGGGAGAAGGGAATTGAACCTGTAACCAACCATTGTTTCTAAGCTTAAGAGTTGAATCTGTTGTCCATTTTGTTTCTGAGCTTCTTTGTTTTGCCAGCGACCTCTATTGTCTCTACGATATTTGGTTTCTAATAGTCTGTCTAATATTAAACATATTAATTATTATGTCTTATGTCTAATAACAAAAGCTTTATGAATGGTTTGTTTTAATGGGGGGCGTAACTTTAAATCATGGAGTCTTCAACCAATACCATTATTCTCGCTTATCAACCTCACTCTCATTTGTCGGCTCTAAAGGTTGGGGTGACGTATCTTTAAATAAGGGAGTCTTCAACCATCAAGCGAAAGGCACCATCTTTAAGAACGAAAGCCGCCATTTTTTATAATGTCAGGGATGTCAGCTTAAGGTATCACAGGTTAGACCGCCATCTTTCATTCCGCCATTTTTTTTTATTCCGCCATTTTGGTTCCTCCGTTTTGGTTCAGCCTCTAATATTAATTATTATTTTGTAAATCATCCATTTGTCTAATAACAACAAAAACTTTAATAATGTTACATGTATGGTTTGTTTGTAATTAAAAGTCGTATATATATACCAGCCTAAAACAATAAATTAACAAGCGTCTGCTTAGCTCAACGGGTAGCATCGTTGCCTCCCATCTGAATGCCCCGGGTTCGAAACTCACCTGCACCAAATGGTTTTTTTCAAAATATAATAATTTGAAGTAATAGGTTAGACACTTTGGAATGTGACTGTCTGGCCCAAGTCGTGTGACGTCACTGTCTGGCCAAAGACATGGTCAATGACCTTCAGGTTACATTGGAAGCCATCTTGGACGCCATCTTGGGGGCGTGGCTGGACGCCGGGGCGTGGCTGGGCGCCGGGGCGTGGCTGGGCGCCGGGGCGTGGCTGGGCGCCGGGGCGTGGACACAGGGGTGGGGCTAGGGGTGGGGCTATACCCCCACTCCCACCCCCACTACCTGTGACGTCACTGTCTGGCCCAAGTGTCCCAATACCTACTCTTATGCCTTCCCATACTAAAGTTTGCTCTCATTTTATCTTGCTTGTCACGAGCTACATCATTAAATATAAACACAGAGTTCCGCAAGGCTTCTGCTGGATCTACGATTTCATCGTTTTCACTTTACGGATAGTAACCAACACCTTTTGCAGAATCCAACACCTCCTTTAACATCTTGTATTTCGGTTGATACAGAGACTTTGAATACACATACACGTTATCAAACTTTAAACCGTTCTGTTCAAACAATAAGCCTAACATAACATTTGTTTTGCCACACCCACTAGGACCACATACGATAAATCTAACGGTGTTTGAAAGAGAAGACCATGTCTTCGTTGATGTTCTGAAGATGTATCAACTACATTATCTATATTTGTAATAGGTAAGACAGAAGCGTGTTTGATAGGACGCATCTTGACTTAAACTAAATTATATTTTTCGGTAAATATAAATATATAGAAAGGTGCAAGTGGGTTGTACAGTCAGTATTAATGATGGTGTTACAGGGTGAAGGTCTTGTAAATACAGCAATTAGCAAGCTTCCTGTTGAGTTACACATAACTGGTTATCAGTTTTGTGGTCACGGTACTAAACTTAAGGAACGTGTAGCTAGAGGTGATCAAGGTATCAATCCTCTAGATCGTGCTTGTCGAGAGCACGATATCGCTTACTCTCAATCAAAAGAGTTAAGTGATATACATCGAGTCGGCGAAGTGTTGGAAAACCGAGCTTGGAAAGAGTCAAGTCGAAGGACGCAAGTTTTGATGAAAAGTTAGCCGCTTGAAGCGTTACAAACACCATGACAGTTAAAAGAAAGCTTGGTATGGGTCTTGATGTAATCAACTCAAAACCAAAGAAGACAGTTCCCTTTAAAAACATAATAAGTTTGATTGGAAAAGTTGTAAAAGACAGAAACCTCAGCCTAACAGAGAAAGCTGTGTTTGATATCACTCATGCAATCGTTAGAAAAATTGGTGGACGTAAGAATGTGCAGAAACAACGAGTTATTCCAATACCTAAAAGCGGAGGTTTCCTTCCACTGTTACCGTTGATTTTTTGTGGCCCATCAGCACTAGGTACTCTGGGTGGTGATTCTGCTGGTATTGCTAATGCAGTTAACGATGCTAAGGCAGCCAAACATAAACTGTAAGATAAAGAACGTCACAACAAAAGAATGGAGGGTATCACCATGGGTAAGAGAGGCAGTGGTTTAAAATTAAAACCAAAATGCAAGAGACTCGGCAAAAGTCTGTATCTGAAGCAGAGTAGTGGTTATGGGTTGTATCTGCAAAAGCCAGAAAACGAATAAGATGTTTACCAGCAAGACCTCTAGCAAATGTAGATCTTGTGAAATTTGCTGGTTAAATGAAAATCCCATATTTTAGAGGTGTATACATGCGAGACGCTCTACCATCAAATGGTCCACGTAAGAATGAGTCATTCATCATGAATTTACAAACCACAGGGAGCCTGGCAGTCATTGGGTTGCAACTAAGAAACGTGGTGACACCGCTGAGTAGTTTGATTCGTATGGAAACTTGAAGCCACCAGTCGAGTTGCGACGTTACCTTAAAGAATGTTCTATATTTTATAATCATGATGTGTATCAGAAATATAATACTTATAATTGTGGTCAGTTATGTTTAAAATTTTCAAATAAAATACTCAAACAGTAGCCTCTGTGTATCAGTCATGTCGTAACCTTCGCGTTGAAAGATCGCAGCTCCCACCTGTAAACAGACTACGATCCACCAATTAAATTGGATCCGGATGACTATGATCCGGATAACTATTATGCTGTTGCTTTGATAGGCTTTTACACATACAACTTACCTAACATATATAAAGGTAAAAACAAATTTTTGTAAAAGAAGGAGCTACTTGGAGAACCATCACGATACCCACTGGTGCATATGAAATAACGCATTTGGAAAACTTGCTTCAAACTGAACTTGTTGATGCCTCAGCAACACGTGAACAAAAGCAGCTAGCTTTGATTCTGAGACATAATCCGAACACCATAAAGTGTTACACAAGTATCAATTTTGAAGCTGATGATTCGATTGGGCAAATGCTTGGATTTTCAAAGCAAGTTCTTCAACCAAGTATCTTCTATAAATTTGATTTACCTGTTGAAATAGTTGAAATAGTGGATGTTAAACATATTCGCATAGAAACTAATGTTGTGTCTGGTTCCTACTATAACGGAAAACTTTCACATACGTTATATGAGCTTGCATCGATGGGTGATCCTGGCTATGCAATCGACATAGAACCTAGGAATCGAATTTATCTACCAGTGAACAAACGGGAGATTTCAAATATAGGCATCGATAGCGTCGATCAAGATTCACTTCCTGTAAACTTTCAAGGTGAAAAAGTGTCTGTTCGCTTGGAGCTTAAAAGGATTGCTTAGAAGGCTAGTCTTCAAGAATATACAAGTGAATCTACCAAGACAAGTTCAGTACAGTCAATCACTTCAAAGCGTACACTTCGTTCTGATAATATTGAATTCCTTAAAAGTCTTGGTTATCATGTCATCGAAACTAAAAATATTCAAAGACCCGGAGTTAGGAGATTCCATCGATCGAGAAGAACTTCGGTCCTACAATTCACCCACTAAATCATTTGGTAACAGTGATGAAATCGAAATAAACATCAATCAGCAAGATGCTTTTGTATGTCAGCTCTAATAATCGAAGCCTCTAGCAGGACAAAATGCTGCTGGTGAGTGTTATATGTTAAATAATGGAGGAGCAGCTCTGTTTTAATCAATCAACCTGTGAATTAAATAACAAGGAAGTGGAACGAGTACGAGATCCATACACCACAACAACCATCAAAAGCCTGCTTTCGTTTGGTAAGAATGAAGCTAAATCTCTTAGCATTGCTGGGCTGAATGTATCATCAGATCAAATCGCCTTAAACGACAAGTTGCACATGCTCATTCCTATTTGGTTCCTGTTCAATTTCTTCCATCACTTTAAAGGAGTTCTTTGTAGTAAACATACTTTCCAATTTACAAGAGCTCGAAATGATGCCAACGGTTATTACAGTACTGGTACGGCAAGATCGAAAATTATTGTAACCAACATGTTTTTAAAAGGAATACATTTATTTCCAAACCATAAAATGAAGTTGGAAATGATGGATAAAATTGCAAAAGACACATCTATATTTCTCGCATATCGCAAATGAGCTACCATCACTTAGAGATATTAATAAAGATGTATGGTCTGTTAAAACTGCAACCAAGTTAGAAAGACCTAGATATGTGATTATAGCATTTCAAACAGATCGAAAAGACAACGTAAGCAAGGTGACTTTTTTGATAACATTGGTGTGGTAGATCTACGAGTGTTCCTAAATTCAGAGTGCTCCCCTTATGAATCTATGAATATGGATTTCGAGAAATCTAAATATGCTGAAGCCTACCAGATGTATACAGATTTTCAAAAAAGTTTTTGTTATAAAAACATGTCAGAGCCTCTCTTAAATTATGATGAGTTAAAGACCGAGATCTATTTGTAATCGACTGTCACCACCAGAATGAGTCAATCAAGTATTCAACGATGGACAAGGTGGAGTTTATGAGTAAAGACAATTTTCCTAATAGAACTAGAGCTCACTATTTAGTTAGTCATTATTGCGTATTTGAATATAAACCTCTAACTGGTTTTGTAAGAGCTATTGTGGAATGATTGAATATGTCACGTTTGTGATTTAATCCTAATAAAATAGATTGTATTACAATGAGTTGTTTTATTTTACATTATTTTTTAGCAACCTAAGGAACGCTGACAGGAAATTAGAGTAGAAACGTTAGCACTGGCAGGAAGTGAGAATTGATATGGCCAGTCTAGCGAGGTCACATGCAAGTCTCGACAGGAATCCAGATGTTCCTGCGTGCAGCTAGCCCCTTGCTGCTATCATCTTGTTGCCATCATCTTGCTTGACATGCTTTCGAGTTCCCCTTACGTTTTTAGTGAATTTTCATTAAGAAAATTCACTAATATTTTAAATACATAAATATATAAATATATAAATATACAAATATATAAATATATAAATATATAAATATACAAAAATATAAATATATAAATCTATAAATATATACATATATACATATATAAGTATATAAATATTTAAATAAATAAATAAATATTTTATCTCCCCTCATGGAGACGAGTGAAATGATACCCCACATGCGTTCTCTTACTTGAAGCGCAAATGTCATATTTTAATTCTACTCATCAAGATGAGTACGGTGATACCCCACACATGGGTGTCTAACTATACAAATGAAAAAGTTTGTTTGCGCCTGCGCTCTCAGCCTTTTTTAATGTCATTTTCACAAAAATCAAAATGCTCGGCTCTCTTATTTTGACAGGTTAGTCTAAATGTCTTTTAAAAATTCAAATTCCCAGATTTTTCACTTCCGGTCGGCCATCTTTGATTACGTCATCTCAGGTTAGAGCTATTGTCTCTTTTTATCGAACCCGCCATCTTGTTTCATCATCCTGACGTCACACGCATGCGCAGAGCTGTGTGGTGGATCTGCTGTTCTCAGGACCCCTCTATTATACTTACTAACAACCATGACCGTAATGTGATTATGTACTTGCATCAAAAGTTGTAGGTTCTAATAATTTGTTTATGCCATATGCCATGTGACTGATTGTATTAAATAACAAAGAACTTCCAACACTAAGTGAGTGGTGGACGTGCCGCCACCTAGTTGCGGAACCAAATAGTATGTTTTCACTCCAGCTCCAAATAACACAAAGTGGTTGATTCCGCAACTAGGTGGCGGCACGTCCACCACTCACTTAGTGTTGAAAGGCTGGCTACTATAGCCGTATTGCTTTATGGGTGTATTTTCGCTGCAATTAGTATGCCGTCCTGAAGAGCTCTAATGAGAGCGAAACTGGTTTACGGTCCTAATTGTTGCGAGAATGCATCTTGCCTAACAAACAACTTTCTTTAGGGACTTTGTTTTATATTAGTAGATAGTGGGACACCTGGGCTCATCCCCTCCACTTTTTTTCTGCGCATGCGCGAGTCATCATGCGCATGCGCTGACCTGCGCAGACCTGTGACAGTTGACAGCTGACCTGTCAGATTTGACAGGTGCCAAATGTCACTGACCTGACAGCTGTCGGCTGTCAGTTGTCAGCTAACCTGACAGGTGTCAACGTCAGTTGTCACCTGACCTGTCAGATGACGTCACAAGCGTTCCAAGATGGCTGACCTGTCATAGACAGCCGCAACCCGGGTTCTCTATGGAACTGACCTGTGCTGACGTAAGATGTTCCGTCTGACCTGTCCAGAGAGAGAGAGAGAGATAGCTACAGCCCCAGGTTAGGTATTAACTGACCTGTGATGACGTCACAAGCGTTCCAAGATGTCTGACCTGTGTCCATAGATAGCCACAAGCCAGGTTAGGTATTAACTGACCTGTGATGACGTCACAAGCGTTCAAAGATGTCTGACCTGTGTCCATAGATATCTACAAGTCAGGTCTCCATGTGTGTATTTGAAGAATACCAGCTGTCTGATTGTTTATTAAGGTTATGTTTGTACACATGTTGATTCTCCGCTATCTGATTGTTTATTGAGGTTATGTTCACACACACACATGTGTTGATTACCAGTCATCTGATTGTTTATTAAGGTTATGTTTGTATTTGTTGATTAAGGTTATGTTCGTACACACACAGCTGTCTGTATTTGTTTATTAAGGTTATGTTCACACACGTGTTGATTACCAATCATCTGATTGTTTAGTAAGGTTATGTTTGTATTTGTTATTTGAATGCAAACATGATAATACAAGAGTGTACTTACATACAACAAGAGACGTCAGCCTTCTTTCACAGCTTAACACACACTACTGAACAAGTGTCTTCTGTGTTGAGGAAACAGACAGACAGACAGACAACTGATTGCCATTGTTGAAGCTTGTACATGCTGTTTAACAAACACGTCATGACAGTTCGATGTCTTTGCTTAAACTGACAGATGCATGTGTATTTGAAAGAAAAGCATTCGCCTGAACTTAGATTTGAACCCACGAACCTCGAATCGGCCATAGACAGCTTTTCTCAGATATACTATTGCTAAACCAATAGCTCCACAGACGCACACGTTAAAAGTTTGTTCGCTGTTGTATATAAAACAAAATCTGTTGTTGTTTACATATGAGGTTAGGTGTTCGTATACATGTTGATTACCAATCATCTGATTGTTTATTAAGGTTATGTTTGTATTTGTTTATTAAGATTAGGTGTTCGTATACAGGCTGATTACCCTACCATCCAATTGTTAGTAAGGTTATGTTTGTATTTGTTATTTGAATACAAACAGACATAATAAGAAGAGTGTACTTACATACAGCAAGAGACGTCATCCTTGTTTCCCGACTTAACACATACTGAACAAGTGTGTGTCTCTCTTGTATTAAGGAAACAAACTGATGTAAGAGAGAGAGAGAGACCTTACAAAAGGATAAACAACGTTTTACAGTTGTTAACCTTGATCCTGTTTGAGCTTGTCTGTGTATCTGTTTAATATACACAAGAGAGAGGTCCTCTTAAAGGTAAACAACGTGTCAGTTGATGACCTTGTGTTATATCTGTTCAATAACCCCACATTATTCGTGTTTGAGCTTGTCTAGTACAAACCGAAAGGATGACATCATCACAGTATTTGTGTTTGCAGAAAAGGTCCCTGCTCACACCTTAAATCGTTCCCATTTCCCATAAGATTCCATGTATTTTAGCCCAATATATAGCTTTTGACACGGTTTCCCATAAGAAACAACGTATTTGTAGACACACACACATTTAGTAAGGTTTCTGTGAAAACAAATATAGTTTTAAAAACAGCTATTGTGGCAGCATATATAAATTGGCTACACACACTCTAAAGCTCATTCACAATTCAGTTGTCGTTGAGAAAAGACGTGCTTCAGTTTACTCTACCCAAATCTGTTTCAAAATGGCTACATTAAGTGATGTGTGTTACCAGCAAATTAAAGACAACTTCTGGTATGGTCTATTTGGAGACTTTCAACTTATTATCGATAAAAACACTGGCTATTTTAATGCAACTAAACTGTGTAAGATTGGTGAGAAAAGATTCAGACATTGGTTGGAAAATAAAAAAACTAAAGAGTTGATTGCCTATTACAACAGTCGGCTAAAGGAAGAGTTAGGGAATACTGATACCCTAAATATTTCAACCGAGGGAGCCCACTTAGAGTTATCGCCAGGGAGCCGGACTACTGGCCCCCTAAAAACGGAAGCAACAACTCAAGTAATACCAACAACAGCTACATATATAGTGGACGTTGGTGGGAGACAGGCTGAAAACAACTTGATATCTGGTACATATGTGTGTAAAGATTTAATATTAAATTTGGCTTGTTGGATATCCATTCGGTTCTATGACAAATGCACCCAAATTATTTCTGATTTTTTCCTAAACGTATTTGATCAGAAATACAGGGACAGCCTAGATGCGATTGAAGTAAAATTAATGGAGATATATGATGAGGTGCAACGTATGCGAGAAACAAATGCTAAAGTCACAGAATATCTTGAAGATATATCCCCAAAGCCAAGTAACCGGGGAAAAATAAGTGTGTTTGGTTTACTTGCAAGAAACGAGAAAGACGCCCCCTATCCATATCATGCCGTAAGAACACAAAAGAAAAGTTTCCCCAGGGCTGTGAGGAACTTTAAAAATAAACACCCCGACGCCCAAGTGATCCTAAACAAGCTGTACGATCCAAATTCAGTAAATCTCTTTAACAGAATCAAGACTGAAGTGAAATACCTTACAGCACATAGAAACAACCTACGTATAGCAGATGTACCACAAGATAAGTTTGTTCAGGATATTATTGCTTTAAGACATACTTTTTAATTGTATTACAAAATAAAAACACATTAATTTTAACAAAGACTTTTATTTGATTCTAAGTACAAGTATGTAAACTCTTTGTTGGAATACATTTATAGAATTATTAACATTAGATGGTTCAGTGTTGCGTTGGTGCTGTTGTTGTTGTTGTCGTTGGTGTCTCTTCATGGCTGTGGGTTTACTAGGTGATAACACTAGCTTCTTTTAGTTCTTCCAAGATTGACTGAATTTCGTTGTTATGAGCATTATTACCTGCAACTTGGGAAGCCACTAAAAGTCTAAGTCTGTCAACCAACTCGTTTATGTCATTCCAATACACATAGGCTATTTGTTTGTTATTTTGTATCATATAGTTGTTGGTGCTGATGTTGTTGTTAGGGCTCATGCCATTGCTATCGCTACTCTTATCACTCTGAGTTTTAAGTTCAGTCTTTTGTTTTTTGTTAAGATGTCTGACGTTGCTGTCGTCATCGTCTTCCTCGTAGGTGTAACCAAAACCTTGAGGTGTTGAGGATCTACGACCTCGTGGATTTATCACTGGTTTTATTAGAGTCAGATACTTTTCAGAGGAACAACCCTTGGTTCGGGCGTTAGGATCATAGTTCATTTTATAAACACTAGTTGCTTCTAGAATATCTCTATAGTGTTGAAGATCGTCATAAGTATACCCCCGGGGTCTTTTCATAAATAACAATTCTAGCAAACCTTGTGTTTGCGGGTATCTCCTTTGCCCCAGTTGAATCTCAGCATCGGTAAAGTCTAAGTGTTTGTTACCAAGACTCCAGCTACCGGTATCTTTAGCGTAGCGGGCACCATACGTTTGATCAATGGTACCGAGCCTTGGTGGTTCAGTAAAATACTTGTCTACATAATATCGAACTCGGTCAGGATATTGCTCCAAAAATTCTTGATATGCAGGGTTGGTTGTGACAGTTTGTAGGTCGGCCTCAAGCTCTTCAAATGTTGGGATATCCTCATCGGAACTTGTCGCCTCAGCCTCTTCCCTTGGTTCAGCTTCAAAAACTTCATGGTCTTTCAGGAACTCTACTTGGCGTTTCGTTTCTGGTATATCGACTTCGTCTTTGATTTGTTCAACCTTTGGTTGTTGCTGGGGCTGCTGCTGCTGCAGTGCTGCTGTGTTTTTAGATATTTGACTTAGGGGGTCAACAAGTGGTTTATATAAACGTTGTAGAGCATCATCATTCTCAGCTCTGTTAAGTTTAAGCATTAAATGTTTTTTTCGAATATTGTCAGCAAGTTGTAAAATCCTTTTCTTAACTTTTCGCTCTTCCTTACTCAACACTTCCATTGTGCTACAACTGTTTGGTGTTACCATACGGTCTAATCATTTGTTTGAGCGATACAGGTTGTGTGGTGGTTTAACATATACTGACTCAGTCATGGTACATGCCTTCTTATTTATCACGATATCCGGCTGTCTTGTTAGACAGCTGTATGACAGCTGTGTGTTAGACAGCTGTGTTAGACACCTGTATGACAGCTGTGTTAGACAGCTGTGTGTTAGACAGCTGTGTGTTAGACAGCTGTGTGTTAGACAGCTGTGTGTTAGACAGCTGTGTGTTAGACAGCTGTGTGTTAGACAGCTGTGTGTTAGACAGCTGTCTGTTAGACAGCTGTGTGTTAGACAGCTGTGTGTTAGACAGCTGTGTGTTAGACAGCTGTCTGTTAGACAGCTGTGTGTTAGACAGCTGTGTGTTAGACAGCTGTCTGTTAGACAGTTGTGTGTTAGACAGCTGTGTGTTAGACAGCTGTCTGTTAGACAGCTGTGTGTTAGACAGCTGTGTGTTAGACAGCTGTCTGTTAGACAGCTGTGTGTTAGACAGCTGTCTTAGACAGCTGTGTGTTAGACAGCTGTCTTAGACAGCTGTGTTAGACAGCTGTGTTAGACAGCTGTGTTAGACAGCTGTGTTAGACAGCTGTATGACAGCTGTATGACAGCTGTGTGTTAGACACCTGTATGACATCTGTGTTAGACACCTGTGTTAGACAGCTGACTGTCCTATCTATCATTGTTAGAATAATATATATCTATCGAATCCTTTTCTATATCGACCTTTGTGTACATCGTTTTCCTTCACAATCACCAACACACCATACTTATTATCTTTCCAGCATTGGTAGCAGATAGTTTTAAATTGTTTAAAGTCCATATCGGTGGTCACATGATCGTCGTACACATGTTTTAAATTGGTTTCATCTTGCTTGAATAACACAATAACATTGGTGTTGTCACGTACCAGATGTTTGGGTATTCGTGTATATGTTTGACAGAGATAGAATGAATCAATATTCTTATGTCTGCCCATACTGAAGTATGCTCTTATTTTATCTTGTTTGTCACAAGCTACATCATCAAATATAAACACAGAGTTGTCCTTGGCATCTGCCGGATCTAATATTTCATCGTTTTCTCTATAAGGATAGTAACCAACACCTTTTGTGGCATTCATCACCTCCTTTAACATCTTGTATTTCGGTTGATACAGAGACTTTGAATACACATACACGTTATCAAATTTTAAACCGTTTGCTTCAAACAACAAACTCAGCATGACATTAGTTTTACCACACCCACTCGGACCACATATGATACAGCGAACGGTGTTTGGAAAGAGAGGACCATGCCTCAGTTGTTGTTGAGCTGTGTCCGTAACAACATCGTCTATATTTGTAATGGGTAAGGCAGAAGCGTGTTTGCTGGTACGCATCTTAACTTAAACTAAACTATATTTTTTGGGGTGTGTATATATATGAATGCAAGTGAGACACCCAGTCAGTATGCATGTTGGTGTCACAGAGTGAGGGTTGTTATTAACAAAGACAGATACAGGTTTTGCTGAAACGTTGCGGGGGCGTTACAAACACCATGAAAGTTAACAGAAAACTTGATGAGGGGTTTTATGTAATCAACTCGAAGCCAAAGAAGAAGGTTCCCTTTAAAAACATACTAAGTCTGATTGAGGAAGTTATAAAAGATAGAAATCTTATTCCAACAGCGAACGCCGTATTTGATATAGCTCATACAATCGTTAGAAACATTGGTGGACGTAAGAATGTGCAGAAACCTCGAGTTATTCCAATACCTAAAAGTGGAGGCTTCCTTCCGCTGTTGCCTCTGATATTTGGTGGGCTGTCAGCACTAGGAGCTCTGGGTGGTGGTGCTGCAGGTATTGCCAAAGCCGTGAACGATGCCAAGTCTGCGAAACAGAAACTGGAGGAGGAAGAACGGCACAACAAAACAATGGAAGCCATCGCAATGGGTAGGAGAGGGAGTGGCTTGAAATTTAAGCCAAAATGCAAGAGACTGGGCAAAGGCATGTATCTCAAGAAACAGCGCTCCGGTTATGGGTTGTATCTGCAAAAACCAATGCAATAAAAGACTGAAACAGTAGCCTGTGTGTATCAGTCATGGCGCACACCTTTGTGTTGAAAGACCGCAGCTCCCATCTGTCGTCAGACTACCATCCACCAATTGTTTTGGATGGTAATTATGCTGTTGCCTTGATAGGCTTTCACACCTACAACAACATACCCAACATCTATGAAGGTAAAAACAAATTTCATGTAAAAGAAGGAACCGGTTGGCGAACCATCACGATACCCACCGGTGCTTATGAAATAACACACTTGGAAGAGTTACTTCAAAATGAACTTGTTGGTGCTACAGCAACACACGAACAAAAGCAACAGGCTCTGATTCTGAGACCTAATCCGAACACCATCAAATGTAGACTAAAGTGTTATACAAATGTCAGTTTTGAATTTGATGGTTCGATTGGGCGAATGTTGGGCTTTTCAAAACAAGTTCTTCAGCCGGACACCTTTTATGAATCTGATTTACCTGTTGAAATAGTGGATGTTAGACAGATTCGCATCGAAACCAATATTGTGTCTGGTTCCTATTATAACGGACAACCCTCACATACGCTGTATGAGTTTGCTCCGATGGTTGATCCTGGCTACGCAATCGACATAGAACCTAAAAATTTAATTTACTTGCCGGTGAACAAGCAAGAGATTTCCAATATAAGCATCGACATCGTCGACCAAGATTCAGTTCCTGTCAACTTTCAAGGTGAAGAGGTGTCTGTTCGCTTGAAACTTATAAAAGTTGCTTAGTATGTTGGTCTTTAAGGATATAAAAGCAAGTGCATCTACCACATCAAATTCAGTTGAGTCAGACACGTCAAAGGGTACGCTTCGTCCCGATAATATTGAGTTCCTGCAAAGCCTGGGTTATCATGTCGTCAAAACTAGAAATATTCAAAGAACCCGTGTTTGATGATGGCATCGATCGAGAAGAGCTGCGCTCTTACTATTCACCAACTAAATCGTTTGGTAACAGCGATGAAATTGAAATAGCCATCAACCAACAAGATGCGTTCGTATGTCTGGCCGAGTCAGCTCTAATAATCGAAGGTGCTCTGGAACCTGTAGCAGTCCAAAATGCCACTGGTGCTTGTTATCTGTCAAATAATGGAGGAGCAGCTCTGTTTGAATCCATGACCTATGAGTTAAATAACAAGGAAGTGGAACGAGTGCGAGACCCATACACCACAACCATCATCAAAAGTCTGCTATCGTTCAGTAAGAATGAAGTCCAATCTCTTAGCAACGCTGGTCTGAATGTGTCGTCGGAGCACATCACCTTAAATGATAACAAGTTTC
Source organism: Tillus elongatus (assembly GCA_964006375.1). Taxonomy (NCBI): domain Eukaryota; kingdom Metazoa; phylum Arthropoda; class Insecta; order Coleoptera; family Cleridae; genus Tillus; species Tillus elongatus. The sequence continues at coordinate 63,541,436 of OZ023269.1, read as the reverse complement.
ACATGCTCATACCTGTTTGGTTCCTCTTCAGTTTCTTTCATCATTTCAAAGGAGTTCTCTGTGGCAAACATACTTTCCGCTTTACAAGAGCTCGAAACGATTCCAACGGCTATTACAGCACAGGTACGGCACGAGCAAAAATTACCGTAACCAATATGTTTTTAAAGGTAAAACATGTATTTCCCAATGATAAAATGAAATTGGAACTGATGGATAAAATAGCCAAAGACACCTCTATATTTCTCGCATACCGCAAATATGAGTTACCAGCACTCAGAGATATCAACAGAGATGTGTGGGCTGTTAAAACTGCAACCAACTTGGAAAGACTTCGATATGTGATTATAGCATTTCAAACAGATCGTAAGGACAACGTGAAGAAGAGGCCAGACTATTTCGATAACATTGGTATGTTGGACCTCAGAGTGTTTCTAAATTCAGAATGCTACCCTTATGAATCTATGAATATGGATTTTGAGAAATCGAAATATGCAGAAGCCTATAACATGTATACAGATTTTCAAAAAAGCTTCTGTTATAAAAACATGTCGGAGCCTATCTTGAATTATGACGAGTTTAAAGACAGAGCTCTATTTGTGATTGACTGTCAGCACCAGAACGAGTCAATCAAGTCTTCAACGGTGGACATTAAGGTGGAGTTTATGAGTCACGCCAACTTCCCAAAAAATACTCGTGTTTATTGTTTGGTTATTCATGACAGTGTAATGGAATATAAACCTCTAACGGGCATCGTTAGAGCCATTATGTAATAATAGTATGTCATTTATGTATCAATATGTACAACTTAATTAATCCTAATAAATTTTTATTGTATGTAAAACAGTTGTTTTATTTTTATTTTGTTGCATTTTTATTAACCCCTTTCTGTCTGTCAGTCTAAGCAAAGACTTCGAGCTGTCATGACGTGTTTGTTAAACAGCTGTACAAGCTCAAACAAGGTTGTATATGATACTTGTTGGGCAATCAATTGTCTGTCTGTCTTTTATTACACAGCTCTGTCAGTCTAAGCAAAGACTTCGAGCTGTCATGACGTGTGTGTGTGTGTTAACAATCAACAACAACGTCTATATGTTTTGTTTGGTTCAAGTGGATGTCATTAAACAACTGTGTTATTTCTATAAGGGGCCCCCATTCAAGACCTCAACATACGTTAGTGTGTGTGTGTTAAGCCGTGAAACATGTATGACGTCTCTTGCTATATGTAAGTATACTATTATATTATTTATGTTTGCATACAAACAATACTTATCAAACAATCCTCGTATATCAAAGTTTAGTTTTCTTGTTTTAAATTGAGTTTTGTTACTTGTGTGTTTTTGATCACTCCCTATATAAATTCATTCAAAATAGAAAACACTAACATAAACAAACCTCCATAAAACCCGGTCTCCAGTTTTATTACCCCATTAAACAAACTCATTAACATATCTAGATGTAAATACATTCTGTTATTGATAGTTTGCTTCAAACGTTTTTGTTTTTAAATGATATTAGATAGGTAAATTGGAAGGTCTTTAAATATCTTTTTTACTATAAAATATCTTTTACTATAATATATATAAATATACAATTTTTTTTAAAAATTACCGTACCTATTATATATTCAATTGGAATGTAATAGAGATACCACCCCTGCCCACACACACACAAACTCATCAGCCTGATAAACTCGTTTTATGTAACAGGTTTTATTTTATATATACCACTGCGAACAAACTTTCATCGTATGTCTGAATAGCAAGATCGGTTTAGCGACAGGTATCTCTCTGAGTAAGTTGTATGGTTGGGGGTTCAAATCTAATTTCAGGCGAATGCTTTTCTTTCAAAATTCATATTTCAAATTAAAATCAAATTTCAAATTACCCGCTCAATATCTTCCTCATATATGTATGTGTGTGCTAAACCGAATGACTGTGTCCAACAGATGTCTCCCCTCGAGCTAGAGAATATTCTCTCACTCTACAACTTTACAAATAGAATGTTCTCTAGCTCGATGAGTCATATCTCTGGACACAACAGACAGTAATTTTCAAACAAATTCAAATTTCCCGCCAAAAACGAAATACCCTAACAAACTTCAATACACCTTATCAACACAATAAACAAACAAACAGCTGTCCTTAATAAACAAATACAAACATAACCTTAATAAACAAACAGATGACTGGTAATCAACACGTGACATAACCTTAATAAACAAATACATACATAACCTTAATAAACAAATACAAACATAACCTCAATAAACAATCAGATGGCGGGTACTAAGCATGTCATACAACACTTAACCTAAATAAACAATCAGACAGATGGTATTCTTCAAATACACACATGGAGACCTGACTTGTAGATATCTATGGACACAGGTCAGACATCTTGGAACGCTTGTGACGTCATCACAGGTCAGTTAATACCTAACCTGGCTTGTGGCTATCTATGGACACAGGTCAGACATCTTGGAACGCTTGCGACGTCATCACAGGTTAGTTCCATAGAGAGAACCCTGGGTTGCAGCTGTCTATGACAGGTCAGCCATCTTGGAATGCTTGTGACGTCATCTCAGGTCATACAATTCCATAGAGACCCGGGTTGCGGCTGTCTATGACAGGTCAGCCATCTTGGAATGCTTGTGACGTCATCTGACAGGTCAGGTGACATTTGACGTTGACACCTGTCAGGTTAGCTGACAACTGACAGCCGACAGCTGTCAGGTCAGTGACATTTGACACCTGTCAAATCTGACAGGTCAGCTGTCAACTGTCACAGGTCTGCGCAGGTCAGCGCATGCGCATGATGACTCGCGCATGCGCAGAAAAAAAGTGGAGGGGATGAGCCCAGGTGTCCCACTATCTACTTATATTATATCTACGGAGAATACCACCCCCATGTTAAATTGTTGATAACGATAATGTAATAGAGGTATCGACGCAGTAAGTGTAAAAACCATAACTTATTTAACTTCATTGACAAAAAAGTCAAAATATTTTTTCTTTCAAGAAAACGAACTAAACTTAGATAAAAAAATAACATAAATAGGCACACTGACGGCTCCAAAACCGATCGGGGGGCCGAAGCTTGCGCATATGAGAGCAACACAATGATACAAGAATATCATCTACCCTCGGAAAGTATGCAATCATACACCATGTAGAAGTATATGCCATCGAGATGTGTGCGAGGGAAATTATACAAAACCATTGCACACACAAATCGATAAAAAATTATTCAGATAGCCAAACTGCAATTAAGGCACTTGGCTTCTACCGTTTCAGTTCAAAAACAGTATGGAGTTGTTTATCTGCTCTCATATAAAATCACTCGGACCTTGATGGCAATGTAGCGGCCGACGCGCTTGCCAGTGCTGGTGCCCAGGATGGCTTTATCGGATCAGAACCTGTGCTGGGGATATCCTCATGCACAGTAAAACGCACCTTGAAGACCTAGGCAGATAGAAGGACAATCCAGCAATGGCAAAATCGGTCAGGATTTGAATACTCTAAGGCCTTCATAAATGGCCTTTCAGAGTCAAGGGCTAAAAAACTTCTAGACCTAAACAGACAACAAATGAGAACGCTGGTCGGCCTGTATACAAGACACTGCCGTTTGCGTCACTACATGCACCGAATTGGTATTGGTCAAGAGAGTGAGTGCCGGCTGTGTATGGAGAGTGACGAAACAGCAGAGCAAGTGCTATGTTCCCGTCCGGGTGCAGACAGGACAAGACACCTGCTATTTAGCAACACACAGCTTGCACCAGAAGGCCCGGGTCAACTTTCGCCCACAAAATTGTCGCACTGGGAGGGGGGGGGGGTACCGTTATGGCCCACTCACAATATAACTTAGCCTAACCTAACCTACACAGAGGCGCAAATTTTTCTAAAAAGTTGAAATCGGTGCTACCTCGAAATGGTGATTCTGATAATAATAAAACAACTAAATAGGTATACAATAATCGGATTGTCCAACCAACCCGCTGTTCTCCTGCGAAAGTGTTGAAAACTTTTACCTTTAAAGAAATGCTTATAACTTAAGTTTCAATTATGGTAAAAACTTTAAATTAAGAGGGCGGTTCAATAAAATGTTTAAAATACACTATATTTGTAGCTTGATTATCTGTCTCAATTAAAGCTTTAGAATAAAAACATAGTATATAATAGAAAGATTAATGTTTAAGGAAGGCAATAAAGTAGTTTTTAAGGGAATATCACTTTTGTAAAAAAATACAACATTTTTGCAAACCATGAATCTACAATTTTTGTCACAATCTGTTCAAAATCACTCATTGCCTAGAAGAGGATCCAGGAACACGTTTATTAAATTTGGGGTCTTTTGGATTCCAAATAAAAACGAAAATCAAACTGAAATATAATATATGACATTAGTTAATTATTTAATCAATATGTCTGTTGAAATTAGGGCGCTCCACCGGTAGTTTAGCTATTTTATAAAATATGGCGCAGTAAAAATAGAATGCAATGACAAAACGAATTTCATTTTCATTCATAAATAGGTCTGATATGAGATATGAGATCAAAAGAATGAAATAAATATTGTAAACAAAATCGCCTCACGCGTTTCTATGGAAATGATTTTAAAGCAGTTTTTTAATGTTTAAACCTAAAAACAAGAAGCACTTATGTGCAGTATCGCAAATAGGCCATTAAAACTATTATTTTGTTTTACTATAGAAATAATGAACAGAGACTACATGCTATTAGTGAAATTTTAATGTTATCTAAGACCGAAAGAGTCTACACCTAAATATGTTTCAGCGAGGGGCGAAATAAGTCAATCAATTCTGCAATTTGCTATTTAACCACTTACATTTACTTTTAGATACTAGGTAGTTACATACAATTTCCTGACGCAACTGCCGTTTCTTCAAATTGCGGTAAACAAACAATTATCGTATATCGTCGATGATCCAGTGGCAATGTGTCTGCCTGTTCCGCGGTCGGTCCGGGTTAGATTCCGGCATTATCCATTTAACATTTTTTTATGACTAACTGTGATGTGATAAGAACGACGAACTGTCCAAATTTCCTACGTTTGGACCAAGATCTAACTTTTTTTTCACCAACATTAATAAGGAAAGTATTTTTTTGCCAAAAACTAACAAGAAACAGCTAAAAAATGTTAGAATAGTTATGCCAATCAGATTGGTTTTTAATCATCTGACTCTGAAGTATTGCTTGCATACGCGCCAAAAACGGTCAAGTCAGGTCTAGGCGTTTAATAATTTAGAGAATTATTGTGTTTACATAGGCATACTATAGTATACATTAATTGCGTTTTTAGCTATGCTATTCTATGGATTAATACTTTCTGGAATAAATATCAGTGCAAAACTCTTTAAATTGTAGATAGGTACCTACGTACCTACGACACAATAAAAAGAAATAAAATAAAAAAGATGCTTGTTACAATATACTTACCTATCTTAATTATGTCTTCGTCAAATATAAAATAAAATGCTCATTCTAGATAGAGTACAGCCTCGTCCGAAATTTATGTCGACATAGGGGGACGGGTGGTGTATTGTTTACATTTAATCCATCTGTTTATGAACTGGAATAGGGAAATATAATATTTATAACATTTGTTTTGGGCTTTTTTCTAATTTATTAATTATATCACTTGTTTATAGACGCTTTAATAACAAGAACTAAAATTTACGAGCATTAAAATACTTATTTTATTACGGGATACTAGACATTATGTAACGAGAAGGTAGAATATCCCGCCACATGAGTCGTCATATTTGATTGGTTCCTCTTACTGTCAGACTTGAAGCGATGGCTAGTCGAATTTCTGGTTCGCGCTATGGAATTCAAAAAGTCTGGACGCAGCAAGGGCGTTATCGAAGTAAATTTTCTAAAAAAAAAATGTTTTTTTAAATATGTCACTCTAATGCAATCAGGCATCAATCTGGTTACCGGTATAGCCTATATAGTAGAAACAATGTACTATATTTTATCCAAATTACTTATAATTTGAAAATGTACAAAAAAAAATCGAAAATAAGCTTAAAATGTTTCAGATAAAACTGGTTTCCTAGCCAACAAACCTTAGGTCAATAGCAAATTGAGTTATTGAAATTCGCTACCAAAACGCAAGTTAACTTTCTTGTTAACACACTTGACTTTTTAAAAGAATTTATTGATTATAGTTACATAAAATACTTATGAATAATAATAAAAAATGATAAATATAAATTATGACAAGTTAAAAGAGACTCAAGCACAAACAATGTAGGAATGTCGTCCGTGGTCTGGTAACTTCCATATATAGTCTCTGGTGGGGCGTGGACCGAGAGGCGGTTTCCACTTAAGTTGCATTCTTGAAGGTGATCCTAGCAGGTGGCTGGTTGCTGATTTGAAGGTCTAGTTGTTTACCCATCTATGAATAGTCTATTCTTCTAATTGCGCTGCTTTTAATTAACCCATTCGTCAGCGACCTTGGGTGTTGAATCGGGATCTGTACTTCTTATATACATTGTATGAGTTGGCTATTGTTATCTCCTCCACCCTTTAGAGAACGAAGCCTATGGTTCGTTCCGAATAGTCATCGGGAATCCAGTAATTGGTTTGGAGTCAGCAGTTTTCGTTTTTGATTTCTGCCAGAAGTATCTTGAAGTTATTGTGATTATTGTTATTATTATCACAATGTATAGTATAATTGTCCATACACTAGGGTGGTATATGGGCAAATCGATGGTTCCTGGAATTTTGCCATTGATGGATTGTAACTGGGATTTGATATTGTTCAAGTCGTGCAGTTGGACATTTTCTAATTTTAGTTCTGGTAATTTGTCTGGGAATATGGGTGCTTTATTTGTTACCAATTCGATGTTTGGGAGATTGAATGATTGTTGTGTTTCCGATGCCATTTGTACTGAACTAAATCTTTCGTTATTGATGATAAGTTGGCATTTGGGTTTCAGAGTCGCCAGTTTTGTTCCGCTGATTATTTTGGTTTCTTCATTTTCTTCGCAGCTAAGTTTGATTTTCGTTTCTTCGGGTGCCACTATTATGTATTGGGTATTGCCATATTTAGTTTTTGTTATTTTGACAAGTTCTTGCTTGCAATTGTTTATCGGTTTCTGGAAGTTGATCAGTTTAATTTCGCATGGGTTGTTTTCGTTAAGTGCTGTCGGGTTGTCATTTTCACAAAAGTATGTCTGGTCTTTTAGATTCCTACACTTTTCGTTTCTGTAAGCGTAGTGTTTGCTGCTAAGGATTAGGTACTTGGTTCTAGGGACAATCATTCTGAAGGTATACGGATTTTTAGGGACTGGTAATGCATACAATTGATAATAAATATAATCTGATTTGTCTACTAAGGGTATATCTATTTGGAATATAATTTTAAAATCAATTTGAACGGTTTTTATGTTAAATATTTTTTCATAAAGTGAAATGTCGGATTTTGTTATTAATCTTGATTTTGAGATATGGTTTTCAATATTTTCTAATTCTTTTGATATAAATTTCGGTTTCAGTATTGACGTATGATACGTGTTCAATTTTGAAAAGGTAATTGCATTTTCTGTTGTTAATATCATGTTTAGTACATTATTTAACAAATAACTGATTTGAGTGAGTAATTCCAAATGTTTTACTCTATGAAAATTTGTTAGTTGGTCGCTTTTTAGACTATCTATTGTATATTCCAAATCGTTTATTCTCGCTACTATGGCTTCTTGGTTATGGTTCAGGTTGTCTATTGTTTTATTGAACTCTGTTATAGCATCTATCATTAGGGATGTCTGTGAACTAAAAAGTTGATGTACTTGATTTTGATCTTTCCTCAAAATTTCAAGAGCTTTATATATTCTGTCGCCGTCATCCGCATCTAAGTTCCCAGTTATTGATTTGAATATCGATCCTAGTCCGTTTATTATACCTCTTTTGTTCCTAATCGTTCTTGGAAATATTCGATAAAATGTGTCATCATAATTGCTGATGGTGAAATTGATTGTTAAAATAAAATTTTTGTATTCTAACTTGTATTCTGCATTCATTACGCTTATTATGTTGTCAAAGTAAGTTTTTAGTCTGTTAAAGTCGTCGTATAGTTGTCTTAGGTCATGTATATGAATCATTCTCCATTTATCGTTTTCTGGAAAGGCTTGTCCCAGTTTGCGTGTCAGTATGCCTGGATTGTCTGTTAGGTCTTCTAATTGTGGTTTTACTCTAGTGAAGAGAATGAACCTGCAAGGCGAAGATTGCGTAAATGGGTGATTGTCTGTTCGTCAGTTCTGTGATTTAGTATTATGGCTTTATTATGTTCAATCAGGGAAATTATTGAATAAGGTCCAGTAAAAGGGTTTTTGTGTTTTTTGTGAAATCCTGGAGGGATCTTTTTGTATACTATGCCTCCTTCTTTAAAAGGTTGGTTAGTATTTTTATTCGTCCGTTGTAACGTTTTGTATTTTGAGTTTTTGATTCGGTCTTGAATGACTTCGTATATATTTTTCATTAAGTCTTTATGTTTCGTGTTATATTCTTGGGTGATAATTACTTCTGGGTCATAATTAAATAATTCAGGTGTATATCCGAATATTAGCTCAAAAGGGGGTTTTAAGGTTTGCGAGTGTATGGAGGAGTTATATGCGAAAATACAATAAGGCATTAAGGCAATTGGTTTCATTTCTTTAAATTTTGTTTTAAATAATCTATAGTGTTCAATTATTGTACTGTGAAATCTTTCTATCGGTCCGTTTGACATCGGATTTTGCGGTGTTGTCACATGTAATTCAATTTGGTAAGCTTTTAATAGCTCTTTTATTAATATATTTGAGAATTCAGTCCCTGCGTCCGAAATTATTGTTTTACAGCTTCCGTATTGGGAGAAGTATTTAATTAAGTTCTTGGAGATTTCTGTTGCATTTTTACTTTTTATCGGAAATGCTTGCCCGAATTTACTAAAGGGGTCGAATACTGTTAGAAATTGAGACGTTTCAATTTGGAAAGTGTCTAGGTGTAAGATTTCTAAAGGCCTAGATGGTGTGGGTGTGTGTTCTAGTGAAATTTGCGCCGGATTTCTGTTGTATTTACATGTTTTACATAACTCGCAACTTTTTATAAACTCTTCTATTTTTCGCTTTAAATTCGGAAAATAGTATTTGCGTTTCATTCGTAAATAGGTCTCATCAGCGCCTCGATGATTACTTTTTCCCTCGTGAAATAGAACTATTTTCTCTTGGAGTTCTTCGCTATTTATTTCTTCTCTAGTTTCTAAACATCTATAAAATTTAGGTGAGTCTACGTTATTAAATTTTTGATTAATTATCGAACTTACCATTTCATAATCTCGTTCATTTACAAATAGACAGTAATATTTTCTCTGTGGTAGGCAATATTCTTTGATAAATTGTTCTATTTGATTTGGCTCGTTTAAATTGAATGTGGCGTGAATAAAATTCCTTTTGTCCTTTCTGAGTGATAAAATCTCCGGGGTATCAGCATTTTTTAAGAATATCTGGTTTGTTTTACTGTTGATTATTTCTTCTTCTAAGATTGGCATGCCCGGCGCGGAATAAGAATCTGCGTTGGAATTTCTTGTTTCTCCGTCGCTTATGGTTATAACGTCGTCATTTTCGTCTACATTCTTTATCATTGATTGGTTATCTACGTCTAAGGGGTTTATCTCTACTCTCGAAAGTGCGTCCGCTGCATTATTTAATTTACCTTTTTTATATTCTATTTTGAAATCGTACTCTTCTAGTTTGAGTCTCCACCTTAATAATTTTGAGTTGGGTTGTTTCAGGGAAAATAGCCATTTTAATGGTTTATGGTCTGTATATATCGTGAATTTCCTGCCGTATAGATAGGGTCTAAAGTAGTTTGTGGCCCATACGATGGCCAGTAGTTCCTTTTCTATTGTGCTGTATCTAGATTCTGTTTCATTTAACGTTCGGCTTGCGTAAGCTATTGGTTGGTCTGATTTCGGATCTCCTTGGCTTAAAATCCCTGCGATTGCCACGTTTGATGCATCTGTTGTTAAAATGAACTCCTTTGAAAAATCTGGAGGTATTAATACTGGTGAATTCATCAATATGTCTTTACATGTATTAAAGGCATTTATGTATTCTCCGTCGTTAATGTCGATTGTTACGTTTTTCTTTAAACATTTAGTTAGTGGTTTTGTGACATGCGCAAAGTTTTCTATAAATTTCTTGTAGTAGCCTATAAGTCCTAGGAAGGATTTAATTTATTTTGGTGTCTTGGGTATTGGGAATTTTCTTATGGCGTCTAGTTTCTTTGGATTAGGCTTGATGCCTTCTGGCGTCACTATATGCCCGAGGAATTCCGCTTCTTTTTGCAGAAAGTCGCTTTTGTCTAGCTGTATTTTCAGATTACTTTGTCTAAATCGTTCGAATACTAATCTTAATTTTTCGATATGTTCTTGTAATGATGTCGAGAACACTATCACGTCATCCATGTATACTAAGCATGTTTTTCCTATTAAACCGTTTAAAACGTGTTGCATCAGTCGGGTAAATGTAGCAGGCGCCCCTGAAAGCCCGAACGGCATTCTGAGGCACTCATAATGGCCTGTATCAGTGCTAAACGCCGTTTTTTCAATGTCATTTGGGTCCATTTCAATCTGGTGGTAGCCCGAAATTAAATCTATGGTCGAAAAATATTGTGCACGCCCGAGTTTATCCAGTATCTCTTCGATTTTTGGTATAGGGTGTCTATCGGGTATAGTCTTCTCATTTAACTTGCGGTAATCCACAACGATCCGCCATTTTTGTTTGCCGCTGGCATCTGCTTTTTTTGGGATCACCCATATTGGACTATTATAAGCGCTATGACTGTTCCTAATTATCCTTTGATTTAGCATTTCGTAAATTTGTTTGTCTACCTCTGGTTTGTGAATATATGGGTACCTATATAGTTTGGCGTTTATTGGTATATCGTCTTTTAGTCTAATTTTGTGTTTAATGACGTTTGTATGCGTGAGTGGTTCATTTTCTTTTGCAAAAATATCTTGAAATTCTGTACATAAATCAATTAAAATTTCTTTCTCCTGGTTATTTAAGTGATTTATCCTAATTTGATTTGTAATATTTTTTTGTACACTCCCCGTATAATTATTATTATAATTCTGGTGATAGTAAGAATTATTTAATATCCTATTCGCTTTATTTTGAATTTGATCCGTTATACCTTTTTGTATCGTCCTCGTATCACTCACATTTTTATTTCGACGATATTCATATGTGTAATGAAACTTGATCCCGTTTACATTTATTGTGTGTGAAGATTTCTCCTATGTCATTTGCTCGTTGTAACCTTCCATCGTCATCGTTTAATGGCTGATTACGCTTTCCTCGGTCGAGTTCAAGTGCAATAATGCTTCTGTCTATTGTATTACTTACGTTAAGGTGATTCATTTCATCATTTGCTTAGATGTTCCTACTTATCCGATTGTTATTGCTACTACTATTACTACCCATTTTGTCTTCATGATCCCTTGTATAAGGGAAGTTTATCTTAATGCTTCGATTTTTTAAATTGAGTCTCTGATTTTTAAAATCAATGTTCGCTTGATTTTTTATCAAGAAGTCAATTTCAATAAGAGCTATGAATTTTGTTAAATTCAAATAGGCAAAACTCTTGTTCACTGTCCGTTAGTGAGTTTAAAATTATTTTAGCTCGATTATTATGACTGGAGTAGCCATGCGCACTTTTTATTAAAAACGGGTGATTGTAAATCTTATTATAAAAGTTGTTATATGCTATGGACGGGTTTAAAAGGCTCTTAGTACTACCGGAGTCGAGCAGTATTTTTCCGGGTAGTTCTTTTATTATTACGTAGGGTAATTGGGATACTGTGTTAAAATTATTAATATCTATTGCGGTTCTGTTTTTGAGCTCCCTGCTATCGGAAAATTTTGATGCTGTGCATCGTATAATTCAGAGGGTGATTGTTCATTATATGTTACGTCATAATTTAATTCTTCTGGTAAGAAATGTTGTCTTTGTTCTAATTCGTTGAAAGGAAAAGAATTATTCGTTTCGTTATAGTTTAATTCTTCTGGTATGAAATTTTGTCTTTTTTGAAAATTGTTGGAAGGAAAATTGTTTCGTCTATTTTGTGAGGGATGTTGTCGGCTGAAATTAGTATGTCTCGTGTTGTTAGTGCTGACATCCATAGCCTGTGGATATCTTTTAGTATTGTCATTAGGGTTGTACGTCGGTCTTCTCATTGAGTATTGATTTGAAGGGCTCCCCTGAAATTGTGGGTGAGACATTTGGGGTCTGTTTGAATTATAGTTAAAAGGTGCACGATAATTTTGTTGTTGAAAAGGTTTTTGAAATTGAATATTGTTAAAATTTGGGGTATTTCTTTGGAAAACTGGTTTTTGTTGTTTGTCGTGCCTGTTATTGTTATTATTGTTGAAATTTGACCGTTGTAATAATCTGTCCCTATATTCATAATTTTCCTCGGAAAATATAAATTTTAACGCTTGTTCTATGCTGTCTGGTCGAGTGGACCTGACCACCATACCAAGGGGATTTTTTAACCCACCGATAAACGCTTTCAGTGTCTGTTGTCTGTACATGTTTTGTTTTAATACTAAAATTCCCTCGTTACGTTCATTAGATATTAAATTAGAGATGAGTAATTGTTCAATGTGTCTGCAACGATTACTGAACGCTAAGGCATCCTCGTTATGTCTGTTTCAGTGTCAATAATTCGCCTAGTAAGCTGATTTCATCACGCTGGTCAGTGAAGTTCTCAACAATTGCCCGTCTTAAGTCTACCCATGTGTTTATAATTTTAGTGTTAATAATTAACCTGGCTTGTGCAATTAGTTTCGTTTGAATGTAATTTAATAGAAAATAGTTAAGATATAAATTTAGATTATCTGCATCATAGAATTGGTTCATTACTAGATCACAAGCTTTAAAGAAGTTCCCTACATTTTCAGGTTGTCCGTTAAATTCGGGGATTGCTTTAAGGTAAAACTCTTGGAATTGATTTGCCATATTTAAATTGTTTCTAGAATGATTTATATCGGGTTGTTCTACAATATCAATTTCGCCAATACTAATATTTCTTAATCTATATTCCAAATGTTCTAAATTATCAATATCGCTATCAGATATATAATATTATCAATATATGAGGAAATACAGTATATATATATATATATATATATATATATATATATATATATATATATATATATATATATATATATATATATATATATATATATAGGAAATAAAGGAAGCAAACAACTTACAGAATCGATGCTATTGCTGCTGTCTTCATGACGTCTCTCTTGATCGGTTCTTTGGCTGTTAAGCGTTGAAACGCAAAGAATCAATATACTTTTGGTTCTTCAGCACTATCCTACCGACTGCGCCAGTTAACTTTCTTGTTAACACACTTGACCTTTTAAAAGAATTTATTGATTATAGTTACATAAAATACTTATGAATAATAATAAAAAATGATAAATATAAATTATGACAAGTTAAAAGAGACTCAAGCAATAACAATGTAGGAATGTCGTCCGTGGTCTGGTAACTTCCATATATAGTCTCTGGTGGGGCGTGGACCGAGAGGCGGTTTCCACCTAAGTTGCATTCTTGAAGGTGATCCTAGCAGGTGGCTGGTTGCTGATTTGAAGGTCTAGTTGTTTACCCATCTATGAATAGTCTATTCTTCTAATTGCGCTGCTTTTAATTAACCCATTCGTCAGCGACCTTGGGTGTTGAATCGGGATCTGTACTTCTTATATACATTGTATGAGTTGGCTATTGTTATCTCGCACTTACTGCGTCTCGATTTTTTTCTAACAACCATGCATCATATTTCCATAAAAAATGCAAAAATGCAATAATATAAGGGTTTTTGAAAAAAAAAACAATTGTAGGGACCACCAACGATTTATGGACCAGCCTGTAATTGGCAAAATATTTTTATAAGATGCTGCTTAAGACACCCTATAATTAACGTATACAATCTTTTCTCGTATCTTGTAATAACAATTATATTGAGCTTTACCGTAGAAATGCGTCACCTTGTATATATTCAAACAGATCATAACTGAAAGTAAACCTGGATATAGATTCAAGGGGGCCTACTTTGCTCTCATTTAAAGAAATCTTTTTAAAATTGAAAAGTCGCGGTCTCCTAATTAACGAATATTTTCTACGAAAAGTAGCTGAAAATTATAGACCGTTAAACCATAAACTTAACTAAACCTACAGCCAAAGTATCAGAGAAAGGGTCTATTTAAAATTAATTTTCTGTAAATATTTAGTAAAATGGAGGAGAATGGCGGTTGAAGCTGAAACTTGAGGTTCTGCAGAACACTCTTCTTGTGACATCTTCTTTACATAATCCGTATTTGATTCAGGTTCTTGGCCTAAATGTTGCCAATTTTGACGTTTCCAATCGCACTTTGAAGTTTTAAGTGAAACCCCAATTTTTTATATATACCTATAACTTTTTTGTCTTTTAACTTGCAAATCAAAATTTTTGTACGTGGGTCACCATTTCTAATGCAAACATGCGTACCAAACTTGGTTGCCCTTACTTTGTTATCTCCAGAGATAAAAAAAAATTCCGAAAGGAAACACAAAATTTTCCGGGAAAACCTTGGCCGACTTTCCTGGCTAACACACTTATCCAAGCCACTTGCAAAAGGAACGTACTTACCAAATTTGATCTAAATCGGCCCATTATTTTTTGAGTTATCGGTGTGATACACACACACACAAATATATATATATATATATATATATATATATATATATATATATATATATATATATATATATATATATATATATATATATATAAATTGAAACTAACCCCGGATATGGGCTTTAGGGGTCCTAGTTTGCGCTCAATTGAAGATTTTTTCATAAGTCAGGATGTCCTCGTTAGTGATTTTTTTTAAAGAAAATTCACTAATAAGTTTATGCCGTGATAATATTATAATATGGATCCTTGTTAATCGGTAAAAGGAATATGGGCTACTAAGTTACGGCTCGCGTTGCTAAGTAATTTATGCGTCAACTAGCGACCTAGAATACACACAATGTAAATTGCTCTCTCATTCATTAAACCTTTGTTACTGGTGGATTTGAGTTAATGCTTATTGAATAAGCACGTTATCTCTAATGGTTCTGAGCCATGCTGATAATTTAAAAACATTCAAGTAATGATACAGTAGCCCCCCACACGGAGATTTATACAACTACCACTTTCGAATCATGCTCTTAATATGCCCTTATAAGAGTAGGTACATTTTGTATAAATTATGTATAAAATGTTATTAAAATAAATTGGTTATTTTCGAAGATCTAAAATTTGTATGTACCTACCAAATTGCATGGAAATCAGTTAATTATTTTTTGAGTTATCACACAGACATATATCACCACGGATACACAAATGTAAGAAATATGTAGGACTCGTGTGAACCGCGTCCTGAAATTGCTAAGATTCTTAAGGCACTTACATGACGCTTCTACTAGGGCTCAAACCTACGACCCTTGCATATAAAGGTGCACGTTCTTACCACTGGGCCACCAATTCTGTAAGAAATAATCGCACTAATAAATTTTCCAAATTAAGTTACTTTAGGTTAAGTAATTGTAGGCACTGAAAACATTTGTTTCACTAAAGTTAGGTCAATCAACTATAAAACTTTTGATGTGACCAAGACCAAGCAAAATCGAGCTGACGTGGCTTTATCTTATATTTGTCTGTCAACGTACATACATAAATGTACAAATCCTTTATTAACAAAGATCTTTTCTGCTTAATAAATTATTTGAATATAGACCAACTATTTTGTTGATCCTTCATCTCTATATTTACAGATCTCTCCCAGAAATGGAGGGTTTGAGTAAAGAGACAGTGTTTACCTCCTGGATGGCTAAATTCGACTGCATCTTGAAGGGTAAGTGGGTTAAGTGTTCTTGAATAAAAACTCGATAAAATAATTGTCAGGAATAGGTGATGAGGATTCGAAGCGACCGGGAAGAGTGCAGACCTTAAACTCAGAATTAATTCTTACCAAAGAACAGCTCTATGATATGTTTCAACAAATACTGGGAGTTAAAAAATTTGAACACCAACTGCTATACAATGCCTTGATGGTAAAATAAAATGACAGTAATTATGTACATGTAGTATAGAAAATTTGCATAATTCTACTTTATTTTAGCTCGAATCTGCCGACGAACAAGCAGCAGCTATTCGAAGGGAATTAGACGGTAGAATGCAAAAGGTAGCTGAAATGGAAAAGGTAATAGTCGTTATGTTATGTTGAAAGTAGTAGGTCTATACACGTTTACAGTAACTTATTATTAACAAATATGAGAATAAATGTATCGTAAAAAGCAATCAATTAAATCCATCTTAACTATAACGTTAAAGTTGATAACACTTTTTTTCAAAAGCCTCATAAAGTTGTTTAATACTTGTAATAATATAACCTGTAAAGAAACTTAATCCACCCTGGGTTGATAAATAATAATACAGTTTCATTTATATACCAAAACCCCAACCGTAGGCAAGTTCCTTACTAAATAAAATGTCTACTTTTGGTTAGTCCCAAATCAATATAATACATGAGACCGAGATACCGAAATATTGTTACAAAACGGCAAGACAATTTCTTTTAACTTATAAAGCGTCCAGCACAAAGTATTAGTAAAAAGGGCTGATGCCTCAGCTAGTTTCAACTCTTATGTTAAGCTATATTCCATTCAATTTTCTCTTTCTAGTACAATAAGCAGGCAGCCACAAAGAACATATGTCGCTGACTGCACCGAGATGGCGCTTGTTCGCTCATCTCACTATTTTAAAGTAGAGCTTGCAACTTAGAACAGTCTTGTTATAAGTGAAATCACACATTCTCCTTATGTGTGCCGTTTCAGGTGCTAAGAGAACTTTCCTCGCCACTTGACTTTGCTCTTCTGCGCTGTTTTATTTATGTAGAGTTTGTACCCAAAAACAGCTGTGACCGATGAAGCATGTCCAGCGAGAACATGACAAGCTGATGAGCTTTGATATAAATGAAACCGGTCTTTGTCTTTTCCCTTAGCTATGCGCACTTTGTATGTTATGTTTTGCATCGTCTTAAACATGTGGAACTATGGTAACGGGATAAGTACAATTTGGAGGACCCAATTCATCACAATGAAGTTTTGAGACCTGACGATCGTTTCGCTAACAATGTTAGCGTCTATAAGGCTAGATGCATTCTCACCACAATTAGAACCTTAGACCGCTTTTGCTCTAATATGAGCTCGTCAGTACGGCATACTAATTGCAGCGAAAATACACCTATAAAGTAATACAGCTATGGTAGCCAGCCTTCCAACACTAAGTGAGATGTAAGACACGAAGCACATGCCGCCAACTCGTTGCGGAACCAAGTAGTATGTTGTCACGGCAGCTCCAAATAACAGCGAGTGTTAAAAAATAGAGACTATGTATACAACCAACTAACAATTTAGTCAATTGTCAGCCCTGGCCCATTTCTACCCTAATATAGGGACAAAGTATGTAAGGCTAGATGCATTCTCACCACAATTAGAACCGTAGACCGGTTTCGCTTTAATAAGAGCTTGTGAGTACGGCATACTAATTGCAGCGAAAATACACTTATAAAGTGTGTGTGTTTTGTTTGTTTAACGTCGGCCTATTTCCGCGACTATGGTCAATCACCGACGCCAGGGAGCAGTTTCACCTCACTATCCTGGAAATTTTGCCGAACCTCTGCCTTTCTGTAAGGAGGGTAGAGATTTTTAACGTGCCCAACATCGTATGGACACGGGACCGATGGCTTTACGCCCCCTCCGAAGGGCGGAACGTGCAGACATTCAACTTGCTCAAATACAATGCCAGAACTTCGGTTGATGTTAATATTACAGTTTGTACTGAAAAAGTGAAAGGAATACCCTGGGATCGAACCCAGTACCCTTCGGTCACCTATAAAGTAATACTGCTATGGTAGCCAGCCTTCCAACACTAAGTGAGATGTAACACACGAAGCACGTGCCGCCACTTCGTTGCGGAACCAAGTAGTATGCTGTCACGGCAACTCCAAATAACACCGAGTGTTAAAAAATAGGGACTGTATACAACCAACTAACTATTTAGTAAAATGCCAGCAATGGCCCATTTCTACCCTAATATTAGGGTAGGTTTTACATAGGCGCATTCTCACCACAATTAGAACCGTAGACCGGTTTCGCTCTAATAAGAGCATACGGCATACTAATTGCAGCGAAAATACACCTATAAAGTAATACGGCTATGGTAGCCAGCCTTCCAACAGTAAGTGAGATGTAAGACACGAAGCACGTGCCGCCACCTCGTTGCGGAACCAGGTAGTATGTTGTCACGGCAGCTTCAAATAACACCGAGTGTTAAAAAATAGAGACAATCAACTAACAATTTAGTAAATTGTCAGCCCTGGCCCATTTCTACCCTAATATAGGGACAAAGTATGTAAGGCTAGGTGCATTCCCACCACAATTAGAACCGTAGACCGGTTTCGATATAAAAAGAGCTCGTCAGTACGGCATACTAATCCACCTATAAAGTAACACGTCTATGGTAGCCAGCCTTCCAACATTAAGTGAGATGTAAGACACGAAGCACGTGCCGCAACCTAGTTGCGGAACCAAGTAGTATGTTGTTACGGTAGCTCCAAATAACACCGAGTGTTAAAAAACATAGACTGTATACAACCAACTAACAATTTAGTAAATTGTCAGCCCTGGCCGAATTTACTTAATTCGCCTAAAAAAAACTCGGTGTTATTTGGAGCTGCCGTGACAGCATACTACTAGGTTCGGCAAGGAGGTGGCGGCACGTGCTTCGTATCTTATATCTCACTTAGTGTTGGAAGGCTGCCTACCATAGTCGTATTACTTTATGGGTGTATTTTCGCTGCAGTTAGTATGCCGTACTGACGAGCTCTTATTAGAACGAAACGCGTCTACGGTTCTAATTGTGGTGAGACTGCATCTAGACTTACATACTTTGTCTCTATATTAGGGTCTAAGTGTGCCAGGGCTGACAATTTACTAAATTGTTGGTTGGTTGTATACAGTCTCTATTTTTTAACACTAGGTGTTATTTGGAGCTGCCGTGACAACATACTACTTGGTTCCGCAACGAGGTGGCGGCACGTGATTTGTGTCTTACATCTCACTTAGTGTTGAAAGGCTGGCTACCATAGCCGTATTACTTTATAGGTGTATTTTCGCTGCATTTAGTATGCCGTACTAACGAGCTCTTATTAGAGCGAAACCGGTCTACGGTTCTAATTGTGGTGAGAATGCATCTATGCGGATTAAGAAACCCTCTAGGGATGATACTACGGTCAACTAACCCACAAAGCATCGAACAGGCACCAAAATTCTGTTTTTTTTTCGAAGAAAATTCCGTAGCAGACAAGGCACAAGAATTGTCTTTTGACATTTAATGATAATTATAGTGGATTGTTAGGGTTAGCGTTTTTAACACAAAACGACGCGAGATAGATGTACCCATAACAACGAGCCATTATTGCAACATTGTAGCAACCCAAGGATGCAGACACCAGAGTAAGCAGATCAGAAGGTACCTTGAGAAACTACGCCGTAAACCGTGAGAAGCTGAGCCAGCAGAGTTACGTCTAAAGACAATAAGTGCTCTCCCGAGGTGAACAGTATAAATAGACGACTCGCCTTAAGCGAGGTGTTTTTTCTTGTCCCTTCTTAGTACTTTGCACATCGCGTGCTGAAGTATTATATTTTGTTATTGCATTTCTTATATATTAATTGTCTAATAGTTAAATAAAAATTGTTTTAAAAAGCTAAACGTAACCGTAAAGTTAAGTAGCGCAGTCGTTAGCATCGGTTAAGAAATCAAACGAATATTGATCTTTAGGCGTATCGACGCCTAATAACGGGTGAAAGAGCCAAACAGTACAGAAACAAAGCCAAGCAGTCCAATGGAAGCAGTAGAAGTAATCGTTATGTAAGTTATTTTGCTACTTCCATTTTTATCCATATTTTCCATTTTGTGTATTGTTGATAAATGTATGTCTGACAGACGAAGAAATAACAGATTTATTAAACTTAGAATATAGATTAAGACAAATAAGCATTGGTGAGAATAATTACGAAATACCTAGTTGTGAAGATAATTCCGAGCGTAATAATATAAACATGGCAGATCAATTCAAATAATTTTATTTAAAGGCAACCCCCGAATTTAACGGTCAATCGGCAAATGTGGGAAATTTCTTTAAAGCCGCAGATATGGTAATGAACCAATTCTAGGTATCAGATCAAAATTTACTTTTAAATTATTTTTTTAAACTTTGTGCAAACAAAATTAACAGGGCATGCAAGATTGATTATAAATACGAAAATAATTAATTCGTGAATCGATTTGAGACAAACTATAGTACAAAATTTCAGAAATCAAAGAGATGGTGCGAGTTAATTAGGGAAAATATTACAACTAAAACAAAAACAAAACGAAGATGCATTACCAATCAGTAGTCGGTGTAGGTATATAGAACAATTATTAATTTCAAACCTCACCTCGAACGAGAACAATGAAGCCATTCGAGCCCTTAAAATGACAATTTATCAGCAGCAGACACTAAAAGCATTCTTGAATGGATTATGCAATCCCATCGGTATAATATTGATGTCGACTAACCCGCCAAGCATTGAGCAGGCGTTAAAATTTATATTTGCTGAAGGAAACTGTGACTACGGAGACAAGGCGTTATATAAACAACAATTTCACGCACATAAAAATGACGGATAACAGGGGCCGTTCTATCAAAGACAGGAACAGCGAAATTTAGTAATATGCATTTTCAGAGCCCTGTCCAGCCAAAGTTTAGACCCTATAACCAAAATATCACTCAAAATATTCAGTATAATAATCAAAACAGACCTAACTTCTCACAAATACCCAGACAAAATACACAATCAAATCAGTTTATACGTCCTAATTACAATCCAAATAACCCCAACAATAGGCAATATCCACAACCGATGGATGTAAGCAGTTAGAATTCTTGTTTAAATCCACAAAGTTCAACGCAGCTTAGGAGAAATGTACCTCACCCAAGTAGGGAACAACTGCATACTACTGATTTTTATGATCACGATGGAAATTTTAACGAAATAAATAACGAATTACCTTTATCAGATCTTTTTAATGAAACAAATCACGAATTGCCCTTGTTAGATTTTTATAACGAACCAAATTACGATACAATGAATCACGAATTTTCTGTAGCAGAACAATACGACGAAAACCTTCAAAATTTTCCAGTAGCGGGGCCATCACGGAATGCACCGTGATAGACATTAACAACTTCAATACACTATGTAAGCTACCTTATGTAGAGTTAGGAGAAATAAAAGGTAGATTATTATTAGATAGCGGGTCGTCAAACAATTTATTAAACCCAGTAGTAGCTTACTATAATTTTGCGAATAATATATTCCAGGACCCGCTCCTTATACAAACAGCGCACGAGATTACTAAATATTCAAAAAGAGCGAACATAGTTTTAGATTCAAGATCAAACGAGGCACAAGAATTCTGTCTATTTAATTTCAAGAACGAATTTTCTGGATTACTCGGAAATAGAATTCTTAACAAAG
Organism: Tillus elongatus; assembly: GCA_964006375.1. Taxonomy (NCBI): domain Eukaryota; kingdom Metazoa; phylum Arthropoda; class Insecta; order Coleoptera; family Cleridae; genus Tillus; species Tillus elongatus. The sequence goes on along the minus strand of OZ023269.1, from coordinate 63,519,741 downwards.
AACGAGGCTAGAACAGATTTTAAGAAACATAAACTACATGTAGGTAACAGGTGTATAGATATTAAATTTCCCAGCGAAGGAATTATAAAACGGCAAGTAGAACTAATCAATTGCTACACGAAACCAGAGAATATGGTATCGATACCAGAAACGACTTAAAATTAAATTATACAATAACAGACGACTATTTCTTTCACGTCAATGAACTTGACTTGGTGAACCATATACTTAATGCAGATATAGCAACACACAGAAATAAAACGGAGAAAGGCCGCACAAACAGATTATTTAATTACAATGCGGAAAAGCTCACGTATGCAGCTCAACCGACAGAACAGCAGTATAAACAGAGATCGTATGGCACGATCGCCAACAATTTTCAGCCAGCAATTAGTCAGCAGAATAGAGCCGTAAATGAAATACTTAATAAGACCGACAATAGGCACCGACAATAGGCATGGATGCAAAATGATAATGTTTTGTATCCTCCTACTATGTCGAAAAGCATAACTATTGGACAGTTGATAGTCCTTTTATTAATCTTATTTTTAAAGAGGTAAACATTGATCCAATCCAATCCATAGCAGGTGGTAGTGGAATTTTCCTCTACGTAATAGTAAAGGATTTTTTCACGCCCGAGGAGGTACCACCCCATACATCAAGGGGCCGGTGAAGTCCCAACGGACGTTTCCGGTTCTGGTGTATGAGTCGGTTTCCCTTGTAAGCAAAAATGATGATGGCTCCTCCTTGTACAAAAGATTCCGGAGGCAAAATACCCTTCCATTCGGATCTCCGGGAGAGGGGTGTACAGGGGGCGCCAACATCAAGATTTAACATATCCTTTTCAAATATATGTGGCCTAAATTCTAACCTGAACTCCGTCCACCATTTCCTCCAGGCTAACAGGGCCCAACTCCTCTTCCTCACCGAAACCCAAATCAGTGCCAAAACAGCCACTAATCACCTTAATTTCCCGGGGTATGAGCTCATTACTTCCTTTAGATTGCATGGAGGCGTGTGCGCATACGTCCATAGCAATCTACCCTGCACCAGACGCCCCAATTTAGAAGCTGGAAGAAAATACATACTATGGATAAAACTCTCTCTCAGGGCTGCAACTAAATTCATCTGTTGCATTTACCGGTCACCTTCTGACAACAACTTTGTCCAGCTCTTTGACTACCTTTCTGAAAAAAACGTCTATCTGATTTCTGAATATCCTTCCTCCGAGGTCACTATTCTTGGTGACTTCAATGTCCATAATAAGGAATGGCTAGGATCTTCAAAAACCGATCCATAAGGGAGAGCAGCAGAGGCCTTTGCAGTCAGCAATTCTTTAGCCAATATGGTTCAGCAACCTACTTACTTTCCTCGTATTCCAACACACAGCTTGAATCCCTTGGATCTCCTTCTTACTACAAAACCTGAATGCTATAAGATATCAGTCACCGCCCCCCTTGGCCGCTCAGACCACGGCATGGTCACTGCTTCCTGCGCAATGCAACCCGAGGTCACACAGTAATCACACCCACCTATCGTTTGGCACTACAACTCCGCAAACTGGGACGAAATGCGGGATTACTTTTCCTCATTTCCATGGGCGTCTGCCTGCTTCTCTCATCCTGACCCCTCTGATATCTCACAAAACGTCACCGACATTATCCAAGCTGGCATGGAGTTATTTATTCCACGTACACAGAAAACCTCTTCAGCCACTCAAAAGCCCTGGTTCTCTAAATCCTGTGACAAGGCCAGACTTGAAAAGGCCAAAGCTCACAAAACGCTTCTACACAATCCCAGTCAAGAAAACCGTCAAGCATTTAACGACGCAAGAAACCGCTATGTCCGCATTCTTTCTGAGGCAAAAAACTCGTTTAATAACCACATCAAAAACAAAGTCCTATTAAGCTCCAACGGCGGCAAACCCTTCTGGACTCTTGCTAAATCTATTATGAATAATTTCTGCAAAAGCACGTTCCCACCTCTTGTCTCAGGGGATGAAATTGTTTCTACCGCCCTGGGCAAGGCTGAACTTTTTGCTTCGTTGTTCGCCAGCAATTCTACTCTCAACCCACCTCCAAATGTTCAACCACCAACAGTCCCCAATGTCGCGCATAAAATGACGGATATCATTTTCAAAACTAAAAAGGAACGAAAGATGCTCTCTTCTCTTAATACCAGGAAAGCCTCTGGCCTTGATCCCAGCAATTGTTCTCAAAAAATGCGCACCAGAACTTGCTCCTGTCCTGACTCGTCTATTTCAGATATCTTACAATAAAGGCATATTCCCTAGTAACTGGAAAACTGCTCGAGTACAACCCATCCCCAAGAAGGGATCTAAAGCGCTTCCTAGCAACTACAGGCCTATTTCTCTCCTTTTAGTCGTCTCTAAAGTGATGGAAAAGTATATAAACACCGAATTACTAAAATTTCTGGAAAAACACAGTCTAATCCACGACAGGCAGTATGGATTCCGTCAGCGCAGATCGACTGCCGACCTCCTTTCTTCTGTCACCCATTCTTGGAACGAGTCTATGGAACTACACGGTGAATCCCAGATTGTCGCTCTAGGCATATCCAAAGCATTCGACCAGGTCTGGCACGCAGCGCTTCTTAATAAACTTCCGGCCTATGGCCTACCACCAAAACTTTGTACCTGGACAGCAAATTTTCTCTCCAACAGGAGCATTTCTGTTGTTGTGGATGGCCATTCCTCTAAACTGTATCCAATTAATGCAGGAGTTCCTCAAGGTTCAGCTTTAGCCCCTACTTTCTTTTTCTCCACATCAATGACCTCCTCTCTAGCACATCCAACCCACTTCACAGTTACGCGGACGCCAGCACCCTCCACTCAAATATACAATATTCTAAGCCTGTCTCTTTAGCCCAATTAGATCAGGATCGCAGACTCATGGAGGGTTCTGTATCCGTGGATCTCCAAAAAATATTAGACTGGGGAAGTAGAAATCTTGTACAATTTAACCCCACCAAATCTCAGTCTTGCTTTCTTTCTCATAAGAGATACACCAGCCCTAGACCCATCACAATGAACAACCAAGTTATTCAAAGTAATGAGTCCTTTTCTATTGTTGGCATTTCTGTGGATCTAAATCTTAATTTGCACCAACATGTCACATCAATTGCAGAAGCGGCTGCTAAGAAATTAGGTTTCCTCTTCCGGGCTCGCAAATGCTTTTCACCAGCTAATCTCTATACCTTATATACTTCACAAATAAGGCCAAACCTTGATTACTGCTCCCACATCTGGGGTGCAGCTGCCGCTTCTACACCCGCTATCCTGGACTCCATTCAAAAGAGAGCTATACGTCTCATCGGTGATCCTGCCCTCACCCAAAGGCTGCCATCCCTTGCCCACCGACGTGCCGTTGGTGACATCTCTCTATTTTATAGATATCTGCACGGGCACTGCTCAGAGGAGCTTTCCTCCATAGTTATCCCACCTGCTGCCCCCAACAGATCTACCAGGGGAAAAGAGCGAATGCACCCTTTTACTGTCCAGGTCACCAGACATAGAACTTCTTGTTATGCCCGCTCTTTTGTCTCGAGGACTTCCAAGTTGTGGAATTCCTTGCCGGCACATGTGTTTCATTCTCCTCCGAGCCTCCTAACCTTCAAGTCCAGAATTAACAAGTTGCCTCTTTCCTCCTTGTCGATACCCACGGTACGATAGTATTTAGGCTGTAAGTCCTCGTGGTGTGTTGTTGAGAAAAAAGGCGCGCCGATTAAGAGGCTGCATTTACCAACGTACATCACACGCTCTTAGAAGCGCAAAACAAGACCCGCGGACAGAGAACGACATTAACAACCAGAGGTAGATAGGTGAAATCAAGCCACACAACGTTCAGAGAAAGACTGAATGGGCGGAGATAGATAACCCGTTATACCGCTAAGAGTGTTTATGGTGGTATATAAGTGCGCTCTAGTGGTGAAAATGCAAGTGAACAAATCTGCTCAGGATTCATAGATTAAAAATACAAACTTGTAACAGTGGTTGAAAGTAAACCGTTACAACTCTCCCTCCATTAAAAAAAGCAGACAATGGTTTTTCTCTCTGCCAAAAAAAAAACTAACTCTCGTACTCAGGAGGGTGGGCCTTAAGATCCTTTGCGTGCCAGACACCCCTGAACTCACCATCACGATCTTTCAACTCATAAGTCCAGGGTGACACACGTCTTGAAACCCCAAAATACAAACTTGTAACAGTGGTTGAAAGTAAACCGTTACAACTCTCCCTCCACTAAAAAAGGAATGCAATGGTTTTTCTCTCTACCAAAAAAAACTAACTCTCTTAACTAGTTGCCTCTTTCCTCCCTGTCAACACCCACGGTACGATAGTATTTAGGCTGTAAGCCCTCGTGGTGTATTGTTGAAATTAAAAAAAAGGACAGTACATTTAAATAATACAAGGGTGAATCAAAAACCCAAAGTAAATATAAATAATTTAATTAACCAAATAAACATGAATTGCTTAAATGACGAGGAAACACACGTGGTGATAAATCTTTTAACAGAGTACAAAGACATATGTTTAAATAAGGACGAGCATTTAACACATACAAACGTAATAAAACATAAAATAAGAACAACAGACGATATACCAGTACACTCAAAACCACATGGGTACCCGTACCTACACAATCCCAAAGTGATTAACAAATCGCGACAACTTGCGACAAAAAATTATTAGGCATGGCCATAGTCCGTATAGCAGTCCCATTTGGTTCGTTTCAAAGAAATTAGACAATAGCGGGAAACAGAAATGGAGAATTGTAGTGGATTACAGAAAACTAAACGAAAAAACCATACCAGATAGACACCCAATTCCCAAAATTGACGAGATTTTAAATAAACTGTACGTGCCCAATACTTTTCGACAATAGATTTAATTTCGGGGTACCACCAAATTGAAATGGACCCTAGAGACAGAAAAAAACATCATTTACAAGTGATACTGGTCATTTCTAACCACCAATCACAATTAATTTCTGAGGGGCGCCACTGACCAAATCACCCTGGCCAGAAGGTTCCAGGTGGTACGGAGACACAGACGCAGACACACTGCAATATCGGAGCACAACACCACGCTTGCAGCAAAAAAAGGGAATTATCAAAGTCAAAAATTCAAAATAGGAAAAGTAAACAGTAGTTAAAACAACCAATTGGTACCTTTATTAACCAATCTGTACAACCTCAATCATAGACCAGATGGTCGGTAATGGATCTACCACAAAATGCTCTAACTACTAGTTGGGAATATGTACACACAAATATACATACATACACTACATATGAAAATCGCTGAGGGCGTCAAATGGGCTATAGCACGTTAGTTATTTATTAAGTATAATTATAGCACAAAAAATAAGAAAAAAGGTCTCAACCAATATTAACTAAATTATTGTTAACTAACAAGATTTAATCAGGCCATTCGTCATCTCGTAAGTTTTACACAATTTACACAATAACTTAAATGCGATTATAATACCAAAAAAAAACTGACATCCAAATACAAATATTAGAAATATGCCCACTGACACATAACAGTGATGCTAAAGTCTTCCTGCACGAAACAATTATCAGTCCACAAATATAAATAGTCATACACATCCGCACATGTTAATTAATTGGTTGTTATTATCAAACAAAGTACATCAATAGTAAATATGATAACAAATGAATTTTTACTAAGTTGGCCTACATTAAAAGTTAAATGTGTTATCCTAAATTGATGCTGTTATCTAAAGTAAAATAAAAGATTAGAGAGATAATATGGCTGTGAAACAACCTGAACCGAATGCTCCTATAGCGACTGCTATAAAATGAAATCACAAAATTACTTATTCCAATATGATGATTATTATATAAATAGCGACAAGGTAATTAATTAAGTTATCACATTTGACAAGATTACTATATAGAAAATGAGAGCAGCGATATACAAGGGTTATAGTTCAATGCTACAATATTACACTATAAGTATAGCTTTTACCCGTAAAAATAAATATGATATGATAATAATATAAATATAATATGATAATAATAAAATTAACATGATAAAAAGTCTAGGCGTGAGACGCCATCACGCTGGAATGCGCAAGAAACTGAAGCGATATAATCACTGATAAAAAAAAAGAATTTGAAACGATCTAACTTGATATAGTCCTCGTTACCCTCCTAGGTATACAGTCAGTTGAAATGAAATTATGCCGCACCTCTTGAATGGTCTGACGTCATGCGGACTTCCAGCAGGATTACTGAAATATCTATATCCAGGATCGTGCAGCCAGTCACCATCAATACACTACTACTCCTAGAGTAACCATACAGTAGATGATTTGAGCCGAGAGAAAAATAGCACCAGATAGAGGATGGCTTCAATGTCAAAAAAAGGTCTTGCTTTCTCGATTAACCCAGCAAAAGCAACTTGCGCCGATTTTAATCCGATACTAAGATGGACGGAATGTGTTCCAAATAACAAATTCATCAAATGAACACCATTCCAGATACCATTTCCCATATGTCCCACTACGTGGATGAATTTATTGCAATTCTAGCTCAGGACGACGGTATTCACACGGGGACCAACCACTTTGGAGTAAATTTCTTTCTCTCTTTATCCTTAATAGTTCCCACTATCAACCCAAAAGAAAGAAAAAACATCCTTTTTGTTTTCCCTCATAGACAATTCGCACAACAGACATAATTTCGCTCAAATTAAAAAAAAATATCGATGAAGAATTAAATTCGCCATAGGCGAATCCTCAAAGGTTCTACTTTGTTTCTTCTCCACATCAATGACCTCCTCTCTAGCACATCCAACCCAGTTCACAGTTACGCGGACGATAGCAACCTCCACTCAAATATACAATATTCTAAGCCTGCCTCTTTAGCCCAATTAGATCAGAATCGCAGATTCATGGAGGGTTCTGTATCCGTGGATCTCCAAAAAATATTAGACTGGAGAAGTAGAAATCTTGTACAATTCAACCCCACCAAATCTCAGTCTTGCTTTCTTTCTCATAAGTGATACACCAGCCCTAGACCCATCACAATGAACAACCAAGTTATTCAAAGTAATGAGTCCTTTTCTCTTGTTGGCATTTCTGTGGATCGAAATCTTAATTTACACCAACATGGCACATCAATTGCAGAAGCGGCTGCTAAGAAATTAGGTTTCCTCTTCCGGGCTTGCAAATGCTTTTCACCAGCTAATCTCTATACCTTATATACTTCACAAATAAGGCCAAACCTCGATTACTGTTCCCACATCTGGGGTGCAGCTGCCGCTTCTACACTCGCTATTATCCTGGACTCCATTCAAAAGAGAGCTATACGTCTCATCGGTGACCCTGCCCTCACCCAAAGGCTGCCATCCCTTGCCCACCGACCTGCCGTTGGTGACATCTCTCTATTTTATAGATATCTGCACGGGCACTACTCAGAGGAGCTTTCCTCCATAGTTCCCCCACCTGCTGCCCCCAACAGATCTACCAGGGGAACAGAGCGAATGCACCCTTTTACTGTCCAGGTCATTGGACATAGAACTTCTTGTTATGCCCGCTTTTTTGTCCCGAGGACTTCCAAGTTGTGGAATTCTTTGCCGGCACATGTTTTTCCTTCTCCCCCGAACCTCCAAACCTCCAAGTCCAGAATTAACAAGTTGCCTCTTTCCTCCTTGTCGATACCCACGGTACGATAGTATTTAGGCTGTAAGCCCTCGTGGTGTGTTGTTGAGAAAAAAGGCGCGCCGATTAAGAGGCTGCATTTACCAACGTACATCACACGCTCTTAGAAGCGCAAAACAAGACCCGCGGACAGAGAACGACATTAACAACCAGAGGTAGATAGGTGAAATCAAGCCACACAACGTTCAGAGAAAGACTGAATGGGCGGAGATAGATAACCCGTTATACCGCTAAGAGTGTTTATGGTGGTATATAAGTGCGCTCTAGTGGTGAAAATGCAAGTGAACAAATCTGCTCAGGATTCATAGATTAAAAATACAAACTTGTAACAGTGGTTGAAAGTAAACCGTTACAACTTTCCCTCCACTAAAAAAAGCAGACAATGGTTTTTCTCTCTGCCAAAAAAAAACTAACTCTCGTACTCAGGAGGGTGGGCCTTAAGATCCTTTGCGTGCCAGACACCCCTGAACTCACCATCACGATCTTTCAACTCATAAGTCCAGGGTGACACACGTCTGGAAACCACAAAGGGACCGACATAACGAGGGGCCAACTTATCTGAAAAATGCTTGTCAGCGTCCGACAAAACGTAATTCCTACGCCAAACCAATTGGCCCTTACCATACTGTACGTCACGGCGTCTTAAATCGTAGACTCTCTTATTCCTTTCATAAGCCTTTACTAAACGTCTCTTAACATCCTCACATACCCTGACCAAGGAAGACTGTCTGCCATCAACATTTCCTCTATCAAACTTAATTTCCCCCTCTCTGAAGCGTGAGCCCTTATCAGGGATTTCGCGCCCAAACACAATAAAGTTTGGAGTGAACCCAGTGACCTCATGTCTGGTCGAAAGAATAACATAGCCAATTCTCGACAAATTTTTATCCCATGTCTTATGATAGTCAGACACATAGGACCTAAGCATAGTCTTAATGACCTTATTTACCCTTTCCCAAGGATTCGCTTGTGCGTGGTAATAGGCGGTGTAATTATCGAAATGTTGTAAGACATCATCAGGGACACAAACTCGGAAGATTTAAACTGCGATCCATTGTCCACAATAATGGCGTCACATGCGCCGAACACAGGTAGGAGATGAAAACCAAGTAACTTACATATGTTGGAAGACGTACCGGATCGCATAGAAAACAAAAGCGAAAATTTGCTAAAAGTATCTGCGACGACAAGGATATACGGGTTTTCAGAGCTGGACCTCGGCAAAGGACCTATTATGTCCGCACACATAAGCTGAAAGGGACAAGACGCAAAAGGTTGGGTGCTAACCATTAATCCGGCAGGTTTCTGCTGCACAGGTTTCATGGCCTGACATGCCGGACAACGCCGAACGACTGAGGCCACACCAAACCGCATTCTAGGCCAATAATAACTTCCTGCCAACTTATTGAAAGTCTTAAACACTCCAACATGCAAGTTATACTCATGCGTGTTGTAAATAAGCTTCCGCCTAGCATGTTTAGGAACGACTTCCCCCCAACAGTCCGATGCGCAAGCCAACTCAGGATACTTGGGAATGACCCTCTTGAACAGTATATGTCCATCTACGCGCCACTGTGGAAATCTGCGAGGACTCTTGGCGATCCTGTCCAACATATTAATCCACCGATCACCTGAGCCAGTGCCACCAGGATGGTGGTCGGAGGCACCCAAAGAGTCGACAACCGGTACAGAACGAGACAAGATATCGGGTACAACGTGTTCTCTCCCCTTCCTATGGACTATGTCAAAGCCGTATTCCTGTAACTTCAAAGCCCAACGGGCCAATCTGCCCGAAGGCTGCTGCAAATTGTTTAACCAAATCAGAGACCAATGATCAGTCACAACAGTAAAATGTGAACCCTCAATATATGGACGAAGTTTCTCTATCGCTCAAATCACTGCAAGACATTCTCGCTCAGTGGTGGAATATTTGCGCTCGAGCCTAGACAACGAGCGGCTCAGATAAGCGACAGCCCTCTCAAATCCATCAGGATTTTTTGTGACAAAACTACACCCAAGCCATAAGCTGACGCATCTGTCTGGACGAAGAAAGGTAGTTCGAAATTGGGACAGGCACAAATTGGGACAGAAACAAGACATTCCTTGATAGAGTTAAAAGCTTCGTCATGCTTGGCGTTCTTCTTAAGAAGGCCTGTTAAAGGAGCTATTAATCTAGAAAAGCTTGGAACAAACCTACGATACTAACCTGCTGTACCGATTATCCTACGAACCTCCTGAACTTTAGTCGGCGTTGAAATCTGAAGCATGGCGTTTATCTTTTCCGGGTCGACATGCAGGGCACTCTCATTGACAATATGGCCCAAGTACCTAAGCTCCTGCCTACAAAAATACACTTGTCCCTACTCAACGTAATTCCAGCTTCAGTGAGACGAGAGAACACCTCAGAAAGAATGCCCATATGCTCTTCGAAAGTCTGAGTTACCACAGCTATGCCATCAAGATAACAAAACACGTGGGGTTCCAAATCGCAACTAAAACTCTGTAGATCAGGCGCTGCCACGTAGTTGGTGAATTTGACAACCCAAAGGGCATTCTCTTGAGGTAATAATGACCTTTGAGGCCTAGATTCCTCAGCAACCTTGATCTAGAAAAAGGCGGATTTTACGTTCAAAGTCGACAAAAACCTAGCATTGCGCAACATATCCAAAATAGAGTTAATCGGGGGAAGAGGGTACGCATCACGACGGGTGACTATTAAGCTTGCGATAGTCAATGCAAAATCTAAAAGTACTATCACGTTTCTTGACCATGACAATAGGACTAGACCATGGACTGTCTGAAGGTTCAATTAGGTCCTTCTCCAGCATCTCCTTGATTTCGGGGTCGAGACACGCCTGAACTGTTGGTGACACAGGATTACTATCTCTGCTTAATAGGGGGTGAATCCGTAACAATGATATGCTCCCCAAGAGCAGTACAACCGAGACCAGAACCCATCCCATTAAAGGACTTATCAACAAAGTCGTTCAAAAGCTTTTCCTGTTCCGGAGTCAAGGAACTACTTGGTTTCAAGGCCTCAACGAGCTGCACCGGTTCACACAAGGAAAAAATCCAGTCACGAAAGTCTGGGACAATGCCCATCCTGATCCAAAAATCAATTCCCAATATGAGAGTATGAGCTAACTCTGGAATGACGAGAACACTGACACCTTCTCGCGGTCACGTAACCTAATAAGAACTTGCAGTGAACTAAGCACCTGAAAACGCTCACCGTTCGCGACTATGACACTCCTACTAGCAGACGAATCCAGGTTGGAAACTCCTAAGTTGCGCAAAAGATTCCAACCGTTGCCGCCCAATATAGTATTACTAGAACCAGAATCTAAGGGACCCAAAATATTCGTACCCAAAACAGAAACTTCAACATAAGGTCGCTGATCGTTGGGAGCTGAGACAAGACATAGTCTAAAACATGTCTGATCCTAGACTCAGATGCGGCCGCCCGCGATGAAGACGAAAGCCGGTCGCCCACTAACGCCTTACCCCGTTTCCCGAAGAAGAACAAGCACACTTCGGACAAGATCTCAAAGTATGATTGGGGGTACCACACGTGTAGCAATGTTTTATGCGTGGTCTATCGCAGTCAGCAGCTCTATGACCTGAGCCCTGACAGTTCCAACACACAATGTCCAACTGAGCCGAGGAAACCGAAACTGGGTCATTACTAATGTGAGCCAAGCGGCTCCATCATCCCTAACCTACCACGAATCCGAGGAGTAAATGTCTCTATACTCTCCTTTCTAGCCTCCAGCTTCCTACCCAACTCCAACAGATGATTGACCGGTTCCACACTGACAAGACCCAACTGACTCTGATAAAAGGGAGAAATATTCTTCAACAAGATATTGAGGCGCGTCTTCTCACCAACCGATATCGTCAACCTGTTGAACATATTGTCCATGACAGCCAGGTACATACCCATATTCTCGCTCGGACACTGAGTCCTTCTTCTGATTTCATCGAAGAGTTTATCGTTATAATCTGCAGGCTGGAATTGCAGACGAAGTTCGAACACTAAGCCTGACCAAGTTGACACCTTCGACCTAATGGACCGATACCAAATTAAGGCTTTTTATACAAACAAATCAGAAGCCGAGTGAAGTACTTGCTCCCTGGATACATTCCTGGAAATTCGCAGCTCTTCTATCTCTTCTAGAAAAGCATTTATTGATATTCGGGATGTATCACCAGTGAATTTAGTAAAGTTCCACTTGGACACGGGCGCTCCTCGAGGATAGACAGCTACTGGGGTTTCTCGAATAGAAGCGTTATTCGCTAAAAGGTGTTCTGCTGTATCATCATCTGAAGAGTCCTCAGATGCAGAAGCAACTGAATTTTCATCACCACACAAAGAGACTCGCCTCAAGAACGCTGGTACCCTCAGGCCGCAAGGATCTAGAATGCCTCCTGGCCTTAGACCCCAACCGTGAACGCAACTCCAAAAGTCAGGCCTGAAAATTAGTACGCTGATTCCGTTCCTCGTCCGTAGTTGCTACGGACCTTCCTGCCCTACCAAAATAATGCAAAAGTTTGGTGGAAATTTTTAAATAAGATGGTGATGTATTAGAGTCGGAGAACGCGCCAACCATAGTCCTGATTTATTCTATCCTAGCTGTCAAAACGTGACTATCGTCGGCAAAGGAAAAAGGATGATTCATATCGGACGCTCGCTCCAACCTGAAAAAGGACCTCAACCTACTCCTCATCTCCTGCACAGTAAGATCGTCCACACAGCCCCTACACTTCAATTCGTATTCCTACTCTAAACGGTCAAGTCGGTTCACGGCCAATTTTCCCTCCATATTAAAAAAAAGAATGAACGACAAATTCCCAAACGAATGACTAGTTAATATCTATTTCTCACAATCCAAACCAGTGGACGAGCAAGCAAAACTGCCCAAGAAAATAATGCCTACATCAAAACGACCTAGCAAACTCAGGCCTAACTAGACGTCCCAACAAAATCGAGGGGCCAATTATTCCCCACCAGAAGTGAAGCTAGCTGGTAAAGAAAACCTGAAAAGCGACAAGGCCTAATCAATCGATGGCCAACTTCTGAAGGCCCAACCAACGAGGCTTAACTCAACGGGGCCTAACCAAGGAGGCCTAACCAAACGAGGCCCCACACACGGGCGCCAAATAATTATTTGCCACGTTCTTTTCTCGTTTTTATGCAACAAATAATTATGCTGCAACGCCAGCTGAAAAAAAAAAAATAACACTCAAAGCTTTATATGTACAATTCCCCACAAGTCCGCGCGCCCGGAATGGTGTCTACGTGCAACCGCTACGTCTGACGTTGCATGCCAAACAGCTCTAGTGTAGATGGGGCGGGTCTAAGGATAAAAGAAAATAATAATAATAGCCTAGTGGCAAACCACCAATCTCAATCAATTTCCGAGCAGCGCCACTGACCAAAGCACCCTGGCCAGAAGGTTCCAAGTGGTACAGAGGCACACACGCAAACACACTGCAATGTCGGAGCACAACACCACAAATCAAACACTTGCAGCAAAAAAAGGGAATGATCAAAGTCAAAAATTCAAAATAGGAAACGTAAACAGTAGTTAAAACAACCAATTGGTACCTTTATTAACAAATCTGTACAACCTCAATCACGGACCAGATGGTCGCTAATGGATCCACCGCAAAATGCTCTAACTATTAGTTGGGAATATGTACACCCAAATATACATATATACACTACATATGAAAATCGCTGAGGGCGTCAAATAGACTATAGCACGTTAGTTATTTATTAAGCATAATTATAGCACAAAAAAAAATAAGAAAAAAACGTCTCTACCAATTTGAACTAAATTATTGTTTACTAACAAGATTTAATCTAAATGCGATTATAATACCAAAAAAACCTGACATCCAAATACAAATATTAGAAAAATGCCCACTGACACACAATAATATGTCCACAAATATAAATAGTCATACACATCCGCACAAGATAATTAATTGGCTGTTCTTATCAAACAAAGTACATTAATAGTAAATATGATAACAAATGAATTTTGACTAAGTTAGCCTGCACTAAAAGTTAAATGTGTTATCCTAAATTGATGCTGTTATCTAAAGTAAAATAAAAGATTAGAGAGATAATATGGCTGTGAAACAACCTGAACCGAACGCTCCTATAGCGACTGCTATTATTACGAAATCACAAAATTACTTATTCCAATATGATGATTATTATGTAAATAGCGACAAGGAAATTAATGAAGTTATCACATTTGACAAGATTACTAGCTATAGAAAATGAGAGCAGCGATATACAAGGGTTATAGTTTAATGCTACAATATTACACTATAAGTATAGCTTTTACCCGTAAAATAAATATATGATAATAATATAAATATAATATGATAATAATAAAATAAACATGATAAAAAGTCTAGGCGTGAGACGCGATCACGCTGTAATGCCCTAGAAACTGCAGCGATATATTCACTGATAAAAAAAGAATTTGAAACGATCTAACTTGATATAGTCCTCGTTACCCTCCTAGGTATACAGTCAGTTGAAATGGAATTATGCCGCACCTCTTGAATGGTCTAACGTCATGCGGACTTCCAGCAGGATTACTGAAATACCTATATCCAGGATCGTGCAGCCAGTCACCATCAATACACTACTACTCCTAGAGTAACCATGAAATATACAGTAGATGATTTGAGCCGAGAGAAAATAGCAACAGATGAAGGACGGCTTCAATGTCAAAAAAATGCCTTGCTTTCTCGATTAACCCAGCAAAAGCAACTTGCGCCGATTTTAATCCGATACTATGATCAACGGAATGTGTTCCAAATAACAAATTCACCAAATGAACACCATTCCAGATACCATTTCCCATGTGTCCCACTACGTGGATGCATTTATTAAAATTCTAGCTCAGGACAACGGTATTCACACGACGACCAGCCACTTTCGGAGTTAATTTCTTTCTCGCTTTATCCTCAATTTTTCCCACTATCAACCCAAAAGAAAGGAAAAAACATCCTTTTTGTTTTTCCCTCATAGATAATTCGCAGAGCAACAGACAGAATTTCGCTCAAGTTTTTAAGTAGAAGTCACCTCTAAAGACAATAAGTGCCACTCCCGAGGTGAAGAGTATAAATAGACGACTCGCCTTCAGCCTTGTTCCTTCTTAGTACTTTGCTCAGCGCGGACTGCAGTATTATATTTTATTAGGATCACACTTATGTTGATATCTATTATCTTTATTATTGTATTTTTTATATATTAAATGTGTAATAGTTAAATAAAAATTGTTAATAAAGCTAAACGTCTTAACCGTAAAGTTAAGTCACGAAAATAGAATTTAAGAAACGAAAGCTATATGTAGGTAATAGATGAATAAATATAAAAATTTCCAATGAAAAAATTAATACACAATCAACTAAATACTCAGTATTTAAAAAATGACAGCGAATATGGTATAGAGTCCAATTAATTGACAGTTAATAATTTTATAACAGACGGGTATTTTAATAATAGCATGAACTTGAACCATAATAACGCAGACAATGAAGTCAGCAGACGGGGTATCGACCTAGGTGGTACACTCGGAGATGCAGTGCTGTTTAAATATAGTAACGATGATATAAGTAGGTCAGTAGAGTGTAAGACAAATAACAATAATGCTGCAGTTGCATTTCACACCTACGCATACGGTGCCGAGAATGCATGTATAGTAACAAATTATATTAATGATAATCACAATGTTATAGAGACACCGAGAAATATTGACAATAGGAAGAATCACAAATATCTCTTTAATGGGAACAAGCAAAAACACAGTTAATTGTACGACGACAGAAAAGAGTCAAGTAAATCACAAAAAATATGGTAGAACTAAATAATACAAGGATAAACCGAAAAGTAGCTCGGCAACAAAATAACGTAATAAATGAAATAAATACAGGTTATTTATAGGACGAAAAAACAAGCCCTAATAAATTTATTACAAAATTATCCAGATATATTCCTGAATAGAAACAATCTATTAACATATACAAACGTCATTAAACACCAAATAAGAAGTACACATGATATATCAGTACATACAAAATTATATAGATACCCATATATGCACAAACCTGAAGTATATCGTAAATCATTATTCATGGTTTTAGCGCCTATAACAGCCCAATCTGGATTGTCTAGAAGGAGGAAGATAAAAGTGAAAAATTGTAGTAGACTATAGGAAGTTAAATTAGAAAACTATTCCAGATGGACACCATATTCCAAAATTTAACGAAATACTAGAAACATTAGGAGGAGCACAATATTTTTCAACAATTGATGTAATCTCAGAATATCAGCAAATCGAAATGGTTAGAAAGGACAGCTTTCTCTACTAGCCAGTAGAGGCCATTTCGAATTTTTGCGAATGTCATTCGGACTTTCTGGGACTCCGGCCACGTTTTACATACTGGTGTAGTGTCCTAATAGGGAAAAAACATCGAAAAAACTAAGACTGCTATTTGAAAAATGTAGATAAAGCAATTTGAAAATTGAATTAGACAGGGGCGACTTTTTACAAAAGAATCCGAATTTCTTGGCCCTGTGCTAAGCGCAGAAGTCACCAAACCTAATCCCCAGAAACTAGAAGCTACTAGGAATTTTCCAATACCAAAGATTACTAAAGGAGTTATATCATTTTTAGGATAAGTGGGAAATTACAGGAAATATATAGAAAATTTGGCCCCAATCACAAAACCCTTAACTAAATGCCCAAAATTTTTTTTACAACTAACATAAATGACAATGAATACATAGACGCCTTTAACATGTGTAAAGGGGTCCTAATAAATTCACCAGTACTAGTAACCCCAGACTTTTCGAAGGAATTAATGTTAACCACAGACGCATCCAATGTAGCAATAGCAGGTATAGTAAGTCAATAAGAACCAAACTGAGAACATCCTATAAACAAACCGAACCTTAAATGATACAGTTTCGATATAGTACGATAGAGAACGAACTATCGGC
Organism: Tillus elongatus; assembly: GCA_964006375.1. Taxonomy (NCBI): domain Eukaryota; kingdom Metazoa; phylum Arthropoda; class Insecta; order Coleoptera; family Cleridae; genus Tillus; species Tillus elongatus. The sequence continues at coordinate 63,503,007 of OZ023269.1, read as the reverse complement.
AATAATATGGCAACTAATTATTTTAGACTATATTTGTATTATCCAAAATTCACAATTCATACGGACTGAAACCAATAGCTTTATTCCTTAAAACAACCAAATTCGAAGTTATTATAATGGAGGTTAAAATTACAGTATGAATTTAAAATCGAGTATAAGCAAGAAAAAGTAAATTGTGCGGCAGATGCATTAACAAGGGTAGAAATACACCCAATGGATGTGGAGAACCAATCGATGATAAGTAATGTGGATCAGAATGAAGAAGTTTTTTTTCAAGTCGGTATATTTCCGCGACTATGCGACGCCAGAGAGCCGTTTCATTTCACTATCCTAGAAATTATGTCGAACCCCTGTCTTTCTGTAAGTAGGGTAGAGGTTTTTAACGTGCCTAACCTTGCATGAACACGGGACCGACGGCTTTACGCCCCCTCCGAAGGGCGAAACATGCAGACATTCAACTTGCTCAAATACAATTCCACAACCTCGGTTGATGTTAATGTTACAGTATGTACTGAGAAAGAGAAAGAATAACCATGGGATCGAACCCAGTACCCTTCGGTTCAGAGGCACACGTTCGCACCACTGAGCCACCGAGGCCGTAGAATGAAGAAGTTGTAAGTATCAATGACAACGAGACGGCAAGTATAAATGCGAACTCATACTCAGCACCATGAATGCCTATATTAGAAGAAGAAATAATAAATAGTAAAACAAATCAAATATTTTTCAAAAATTCTGAAATATCAGATGTTATTTCGATTATAGAAGATAAAAGAAGCTTTGTTTACGCTAGCATCAATTTTAACGATCCGGAACGAATAGAGAAATGTACAAAATAGTATTGTTTACGACAAAGGAAATCTTATTGTCTTTTTATAAATAAACGAGACTACGAATTAGCGAGCTCAGCATTAAATCTAAATTTTAATAAGGGAGGAATCAGCCCAGCGTATCTTGTGCGAGTGTAAAGCGCTGGACCGCAAAAGACAACTGATCTACGGACAGCCTAGACCGGAGGCAGAACAATATAAAACTTCTTGCTACCGATTGCTGTGCAGACTAGTTCAAGGCACAGTGATTTTGGAATGGGTGGAGTAGAAAAGACGAGGGACATGTACAATAAGTCAAAGGCTGCGGTGCTATCGGGGCGGCAAAGACGCGGACGAGCCCTAAGGGAAAAAATGCCCCAAAACCTAGCCGCATGATAAAATATCGACTGTTAAATTTTAATAAATTGATATGAAAATTTGCTAAGGATGCATTAAAAATGCGAAAACAGCTTTTTCTTATCGGGCGTTAAATTTCAATAAATTTATATGAAAATTCGCTAAGGATGGATTAAAAATGCGAAAACAGCCTTTTCTTATCGAGTTTTTGTATGGTCAATACGCAGAAGATAATAGAAAGTCTTGAAAAGAGCAGAATATACTTATTTTTTTAAGAATTAAACATGCCAACAATATTAGTTAAAATCTATACGGGTAAAAATTCTATAAAATATTATAAATGGCGATATAAGTCAAAACCGTAACACAAACTAAATAAGAAAGCTCAGTGCGATTTATGGTATGGATTGATTTTGTTATTAATGAATTAATAAAACAAAACAAAAATGGATCGAATAAATTCCAAATACATTACAATCTATTTCAGGGTTTTCTTTGTTCTGGGCGTACTATATCATAAGTTCCTGTACCAAGCATCCGATTTACCAATAATAAAGTAGATATGTTTCTAGACGACAGTTAAAACTTTAAGCGAATGAAATAAAGGCATTCCTACCACCGGTGACCAGGTCACGGAAGCTGGGTCGAGATATCATGAATAATAATACTTAAAGTAAGTCACAAATTTTCATGAGTAATTTTTCCTTATTAAAAAGTTGTGTTAATATATGTTGATTGTAAATAAGTATTTGTATGCGAAGATTAAGTTTTGTTATAAGTTTTGTTAGCGCTGGCCAATCAACCGTAATTATTGATTGGTAAAATTTTGTTGTATATATATATATATATATATATATATATATATATATATATATATATATATATATATATATATATATATATATATATATATATATATATATATATGTACTTGGAGACTACTTCTCTATAGCTTCACTATTGGTTTTTTGGTTTTTGCATAAAATAACTGGAGCAAGGGGCCTATCTGAATTATAGATGTTCTAGGATGTTGTTCAACGTTTCTGCGCTGCTTGACAGCATCCTCAGACAGAAAAAATTGAATTAATGCGAAGTCATGACAACTACAAATAAATATCTGTTGGTATGTTATGTTTTGTTCAAAAAATTGTTTAAGAATTAAAAAATTAAATAAATTAGCTTGTACATGTTGTAACGCAATCTAAATCAGTCAAATTTCTATAATATTTAACATCCGATACAAAGAACTTATTTCTGCATTTATAAATAAACGCTGACAAATCTAGATTTGCAAAATTTATTGTTGACACAAAGACATACAGCTAATGACCGCATAATGTGTAATGACAAGTGCAAACTAGACTCTTTTGAAGCTTCAAAAATAAAAAAGTACATACACGATAAAGCTACTTTGTTTTAAATGATCAAACTCATTTAGTGGATTTCCCTTTCTTGGATATTCTTCTTCCTAATTAAATAAATCAAACAAACTAAATCTAACTACTAAAAAAAGTTGTAATATGATAATGAGATGATGTGTGTCGATATTTTCATTGTATAATCTGCTTTACTATTGTTATTGTTTAGTTATTTTATTGTTCTAGTTGTTATAGTTATTACTGTTATAGGTTAGTTCTATCTTTATGTTAATTATTTACATACATCACGTAGACATTTTTAAGGCGTCATCCGTCATTTTAATTTTATTTTATTTTCATTTTTAAAGAATTTTTTTTTAATTTTAACAACACACCACGAGGGCTTACAGCCTAAATACTATCGTACCGTGGGTGTTGACAAGGAGGAAAGAGGCAGCTTGTTAATTCTGGACTTGAAGGTTTGGAGGTTCGGAGGAGAAGGAAAACGACGTGCCGGCAAGGAATTCCAGAACTTGGAAGTCCTCGGGACAAAAGAGCGGGCATAACAAGAAGTTCTATGTCTGGTGACCTGGACAGTAAAAGGGTGCATTCGCTCTGTTCCCCTGGTAGATCTGTTGGGGGCAGCAGGTAGGGGAACTATGGAGGAAAGCTCCTCTGAGCAGTGCCCGTGCAGATATCTATAAAATAGAGAGAGGTCACCAACGGCACGTCGGTGGGCAAGGGATGGCAACCTTTGGGTGAGGGCAGGATCACCGATGAGACGTATAGCTCTCTTTTGAATGGAGTGCAGGATAGCGGGTGTAGAAGCGGCAGCTGCACCCCAGATGTGGGAGCAGTATTCGAGGTTGGCCTTATTTGTGAAGTATATAAGGTATAGAGATTAGCTGGTGAAAAGTATTTGCGAGCCCGGAAGAGGAAACCTAATTTCTTAGCAGCCGCTTCTGCAATTGATGTAACATGTTGGTGCCAATTAAGATTTCGATACACAGAAATGCCAACAAGAGAAAAGGACTCATTACTTTGAATAACTTGGTTGTTCATTGTGATGGGTCTAGGGCTGGTGTATATCTTATGAGAAAGAAAGCAAGACTCAGATTTGGTGGGGTTGAATTGTACAAGATTTCTACTTCCCCAGTCTAATATTTTTTGGAGATCCACGGAGACAGAACCCTCCATGAGTCTGCGATCCTCATCTAATTGGGCTAAGGAGACGGGCTTAGAATATTGTATATTTGAGGGTGCTGTCATCGGCGTAACTGTGGACTTGGTTGGATGTGCTAGAGAGGAGGTCATTGATGTGGAGAAGAAACAAAGTAGGGGCTAAAGCTGAACCTTCACGAACTCCTGCATTAATTGGATACAGTTTAGAGGAATGGCCATCCACAACAACAGAAATGCTCGGGTTGGAGAGAAAATTTGCTGTCCAGGTACAAAGTTTTTGTTGTAGGCCATAGGCCGGAAGTTTATTAAGCAGCGCTGCGTGCCAGACCTGGTCGAATGCTTTGGATATGTCTAGAGCGACAATTTCGGATTCACCATGTAGTTCCATAGACTTGTTCCAAGAATGGATGACAAAGGAAAGGAGGTCGGCAGTCGATCTGCGCTGACGGAATCCATACTGCCTGTCGTGGATTAGACTGTGTTTTTCCAGAAATTTTAGTAATTCGGTGTTTATATACTTTTCCATCACTTTAGAGACGACTGAAAGGAGAGAATTAGGCCTGTAGTTGCTAGGAAGCGCTTTGGATCCTTTCTTGGGGATGGGTTGTACTCGAGCAGTTTTCCAGTTACTAGGGAATATGCCTTTATTGTAAGATGTCTGAAACAGACGAGTCAGGACAGGCGCAAGTTCTGGTGCGCAATTTTGAGAACAATTGCTGGGATCTCGTCAAGGACAGAGGCTTTCCTGGTATTAAGAGAAGAGAGCATCTTGCGTACCTTTTTAATTTTGAAAATGATATCCGTCATTTTATGCGCGACATTGGGGACTGTTGGTGGTTGAACATTTGGAGGTGGGTTGAGAGTAGAATTGCCGGCGAACAACGAAGCAAAAAGTTCAGCCTTGCCCAGGGCGGTAGAAACAATTTCATCCCCTGAGACAAGAGGTGGGAACGTGCTTTTGCACAAATTATTCCCAATAGATTTAGCAAGAGTCCAGAAGGGTTTGCCGCCGTTGGAGTTTAAGAGGACTTTGTTTTTGATGTGGTTATTAAACGAGTTTTTGGCCTCAGAAAGAATGCGGACATAGCGGTTTCTTGCGTCGTTAAATGCTTGACGATTTTCTTGACTCGGATTGTGTAGAAGCGTTTTGTGAGCTTTGACCTTTTCAGGTCTTGCCTTATCACAGCATTTAGAGAAACAGGGCTGTCGAGAGGCTGAAGAGGTTTTTCTGTGTACGTGGAATAAATAATCCCATGCCAGCTTGGATAATTTCGGTGACGTTTTGTGAGATATCAGAGGGGTCAGGATGAGAGAAGCAGACAGACGCCCATGGAAATGAGGAAAAGTAATCCCGCATTTCGTCCCAGTTTGCGGAGTTGTAGTGCCAAACGATACGTGGGTGTGATGACTGTGTGACCTCGGGTTGCATTGCGCAGGAAGCAGTGACCATGCCGTGGTCTGAGCGACCAAGGGGGGCGGTGACTGATATCTTATAGCATTCAGGTTGTGTAGTAAGAAGGAGCTCCAAGGGATTTGAGCTGTGTGTTGGGATACGAGGAAAGTAAGTAGGTTGCTGAACCATATTGGCTAAAGAATTGCTGACTGCAAAGGCCTCCGCTGCTCTCCCTTGTGGATCGGTTTTTGAAGATACTAGCCATTCCTTATTATGGACATTGAAGTCACCAAGAATAGTGACCTCGGAGGAAGGATATTCAGAAATCAGATAGTCGGTTTTTTCAGAAAGGTAGTCAAAGAGCTGGACAAAGTTGTTGTCAGAAGGTGACCGGTAAATGCAACAGATGAATTTAGTTGCAGCCCTGAGAGAAAGTTTTATCCATAGTATGTCTTTTCTTCCAGCTTCTAAATTGGGGAGTCTGGTGCAGGGTAGATTGCTACGTACGTATGCGCACACGCCTCCATGCAATCTAAAGGAAGTAAGGAGCTCATACCCCGGGAAATTAAGGTGATTAGTAGCTGTTTTGGCTCTGATTTGGGTTTCGGTGAGGAAGAGGAGTTGGGGCCTGTTAGCCTGGAAGAAATGGTGGAGAGAGTTCAGGTTAGAATTTAGGCCACATATATTCGAAAAGGATATCTTAAATCTTGATGTTGGCGCCCCCTGTACACCCCTCTCCCGGAGATCCGAATGGAGGGGTATTTTGCCTCCGGAATATTTTGTACAAGGAGGAGCCATCATCATTTTTGTTTATAAGGGAAACCGACTCATACACCAGAACCGGAAAGGTCCGTTGGGACTTCACCGGCCCCTTGTTGTATGGGGTGGTACCTCCTCGGGCGTGAAAAAATCCTTTACTATTACGTAAAGGAAAATTCCACTACCACCTGCTATGGATTGGATTGGATCAATGTCTACCCCTTTAAAAATAAGATTAATAAAGGGACTATCAATTGTCCAATAGTTATGCTTTTCGACATAGTAGGAGGATACAAAACATTATCATTTTGCATCCATGCCTATTGTCGGTCGGTTAATGATCATCATAACATAGCCATAGATCTTTATTTATAGTTGTCATGATTTCGTATTAATTCAATTTTCTTCTGCCTAGGGATGCTGTTAAGCAGCGAAACGGGTTACAGAAACGTTGAAGAACATCCTAGAACATCTAGACTTCAGAAGGGCCACTTGCTACAGTTAGCTTACGCGCTGGCTACGTCCTTCATTAAACAAACGAAAACCAACAGTGAAGCCAGAGAAGTAGTCTCCAAGTCTGTATGTAGCATACTACATACTTACAAACAAACCAGTTTCACCAAGTAAGGGCAACAACAATCAATATATATATATATATATATATATATATATATATATATATATATATATATATATATATATATATATATATATATATATATATATATATATATATATATAGTTAAAGAAAAGAAGGATATAAATTATGTAAGACACTGTAGAAAATATCTATACGACACTAGAAAAAATGGATAACATGGAAAACGAGGGAAACCGAAATATGCTTACCAAAATTTCCAAAAGTTTGAGAGATACGAAAATAATGCAGAAAACGATCATCACCAAAAGATATACAACCTCCAAAACAGCATCTACATAAAAAGCCAATTTCAAGAGAAGCCAATAACAATTGATTGATTGTTGTTGCTCTTACTTGGTGAAACTAGTCCATACTACATACAGACTTGGAGACTGCTTCTCTGGCTTCACTGTTGGGTTTCGTTTCTGTAGGTGTAGGGAGTAGCGAGCGCGTAAGTTAACTGGAGCAAGAGGCCCTTATGAATTCTATATGTTCTCGGATGTTCTTAAATGTTTCTGTAACTAGTTTCGCTGCTTGACAGCATTCTCAGGCAGATAAAAATTGAATTAGTACGAAATCATGACAACTACAAATAAGGACATGTTGCTATTTTATGATATTTTGATCAAAAAATTCATCAAACTGAAAATAAAATGAAACACAGATGACAGATGAGGGTTTCAAAATGTCTACGTGATGTATATCAATATTTAACGTACAAATAGAACTAGCCTATAATAACTATAATAACAGTGAGAACAATAAAATAACTAAACGATAACAGTAATAAAGCAGTCTCTATAAAACGAAAGTATCGTCATACATCAACTCATTATCTTATTACAACTTTTTTGAAAGAATATTTAAATTTATTTTCTTTGACTTATTTAATTAGGAAGAAGAATATCCAAGAAAAGAGAATTCGTTAAATCAGTTTGTTCATTTAAAACAAGGCCGCTATTGTCGTGTGTGTGCTTTTTTTCCTTCTAAAGCTTCAAAAAAGTCTAGTTTACGTTCGTCATTACAAAAATATTGTGGTTGTGTGCGGTTATTTACTGTAGGTCTATGTTCGGTATGAACAATACGTTTTGCAAATGTAGATTTGTCAGCGTGGTTATTTCTAAATGCGGAAATGTGTTGTTTGTATCGGGTGTTAACATTTCTAGAAGTTTGACCCATGTAGATTGCGTTACAATGTGTACAACCTATTTTATAAATTCCAACATATTTATGGAAAACTTAGAAAACCAAATTTTAACATCAGAACTTTCGCATAACATTGTCTTTTGGTACAGATACGTAGATGATATTTTAGCATGTTTTCAAGGTAGCCATACAGAATTAAACGAATTTTTAAATTGTATTAATAACTTTCACAAAAATATTAAGTTTACTTTAGAAGAAGAAGCTGACAGTTGCATAAATTTTTTAGACTTAACGATTAGAAAGTTAGAAAATAATTCATTTGACTTTTCAATATATAGGAAACCAACTTACACTGACACAACCACACCATACGATTCATGTAACCCTTTGTCACAAAAAATGTCAGCCTACCCTTCTATGATACATCGTGCATTTTCAATACCTATGCCACAAAACAATTTTGAAAAAGGAATTTCAATAACTATGCAAACAGCATTTAATAATGGCTAGTCTGTTAAAATAATAGATAAAATGATCGAGAGAATTTCTATTCTCTCAATATTTGGATAAGTTAAATTAATCGATAATTTGCATTCTTGCAAATTAGCGATGAATTTAAATTATCCAAATATTAGAGACAAAAAAGACAACAGGTACGTTTCGATAACTTATTTTGGAACAATTTTAGAAAACATTTCAAAAATTTTAAATACCTGTACAAATTCCAAAGTAGCTTTTAAATCTTACATGACGTCTGATTTACTATTTAACGCGAAAGAAAAATCTTGTTTCTTGACAAAATCTAGAGTTTATAAATTAACTTGTACACATTGTAACGCAATCTACATAGGTCAAACTTCTAGAAATTTTAACACCCGATACAAAGAACATATGTCTGCATTTAGAAATAACCACGCTGACAAATCTACATTTGCAAAACATATTATTGATAACGAGCATAGACCAACAGTAAATAACCGCATAATACAACCACAACATTTTTGTAATGACAAACGTAAACTAGACTTTTTTGAAGCTTTAGAAGTAAAAAGGCATACACACGACAATAGCTGCTTTGTTTTAAATGAGCAAACGGATTTAATGAATTCCCTTTTCTTGGATATTCTTCTTTCTAATTAAATAAGTCAAAGAAAATAAATTTAACTATTCTTTCAAAAAAGTTGCAATAAGATAATAAGTTGATGTATGTTGATACTTTCGTTGTATAGAGACTGCTTTATTAATGTTATTGTTTAGTTATTTTATTGTTGTAACTGTTATTATAGTTATTATAGGCTGGTTCTATTTTTATGTTAAATATTGACATACATCACATAGACATTTTGAAAGCCTCATCCGTCATCTGTGTTTCATTTTATTTTCAATTTGATGAATTTTTTGATCAAAACATCATAACATAACAACATATCTTTATTTGTAGTTGTAATGATTTCGTACTAATTCAATTTTTATCTGCCTGAGAATGCTGTCAAGCAACGAAACTAGTCACAGAAAGGTTGAAGAACATCTAGAATTAATAAGGGCGTCATACTCCAGTTATCTTACGCGCTGACTACGCCCTTCACCTACAGAAACGAAACCCAACAGTGAAGCGAGAGAAGTAGTCTTCAAGTCTGTATGTAGCCAATAACAAATCGAGAAACATTAATTATCACCAAACAAGTAAAGCTGTTTATAATATATATCAACGTAGACCATGGTTAGAAAACCCAGTTAGGAGCAGCTTCAAGAACAACAAAGACCAGCTTCCAAGCAAACTGAGAACTAGAATACAATTGCCAATACACAAAGAAGACAAGTAGCGCCGAGGGTAAGATGTGTTAAAGTTCAACATACATTCATATCAGGAAAATTGAAACAGGGGTGCGTTAAGTTCTCTACACCCGATTTCATAGGGGCATCTTCTATAATAACACAAGAAAATAAATATAAAGAACAAGACACAACAAATAATGAAATTAAATGCAGCACGGTCTTTGTCGGAGAAAAAGGACAAGACAAAAAAGACGTTCCGTCACAATTCATAACCGGAAAAATCAATGAATCAAAGTCAACATGTTAGATTCTGGTTCAGCAAGTACCTGTCTTCGTGAAACCTTTTATAACCAAATAGAAGAAAATAATAGCTCTCTTCCAACACGTCTAATAACAGGCGCAAGCATCGCCTGAGTAACAGGTGCGAAAAGCAGAAGAATTGACAAATAAACAAATGTATCACTTAGCATAGATGACATGCAATTTCAACAAGCATTCTTCATCTTCCTGATTTGATACATTCAGTCATCTTAGGAGTAGACTCCTTACACCAAAACAAGAGCAAAACTAGATTTCTCTAGTAGTAATGTTACTTTATGGACAGCGAGAAACAAGCAGCAACATCACCAGAAAAAAGTACTTCAGATGACGATATAGCTCGATCAATTGAAGAAAATACTTTCTGATTATCTAGAAAAAACAAATATAATTGTAGATAATCTATCAATATATATATATATATATATATATATATATATATATATATATATATATATATATATATATATATATATATATATATATATATATATATATATATATATATATATATACATTAAAAACGCAAAGTTACAAACTTACTAAAACCAAAAAAGGTGTTTTTAACATTCTACTAAGAGTATCCGGAAAAGTGAGAAATAAACAAACTGCATGAAATATGCTTTTTCTATGTGTAATGATTATTTTGAAATATTTACTGTGTGTTTTTAAAACTTATTTCAAATAAACAGACAATTCACGATATTTTATTACTTACTTCTTTTCTCATCATCTGATCTAAGTGTCGAATTAAAAAAGTAATTACAAAAATAAAATTTTTAATTTGCCAAACCTAAATGAATTTTGTCATTAAGCAACAAAGTGTGAATTTAAATATGTGTGTGTGTGTTTTTGTTTCTTTAACGTCGGCCTATTTCTGCGACTATGGCCAATCACCGACGCCAGGGAGCAGTTTCACCTCACTATCCTGGAAATTTTTCCGAACCTCTGCCTTTCTGTAAGAAGGTTAGGGATATTTAACGTGCCCAACATCGCTTGGACACGGGACCGACGGCTTTACGCCCCCTCCGAAGGGCGGAAGGGCGGAACGTGCAGACATTCAACTTGCTCAAATACAATGCCAGAACCTCGGTTGATGTTAATTTTACAGTTTGTACTGAAAAAGTGAAAGGAGTACCCTGGGATCGAACCCAGTACCCTTCGGTTCAGAGGCACACGTTCTTACCCCTGAACCACCGATGTTCTTAGAATTTAAATATTATGTTATAATATAATCAAAATTTTTCGGTGCTTGTGTTACACAAACACTGCAATTGAAAGAGTTCTGTTTCACATTCGTTTTTCGGTCGTAATAAGATGCGACGTTTAATAAATTTTTGTAGCTGGAATATTGGTTAATTACATATTTCTCATTTTCAACTAAAATGTTATGTTTAGCCTAATCAATGAATATTATTGGATATGAAACTGAAAAACGAGTTCGCATTGGATGAATCAATTAACTATTACTTCTCTGGTTTGTCAAGATAACACTTTACGTTTGACTGGTAATTTAAAGTCTATAACTATTTATTAATATTTTATTATGCATGACCGCACGGTTTGTACTTATATACGATAAATTTAAACTCCACCTTACTGAGTATTAAATAAAAGAGCGATAAGAAAGTAGGGGCTATGTGTTACTGTTTAGTTGGACTCGATTACTACACTTTGCGGGCTGTATCAAGAAACATCATTAATAATATTTAAAAAACTGTAAACGTGCATTTAAAATATTTTTACAACATTTATCAAAAACTTGTATCCCAAAAATTAATTTATTTTAATATTTCTAGAATCGTAAACTAATGCCAAAGTTTGTATTAAAAGAAATGGAGTCGCTGTACATAGAAGAGTTGAAATCATCAATAAATTTGTTGATGGCCAATTTAGAGTCGCTGCCTGTGTCAAAAGGATCAATGGACTCCAAATATGGGTTGCAAAAACTAAAACGCTATAATCACAGGTTGCATAACCATAATAATCCGTATAATGTGAAGCATCTTCTGATGAATTATGTTACTTCTTTTAGATCGCAAGGATCTTTAGCGAAATTAGAAGCAGATTCGGCCGACAGCGACACACAACTAACAAAACTTGATGTTGTTCTAACTTTTCAGTTAGAGGTAATATTTTGCAATAGTTTTAATTAGTAATTCACTTTCCCAAAATACTTATTCTTCGGTTGTCATATACTACTGTGACGCAAAAAGTTTGGTTATTGGTAAATTCAGTCTCTTTGTTTTTCATGTTACCTATATATTGAAAAGTCTTTTTGAGCACCTTATATACAAGAGCTAATAAAAGTACTATACAGATAAGTCTTGCCTAATTTTATCTTTGTTTTCAATTATTACTTTAAAGTTCTTTTTATTAACAGTAACCTATTATTTATTCGAAAAAAATTGAAACCGTGTTCTATGTAGGTTAGGTCTTCAATCATATTTTTTATTTGGATTGTGTTTGCTGGCGTTTTACGAAGCAAAACTAGGTTTTAAATATTTAGGACTTTATTACATATCAATGTATTATTCTTCTTTTGCTTAAGGTTTAATGGGCAAATTCCACACAAGGCCTTACATTTCCTAAATAATTATGTAGTGATATTAATTTCTGTAAGTTACTAAATAACTTCCTGGTAATTTTTTATTCAATTTAAAGGTTTGTTCCAGATACTGAAAAAAAGTACTTATTATTTAATTTATATTCAGTATGCAGTCACTTAGCCTGCATGTAAAATAATTAGTTGTTGGAAATATAAACAGCCTACATTAAGGCACTCACAAATTTGCAAATTTCTTAAATGAATTAACGGTGCGTAGCATATTCGTCAGCTAATTATTTGCTTTCTAATTTACCTCGAAATTTGTTAATTCTTCTAAAAAAATTTTAATGCTTGTCTTTTTCGTTGGTGGTTCTGTTTATTGAATTCAAAAGCTATATACATGAATAATCTGCATTTTAAGTCTATGGTTTAGGTTAGCATCTAAAATGTTCGTTGTGTCTTTTCTATTCAAACGACTCCACTATTAAAAATTATTGGTGTCTATAATAGTCTCTACATATGTTGTTTATTTCCCTTTGTATAGAATTTGTAGAAGAAATATTTTGTAGGTTATTGTAATGGAAGTCAAAGGCTTAAAATCTCTTGCACCGAATCGAATTGTTTACTGCACAATGGAAGTGGAAAATGGTGAAAAGTTACAGACAGATCAAGCAGAGGCATCAAAACCAATGTGGGATACTCAAGGAGATTTCTGTACAACACACCCTCTACCTATTGTTAAGGTCAAACTTTACACTGAAAACCCGGGAATGCTCGCTCTAGAAGACAAAGAACTTGGAAAAGTTATTCTTAGACCTACCCCTTTATCATCTAAGGTATAATTAAACGTGCACATTTTCACAGCATGACATTCATTAACACACTTTACTCCACCTCTACAACTCCTTTACGATGTAGAAATCTTTTAGCTGTTTACAATATTTAAGTTCTAAAATGTACATTTTCCGCATGAGCGTCACAATTTTTTATTACATATAGGAGCTTTTCGGCTTCTAAGCAAGGTCCATGCGACTGCTAAATGCATTATATTATTATCCGGCTTGTAATTATTACAAAAATCAAAATACTGTGGTGCTTTTCATGTAAAAAGTATTGTGGGTTTCCCAAAAGAAAAACAGTTGTTTAGTAGAAACAGTAAAAAATCAATAGCCTCTTGCCATTATTAATCTCATTTCTATAAGCACATGATTTTGTATGCATAATTCAAAAATTGCTTGTAGTGAAACACAAATATAGAATTTGCTTGTTACATTGTTAGCTGTTTTCCCATTTAACCCTACTGTCATTTTGAAAGAACATTTCAAAAATACTGCCATACTTAAGTGAAGCCAACGGATAAGAGACGGAATCACAAACTGAACATTTTATAACATCAGCGAAATATCCTCTCGCGGTATTTTACATATTGCTTGCTTTTCCTCTGATTTTACTGGTATTTTATTTGCTATTTGATTGTTATTGAAGATGAGTAATTGAAGGTAGTGCTATTATTGTTAAGTACTAATGACATGAATTACAGTATATACATAGATTTATATATTAGATAGAAAAAATGGAAGTAAAGAGAATTTTTTACTTGGTTTGTCAAAATTTGAGGTTTGCTGAATTTGATATATAATTGTCACATTGCTGTAGGTATAAATTTTAAAATTATACAAATATACAGCACAAGTCGCAGACTTATTGTATTGATTCCAATGTGCGCGATATGTCAAAATACACCACTTTGTCCTATATGGAGTTGACGTCGTTGTTCTGTATGCCACAAGAAAGCGTTTATGCCGGAAAAGTAATGTAGGTTTACACAAAATGTATTTTATTTTTGGAAAATTCATTAAACATTTCAATTTCTGTTACAAATCGCATATTATGTAACACTCCATTTTTTTAACTCTCCAATTAGTTTTTATCCCTACCGTCCTTTTATAAGGGAGCTTATATTCTTCCTAATAAGCAATAATAATTAAAATAAATGAAACGGTCTTCCAAAAAGAAATTTATGGTTTTTTATGGTACGCAGCATGTTTTTCTGAGTTTGATATTTTTTTGTTATCATTCTTTATTGTCCAGAATCTTACATGTTAATAGTATAAAACAAAACATTCAAATGATACAATAGTAGAGTTTCAAAACATCGATGGCGCCGTATCTGTAATACTAGCTTAGGTTAGCTTAGGTTAAATTGTGAGTGGGCCATAACGGTCTCTCCATTGCGACCTTAAAGTCTATTGTTGCTCACGGCTAATTTCCTTATATTTAGCCTAACAAATCCAGCCTCCTACAGAGGTCGACATTTTTGTGGGCGAAAGTTGACCCAGATCTTCTGGTACAAGCTTTGTCTTGCCAAAGAGCAGGTTTCTTGTCCTGTCCGCAGCCAGACAAGAACATAGCACGTTCTCTGCTGTAATACTGTAATATAATTGTGATCGCATAAGAGACTCCACATTCTTCCAAATATTAACAAGCAGAAACAAATTAAATTTCATAAATTAATGTTTACCACTTGTGTCATTATCAGGGACGATCTTATATTTTACGTATTTCACAAATGTTTTCACGTTCTACGTCTTATGTTTTTTTATATGGACGTCCAATGAGCAGGATTGTTCTCTTATACCTTTATTATCGTGAAAATATTTTTCATTTAAAAAGAACTATATTATAAACCTATTTTTACACATGCAGGTGATCTACGTCAAAATTCAACCCCTTAAGTTATATTATGTTTTAGTTTAGAAAAATGGTAAATAAAAAACTTGTAGTGAATTTTTACTGAGGTAAATCCATATTTCAGTAAAACAGTTAGGCACTACGTTTTTGAGATATAAACTTAGCATGCGCGTTCTTAAATAGAACATGTGTAAATCCTTAGATTTTGTAAACTGCTATTTTTTATGAGCTTTAATACATGCATATTATGTATTTACCTTACTGTTCGCAAGTTATGTAACTAAAAATTTAGTAATTTGATCTAAATCAAGCAAGACTGTTTGTCAGTTCACCGAAGACAACCAAATATTATTTTTATATAGCACATGACATGCGCTTTACAAGAAATGTTGCTACAGCTTTGCTCATTGTTTTTTGTTGTACTAAAATGCTGTGTAAAACATTCGCTTGCAAATTATGAAACGTTTCTTGATAATACCTAATCTTAAATGTCGTTTTGTCAAATAATACAGTTTAATTGAGCTTTCTAACTGAAAAACATCTTGAGGCAAAAAAACTAAATTTATGTACTTCAGGGGCGTGCGGTGGCATTTTAAATAAGGGAAGCAATTCTCAGCAACTTACCCATTTGTAGTGTAACTCAATTCTTCTGTCGTTTTTGGCAAATTCGTCAATAATGTCATTATAAAACTGTGGATTCTGGGACATTTCCTGGACGAGGTTATTTTCAACTGACAAAATTGAAATTTGAGAAAGTCTTTCCTGTCCTGTTGAATTCCTAACAAAACTCTTGACACGTTTCAATGTAGAAAAATTTCGTTCTACAGATGCACTAGTAGCAGGAATTGTTAATACTAATTCACATAATTTGAACACTTCAGAATATGTATTTTCCAATTTTGATTGTTTTAAGAAAGTTAAAAGTTCACTCGCGTTAGTTTTTGTGTCAATAACATCGGTTTCATAAATGACTGTAAGTTCTGATCGTAATAAGGCTTTGTCAAAATAATGTCCATAGTGGTGGAATAATGATTTGAATGAATCTTCTGGGAAAGGTATCCCTTTAAATCCTCCAAAATTACACAATTCAAGAAATTTCAGGTCACTGAGATGATCAAATCTGCAGTTAATTTGCTGGTGAATTTGATCTATGATTTCGTAGAAAAGGCGGCGATAAGAAGTTTGAAGGTCTCCCACATTATCAGTGCGCAGACGCTTTCTTCGTGGCTCCACTTCTCCTAATTAAATTGTTTTTCCCAGAACTTATCAAATTCATTCCTTTTTTGAATTATAACGGATTTAAATTCACTAATTTTTTTCAGGCAAAAACCAATGTCATTTGTTTTACATTGCAATATGTTAAATACATTATCTGAAAACGGAAATTAAAATATATTTCCGAAAATATATTAAGTATATTAAGTAAAAAATTAAAATTAAAGTCTCTTTTCAAACCATTCAAAAATCCTCTAGAACTATTTATTGTTTCTGCGTCCCAATTTTTGCTATTTTCCATAATATTTTCAAAAAGTTTAATTAACGTATCACGGTGTTCAAATATAGTTAACACAAGCCTGCCGTTGTAGTTCCATCGCGTTGCAGGTATTTTGGGTAAACGTTTTTTAACAATTGAGTCTAAGGCTTATGTGCGCTTCGTATATTTGGAAAAAAAGCAGCCATTCCACTTAGGGTAGCAAAAACACTTTACATTCTTTAATATGATTTGTAGATTGGGATAAAATTAAATTTACTTCATGAGCACAACATTGTACAAATAAAGCACTGGAAAACGTTTCCCGCACTTTAGCTTGAACACCTCCTAAATGTCCGGCCATAACAGGAGCCCCATCATAGCTTTGGGCATAAATTTATTATCAGCCTCCTCAATATCTTTCATAATATTAAGCACAATTTTATATAGAGCGTTTGCGGTACGATCTTCTGTCACATTTTTAAAGCCTAAAAATCTTTCTTGTACACTCCCATCCATTTTTACGTAGCGTATTACTACATATAGTTGACTTAAATTAGTTACATCGGTTGTTTCATCTAGAACAATAGCAATGAAACGAGTCTGTTTAATTTCGGATTTAATTCTGTTCAAAATAATAGTGGGAGCGGCCGAAATTAAGTCATTCTGAATGCGATTTGATGTCCCGCGAAAAACGTTAGACTGTTCCAAAAGATTTTTTAAACATACGTCGTACTTGTCTATTAAAGAAACTAGGTCTTGAAAGTTTCCTCTATTTGCAGATGTAGTTGTTTCGTCATGACCTCTGAAGCCCAATTCATGCTGACCAAGAAAACACACAACATCAATAAGTCTTTTTAATATGTTTCTGTTTTTATCAACCAATTCATTGTGTTGGCGATGACTAAGTTCTATCTGCTTGTCAACGGCGTGTTCAATTCGCGTTTTTCCAGACACTTAATTTTAAAATGCTCTGTAAATGCGCTTTAGACATAACATGTCTTTTTACTACTTTATGTAGATATTTGAAGTGGGAAAACCCACTTTTATTCCACACCCCTTTTCAGTCACAAATAGACTACCAGGCCAACAAAACTGTTTATTCCTCATTTCACAACCCGTTAACCATTCATATTGTTTATAAGTTTTTTCGGCGTTAAAATGTCGAATACATGTTTTAATTCTTATATTTAAGTTTTTTTAGAGTAGGTTTTGGCCTACCTTTATTAATAATAGCAAGTTTTTCAGCAAACTGTAAAGCTGAAAATCCTTTGGTCATCAAAAAACACACAACACAATCACAGTTATTATTACCCCTTGTTTGTAAAGTTTGTTAATCCCCACCCCCACCGTCGCCGCTGTTAAAAGCTGATGAACTTGTAGCCATATTAATACTCGTAAAATGCCAATGTATTTAACTTAGTCGACTGCTTATATCTACGAAATAACGCGAGACATTCTCTTTGTATGTGTAGCGGGTCTTCCCGGTAAAATACGTTCTAAAAATACACGTACACAGGTCGAGCGAGCGAGCGTTTCTCCTCAAGTGGTCTGCTGACTACATGTATTTAACCGAAGTCATTCATCCACCCCTAGTATCAGGTTCATGCTGGTCGTTGGCGGTAGCATTTACTGCAACGACGTCCTTGCGAAGAGCGCATATACAAACAAGTACAGTATGATGCATAATAAATAATTATGTGTGGGAGCTTGCGAATTAAAAATTTTAATAATTAAATTAGTTTCAGAATTTGAAATTTAATATTTAAAATACAAAGGAGATTTTAAATATTGCAGTTTAATATAAATTATGTTTTAGTCGGTATGTAGTCGTTATTTTACGGGAAGCAATGCTTCCCTTGCTTCCATGGACCACACGCCACTAATGTACTTGTGATGTTGCGAGGTTACCGTAAGTGTAAAAGTATTGTCAGACTGCTCTCTATAGCCACCTTCTTTTTTGCTGCAACACTGTGGCGTTTAGTTTTATTAATTTTTCACATTGTTTATCCAAGTATGTTTTATGGGACAGCTGTTTCTCACAAGTTTTAAATAATGTGCTCTTGTTATAATTAATTGGTAGCATTGACCTGGTCGCCTAACTCGCACACTATTTTATGATAGGTATATTTTGCGTGTTTAAAATAATGTAATTACAGAGTGACCAGATTTCGTGGCTTTTGTGGGGTATCTCGGTCTGGTAGACGCCAAGTATGTTTTTTAGAAGAAATAATTTATAAAGTTTGAAAATTTGGCTGCGGACTCCTTATAGACATATGTAAGCAGGATGCTTGCCTGTTTAAGTATCTATTTATATTGAGATAAAATTTTCCCACGAATAAATTTTGACTCAAGTTGGGGTCGGATGTAAGCAAGGTGCTTACATGTTTAAGTATCTAGTTTTATGAAATTTCTCTATACATAAATGTTCAGAGAAGATGTAAAATAATTACTGGGTTCGATCTCAAAAATTTGTCACTTGGTTTCAACATAGGAAAATGCAAACTCGGAATTTGATATGTGGACGGTAGAAAAATACGTGTCTTGGACAGTGGTCACTCAGCCGGCCTCGAGCTAGGCAGTACCCGCAGCGGCGGTAATGTCAAGGGTTTCTTTTAAATAAAATCCGAGTAAATTTAGGAGTTGAGTGTATTTTACGGGGCAGTGAATTAGAGTTTCTCTAAAAGGCGGTTACCCGCGAACAAGTGTGGTTGAACGGCCTGTGTAAGCGAGTGGTAAAGGAAGATACAGGGCTGGTATTTTATTCCCATTTACGCGGTGAGTACGTTCCATGACTTAATATTGTTTAAAGTGATTCTTTATTGAATGCTAGCTGTCTCGAGTACTGAAATAATTTTCATATAAAATTTGTATAGATATTCTTGAGCTGTAAAATAGAATTAGCATAGATGATAGAGTCGCATGGCACTAGAATATAATTAGAGTGAATTGGAATTATATTGGAATTTAGGTGTTGTTTTATGAGGAATTTCAGTAGATGAGGAATGTTGTGAAATTTATAATACGAAGGACAAGATAGGGCTTGGAGCCATAAGGTTTTAGTTGGGAAAGCAAAGGGGAGGTTAGATAAAATTGAGAGCTATAATTAAGCTAAGAAAGATGTTAATTATTAAACTTATGAAAAATTATACCGGGGGCGAAAACAATCTAATTTTCACCGGTATCAAGTTTGTGTAAGATTTAGTTCTCTTTTAAGATTAGAAAAAGCCTCCCACACCATTCTGTTTAAATAACTTTAGAAAATGGGTTATTGGAGTTGAGAGTTCTAGTTTAATTTTACCTAGAAGGAAACCTTTGAATTAATTGGTTATTTAAAAAAAAATTGTGCTCTTAAAATGTTTATCTGTATAAATTTTATTTTTTGTATTAAAGTAATTTTAAAACTAGATGCTGGTTTTTATTCTTAGCATAAGAAAACCCTAAACTAGAGTTTATCTTAGCAGTTTCTTATAAAATGATTGTGACGTGTCTTGTCACTAGGTATACGCTAAGGCTGCATATATAGTAAAATTTTGGGGAAAATTGATCCCAAATGCTCGGTCATAGTGTTCCAAATAAATTCAGGGAATACCTCCCTTGAAGGTCGTTAAACTTAGAAATTGTTTTTAAGATAACAAGGGGTAATTTTTGAATACACGTTCTGCCGCTCGAACTTGGTCAAATTAAGAAATATACCTAAGTAAGTATTTACACAAATTTTATTAATAATAACAATTACTGTTTACAGACATCTTAAATCTTTGTATTAAAGCAAA
This sequence comes from Tillus elongatus, assembly GCA_964006375.1. Classification (NCBI taxonomy): domain Eukaryota; kingdom Metazoa; phylum Arthropoda; class Insecta; order Coleoptera; family Cleridae; genus Tillus; species Tillus elongatus. The sequence continues at coordinate 63,482,783 of OZ023269.1, read as the reverse complement.
GCAAGTGGCTCGTAAAAGCACCCCGTTAGATATCTTTCTTAGCTTAATTATAGCTCTCAATTTTATCTAACCTCCCCTTTGCTTTCCCAACTAAAACCTTATGGCTCCAAGCCCTATCTTGTCCTTCGTATTATAAATTTCACAAAATTCCCCATCTACTGAAATACTCAATTTGGTTCCAGTTTAATCTGATTCTATGTTACGGCCCTTGGCTCAAAAATATCTATACAAATTTTATATGAAAATTATTTCAGTACTCGAGACAGCTAGCATTCAATAAAGAATCACTTTAAACAATATTAAGTCATGGAACGAACTCACCGCGTAAAAACCAGCCCTGTATCTTCCTTTACCACTGGCTCACACAAGGCCGTTCAATCACACTTGTCCGCGGGTAATCGGACATAATAGGACGGACAAGATAGGGCTTGGAGCCATAAGGGTTTAGTTGGGAACTTAAAAGGAAGGGTTAGCTAGTTAGGCTTTTCACTAGGTATTCCAGTCGACTAACATGTTTTGCCTTCTTGTAATTTCGTTTTTTTAGAAAAAATTTCCTACGGATAATCTTTGTCTTCTAGTGGGGGGCAGATGTAAGCAGGATTACCTGCTTGAGTTTTGGCTAGTGTCCAAGAAGACAACTATGATTACGGGCCAGCCTATATAGTACATAGATACCGCTAAATTGGGTGGTCTTTTAAGTGGGATTTGTAATTACGGGACAGCCTATATACAGTACATAAATTCGCTAATTTAATAGTTGGTTGCGTTGAAACAATTGTCCGAATGTTATGAAAGAAAATCACGTACATCATTGCAACATTAAATTACTCGAATAGGAATCTTAAAAAACCGGTGCAGAGCGTAGTTAACGTCAGCAAATACCGCGTAGAGACTTTTAGACCTTGCTGGTAAAGACGTGGAGATATGATGAAATTCAACGCAGTGGAATCAGCAAAGTTGCATGACCAAGTTAAGATATTACGACAGGACTGGGAATAAATCGTTACGGGGAGTGCTGACACAGGAGGTTAGAGTTCGGACTTTAACTCTGTCAAGCCAGAAGAAAGCATGTAGGTACGGGGACAAGGGAGGCTTTTTGGTAAGAGAAGAAGGTGGAGGATAGTTAGTGGAACGCGGGTCGCGGAAAGTAACTGTGTGCTGGGTATAGCTATAATTTTCTTTCTTGTCAAGATAAAGAGGCATACATGGTGGCTGTATCTGAGAATTTTCCATATGCATAATTAATCTAACACACCACGAGAAATCATCAGCTGTGTTTCTTAATAATTATAACTAATTTACCGGGGAGTAGATTTATGTTCAAGGGATAAATAGAATAGTTTTAGTCAAGGAAGTAGGGATAAGTTTAATAGTGGGGATTGAGAAATTAAAGTATCGCAGATAAAACAATTAACCTCTGAAGGGGTAACTAAAAGGGGACTTGTGGTAGAGATTTTAGTTAAACGTAGACTAACATTATATCAGTTTTATTCTCGCCCCAATTTTGAAAAACAAGTAAGGCCTTGTAAAATTACCTAAGGGGTAAATTAAGCCATGTTCTTTTGAGGCGCCCTTTGCGCTAGATCTAACGCTTCGTTCTTAGAAGCGCGACTAAGTAAAGTCATTATAAACCTATTATTACTTAATTTTGTTTGAGTAAATCATGTGTGCTGAATTCATTTAAATTATATTAAATTACTTTTAGAAGTAAATTACTGAATTTCATTTCTAGATAAACCAGCCACCCTAAATTTTAAATAACATTATAAAATCATACGAGGGGGACGTAAGAGGTCGCAGGGTATATGGTACTGTAGTGGGTATAGTAAAATTGGGGTTTTAAACTAAATATTCCCATGCTCTACAGTATTTCATTCCACCAACAAATTTCATAAGCCACTTAGGGCTGATTAAGAAAGTAAACTATTTGAATACAAATCACGGACAGCTTTATCTCCCAAAAACGCCAGCCGCTCGGTGTTACCACGTTAAAGGTGAATGTGACTGACACACCCATATTACTCGATCTTGGCCTGGCCAAGTAATTGACAGGATTTATTTTATATAAATAAGCGGAGGAGACCAAAGCGTACCCCGTTAGATTTGGTGACATGCGAGTGGTATCTAAAAATTTGTTTTTTTTTAATATATGATCAGTACTCCAGACAGATACAGCTATCCACTTAAGTCCTTCAAATTTCTGGGCTAAGTCTTGTGTCAAAGAAAATCGCCGGAACTTTGAAGTAGATAAAGATACACATATTACAATTAGTAAAGATGAGAAAACTCCAAAGCGTAGAGGGAGTCGAGTTCAATTTTCGTGCTGGGCAGAAAATAAGAAGACCCTAAAACATATGGAGAAGATTTTAGGTTCCGTGCTGGGCAGGAAAAGAGATCGGAGTTAATAGAGCTATTAATAGAAAATCAGGGAACATAATAAATTTCAGAGAGGGAATTTTCTTATTTTTTTTTCCGGAACACCAGGGGAAGCTAGAGGTAAAAAAAAAGAAAAATTCCTTCTGAAATTTATTATGTCCCATGACTTTCTAGTAATAGCTCTATTAACTCCGATTTTATTTCCTGCCCAGCACGGAACCTAAAATCTTCTCCATGCGTTTTGGAGTCTTATTTTCTGCACAGCACAAAATTGAACTCGACTCCCTCTACGCTTTGGAGTTTAAACCTAGTAATAGCTCTATTAACCCAAATTTTATTTACTGCCCAGCACGAAAATAAAATATGCTTTCCTCCTTTTCGTAATTTAAACCTTACATTTCCCAAGCCACACTGGTTTTCAATAATAAATCTCTCTACTTCCTTCCCTTTACAAAAAAATTGTTGATTTATGGCAGCAGTTGTTCAACGTTCTTTAGGATAGTTCCTTCTGAAAATTTTTCGATTTCTACCCTATATCTTGTATCTTTCATTATAATAATATTTATCTCCCCGAATAAAACGAAAACGGCCCTAATTACTCAGTTTCTAACCTAGCTTCAAAACTCTTATATTTACTAATTGTAATATGTGTATCTTTATCTACTTCAAAGTTCCGACGATTTTCTTTGACACAAGACTTAACGCAGAAATTTTAAGGACTTGAGTGGATAGCAATATCTGTCTGGAGTACTGATCATATATAAAAAAAAACAAATTTTTAGATCCCACCGCTGTCACCAAGTCTAACGGGGTACGCTTTGGTCTCCTCCACTTATTTATATAAACTAAATCTTGTCAATTACTCGGCCAAGCCAAGATCGAGTAATATGAGTGTGTCAGTCAGATTCACCTTTAACGTAGTAACACCGAGCGGCTGGCGTTTTTGGGAGATAAAGCGGTCCGTGATTTGTATTTAAATAGTTTACTTTCTTAATCAGCCCTAAGTGACTGACGAAATTTGTTGGTGGAATGAAATACTGTAGAGCATGGGAATATTTAGTTTAAAACCCCAATTTTACTATACCCACTACAGTACCATATACCCTGCGACCTCTTACGTCTCCCTCGTACGATTTTATAATATTACTTAAAATTTAGGGTGGCTGGTTTATCTAGAAATGAAATTCAGTAATTTACTTCTAAAACTAATTTAATATAATTTAAATGAATTCAGCACACAAGATTTACTCAAACAAAATTAAGTAATAATAGGTTTATAATGACTTTACGTAGTCGCGCTTCTAAGAACAAAGCGCTAGATCTAGCGCAAAGGGCGCCTTAAAAGAACATGGCTTAATTTACCCCTTCAGTAATTTTACAAGACCTTACTTGTTTTTCAAAATTCGGGCGAAAATAAAACAGATATAATGTTAGCCTACGTTTAACTAAAATCTCTACACAAGTCCCCTTTTAGTTACCCCTTCAGAGGTTAATTGTCTTATCTACGATACTTTAATTTCTAAATCTCCAACTATTAAACCTATCCCTATTTTCTTGACTAAAACTATTCTATTCATCCCTTGAACATAAATCTACTCCCCGGTAAATTAGTTATAATTATTAAGAAACACATCTGATGATTTCTCGTTGTGTGTTAGATTAATTATGCACATGGGAAATTCTCAGATACAGCCACCATATATGCCTCTTTATCTTGACAAGAAAGTAAATTATAGCTGGCACCTACCCCTTCAAAGAAATATTCCAGTAGGAAAGAAAACAATACCGTCCTTGCAAGGGCACTCTTCAGTACTCTATCTCTTGTGGGTTTGAATAATTATCGAGCGATAACGATCAATTAATACAAATATTTAAAATAAATAACTCCCTGTTTCAACCTCTAATTAAACACCGACTCTTCCCGGATCACCCAGCACACAGTTACTTTCCGCGACCCGCGTTCCACTAACTATCCTCCGCCTTCTCCTCTTACCAAAAAGTCTCCCTTGTCCCCGTACCTACATGCTTTCTTCTGACTTGACAGAGTTAAAGTCTGAACTCTAATCTCCCGTGTCAGCACTCCTGGTAACGATTTATTCCCAGTCCTGTCGTAATATCTTAACTTGGTCATGCGACTTTGCTGATTCCACGGCGTTCAATTGCATCATATCTCCACGTCTTTACCAGCAAAGTATCAACGTCTCTACCCGGTATTTGCTGACGTTAACTACGCTCTGCACCGGTTTTTAAAAATTCCTTTTCGAGTAATTTAATGTTGCAATGGTATACGTGATTTTATTTCATAACATTCGCACAATTGTTTCAACGCAACCAAAATTAGCGAATTTATGTACTTTATATAGGCTATCGCGTAATTACAAATCCCACTTAAAAGACCACCCAATTTAGCGGTATGTATATGTACTATATAGGCTGGCCCGTAATCATAGTTGTCTTCTTGGACACTAGCCAAAACTCAAGCAGGTAATCCTGCTAACACATACAAATACAGGTCTAAAGAGTTATCACCTGTCCGTGGGTGCATCATCCCATTTTGCTTAAAAAACACTCTTAAACATGATCTGACGCCAGTTTTCTTAATTTTTGTCAAAAACCGTCGCTTTGTAAGAAAAACCTAAATAATCTTGAAAGTTCCTTATAAAAGTCTGCGTTATTTATGTTCTATAACCTTTTTGCCTATTTCTAGCCCAAATCTACCAAATGGCGCTTCAAGTTGAAAACTGTTAGTAAAGTAAAGGAAAAAATGAGCCAATTCAAGGACAAATATCTTGAAATATATTTGTAATATAGAGAAATGGACTACAATAAAGTAGATTATTGTACAAACGAGAAAGACATTTATTTTTAATAACTTTATCTTAATCATTATCTATCTTCTTCATTAAATTTTAAAGTCATATAATATTATAAGGACATTTCAAGCACATTATGAGCGAATATTCTGAATAATGATCTATACAAATATTCTCAGTATATTGCTGAAGAATTTTCTTAGGATGTGTTTGAATGAATGTACTCAGTTTGAAATTCCATAAATGTTATTAAAATATTCCGAAACAAACATTCTGAAAAAACAATGTTCTCACATTGTGAGAACATTGTGATAATATCTTGTGCTGTATGGGTAAGTATACAGGTGTTTCATATGGAAATGTCCATAGAAACCCATCATTAAATTGGTAAAATATGGTGGCTTATATCGAATTCCATATAAACTCTCTCACAATAGTATAGAAATCCATATAGAATCCTTCCTGTACGGTTTTAGTTCCGTGGATTGGTTTAATAACTTGCCATTGCATACATAGATGGCGCTTGCCATGTATTGAACACTTCCGAAATGGAACTCCATATAGATCCCTATAATTCTATTTGAGCAATCTGATTGGTTGTAATCTGAAACAAAACTCCTGCCAGTAATAATAATGCAACATAACCTGTCATAAATGCATATTAGCTATAGTTGTATACATTAGGGTCAATAATTCTAAGCAGTTAATATATGGAATTTTCAAGAAAAACGATATAAATTTTGAAGTTAGCTTTAAACTAAATTCGAATATTTTGTTAATGATAAATTTACATCGCAAAACACTTAAACAGATTGTTTCAGTAGGTTGAAATATAAAAGAGAAGGTGAGTTTGGTAAGCGAAGCAACAATGAAAATAACACAAATTAAACTTGTTAATTACCGACCTAAAACATGTCAACGATGTTTCTTACGCACGTTAATATAGACCACATCTAAACTAATGTTTTCAATAGGTAAACAGGATAATTAATGTAAATAAAGTAAATAATTATGTACTTACAAGCCGAACCTAGCACCCATCAAAACTTCGAAAACACAAAACACATAAACAAAAAACGTTGATTGTTGAACAGTTGACAATAACCCTTGTAAAATCAGCGAGCCGTATGCACCAATCCAGATCATGTAAAAAGCAACAGTTGAGCTTCTGTGATTCTGATTGGTTCTTTGAGGACGTCGTCATCTTATGGGGATTTCCGTGGCATGTTCAATCAAATGAGCCTTACAGAAACCGAACAATACCCCATAGACTACTTTATGGATTTCTATCTGGTATCCTAAAAAGGGAGTTCCGTAAAAATCCACATATAATTCACAACCCTTTCACATACATTTACCATTATCCTTATAGAGTCTAGAGTCAAGTCTTATAAGTTTCCTTATACGTTTTACTAGTATTTCTATGTCATTTCTGGCAGGGAACTTGCAACATGTTTTAAACCATACTGTTTAGTATGTTATATTGGCTATGCCGATCCTGTACATTGTTTGTCTGGCCCAACCCTGACCGTACATCTGAATGTGACAGATGACAACGGTCCTGGCCAGTGTGCACAAGAATGTCAGATGACACAGAACATGAACTCCTTCAAGTATCTAGTTTGTACGTATGTAGCGATTTATTTATAAATAACCAAATTATAATATTGAAATCACACTCGCTGTTTTTATTGAACTTAGCACATACATAACATGGTGTCAGGTGAAAGTCGGTAAACCGATAAGTGACTGCCTGTGTAACTAAAATTATGAACAATTGAGAAAGCTCAAGTTAAGGTTGAGGTCGAAACAAAACAGAATGGCTAGTTTCAAACCTCCGCGTGGTTTAAATTTGGTGGAAAATTCAAGTGAAAGTTGGAAATCGTTTTATCAAAATTTCTCAATATTTTTAAAAGCCAGTGAAAATGATAAGAAAACTGATGAAACGAAGATTGCAATGCTATTGAACTGTGTTGGAGATGATGGGATATAACTTTTTAATACATTCACCCTAGCTGAAGATGATAAAAAAGTTTGTTAAAGTCGTAGAAGCCTTTGAGAATTACTGTAATCCGAAACAAAACCTTGTTTTTGCTAGACATAAATCTTTCAAACGGTGCCAAACTGAAGGTGAGACTTTTGAACAGTTTTCAACCGATTTAAAACGATTAGCGAAAGTTTGCAATTTTGGAGAGCAAGAAAACAGTCTTATCAGGGACGTTGTAATTATAGGTATTCGTGACTCTACTTTACAAGATAAACTCTTACGAGAAAATGAATTAACTATTGAACAAACTATTGCACTTTGCAGAGCTCATGAAATAAGTAAGGAGCAAGTAAAACCAATCCATGCCTTATCAATAAATGAGATACAACAAAGGTACAACTGTTTACCGTTATCAGTCACACTGCCCAAAAAAAATATAAAAAGAAGTTCAGCAATTTTCAGAAAAACTGGACAAATAAAAATGTTCATGAAGTTGAAAAGAAAGAACAAGATTTGTCGGCTAGCAGTGAATCAGAATTTCTTGTTAATCAATTAAAACTAAAGTGTAAAGAAATAAGTGAAGCAAAGCAATGGGAACACAAAGTAGCCATAAATGGTAGAGTGGTCAAATTCAAAATTGATACCGGTGCAGAAATTAATGTATAGTCAATGAATGTCTTCAAACAATTGAATGTACCCTCAGCATTACAACCAACAAAAAATATTATAGTAGCATTTGCTGGTTCAAATTTGGATATAGTGGGAACTGCAATGTTACGATGTCAACCAGAAAATAGGAAAGAGGAATTGGTACAGTTTTATGTTGTGAAACTCAAAGCTCATCCAATTTTGGGGCTGAAAACATCACAAAATTTCGAAATAATAAAAAGTTGAATAAAATCAAAAAGGTAAATAATGAAGAAACAAAACTTGTGCAGGGAAATGACAAAGAAAAAATGCAATTTGTTAGGCAGAATTCAGTGGTCTTCCAAGGCTTTGGAAAACTTCCTACTAAATACAAAATCAGGTTAAGTGAAGATGCAGTTCCGGTATCGAGACCACCAAGGAGATTTCCTGAAGTCATCAAAACAAAATTGAAAGAGGTTTTGAAGAGGATGGAAAAAGAAAAAAAATATTGAAGAAGTAAAGTATCCAACGGATTTGTGCAGTGATTTGGTTATAGTTGAAAAGAAAAATGGAAAAATTCGACTGTCTAAACTCAATGGAGCTGAATAAATATGTGAAGCGTGAGTTTTACTCGATTCCTACTATTGAAGAAGTTACAGCAAATTTGCCAGGAAAGAAAATATTTACTGTTGTTGATATGAAAGATGGGTTTCATCAGATTGAATTGTCTTCAGAGTCTTCAGATCTGAACACACCTTTTGGTAAATACAAGTACTTAAGATTACCTTTTGGTCTTTCCAGTAGTCCCGAAGTATTCCAACGAGAGAATATGAAATTGTTTGGGGACATTCCTGGAGTTCAACTATTTTTTATGATATCATAATTGTTGCTGAAGACGCAAAAGAGCATGATACAATTTTAAATAACGTGATTAAGGTAGCTCTAAATAATAATGTTAAGTTTAATCCTGAGAAATTACAATTTAAAATTAATTCAGTTAAATATTTAGGATTTAAATTTTCAAAAGAAGGAATGCAACCAGATAAGTCGCATATTGAAGCATTGGTAAAAATGCCTGAACCAATCGATAGGTCTCCAGAGATATTTCTATAGCGAGAATAGCGATTCGGTAGGTCTGATCAGCAAAACCATGCTTAATCAGCGGTAATGGTTCGGTAATTGTCAACGTTAACCACGGTAACAATATTTCGAACTCAACAAAAAATATCTCAGAAGCACACCAACTTATGAAAAGTTGCTACAGATTTAATGTTTCGCTGGACATGTGCCAGATTTATCTTCTATTGACATATCTCAGCAGAAACATAAACGAATATCCAATCCGGGTAGTCAAAATCAAGAGTCAAGATCGAGCTAGTCAAAATTGGGTTAATCAAATCCGGAGTCATGTTCGGGTAGTCAAATCCAAGTGGTCGTCTCTGGCAGCACGGTCTACGCCTTCCGTGGCACTTACTTAAGAATTTAGAACAGTAAATATGTCAAAAATATGGTAGTTACTCAAGTAAACGGCCAGACAGTAGGTATGTCAAGTCCGGATTTGTCAAAATCATATGACGACGCTGGCTGTACGGTCTATGTCTTACTATAGCGAACACATAAGGTGGAAGCATGGTAAGTTGTAAGAAGATAATTTTAGTAACTTATGTGCCGGCCAAACAGTAGGTATTTCAAGTCCAGGTTTGTCAAAAATCAAGTGACGACGCTGGCTGTACGGTCTATGTCTTACCATAGCGAACACATCAGGTTGAAGCATGGTAAGTTATAAAAGAATTTTATTAGTGACTTATGTGCCGGCCAGACAGTAGGTATGTCAAGACAACAAAAAAATAAAAGGCGTGTTCGGAATAGTTGGCATCCGCCCATCGACAAATTTTAATCGATAACCATAGATGTTTGCCAAGTTATCACAAAACAAAAATAGCTGAAACCATTCACAAATTGCTTTAAAAAAACGATAGATCGCCAACAAAATAAAAATAAGGGTCCACATCAAGTGTGTCGCAATCAGGCACGTCAAAACAAAAGAAAACGAAAAGGTTGTTCGGAATAGTTGGTATGCGCCCATCGACAAATTTTTATCGATAACAATAGACGTTTGCCAAACTAATTACGGAACATAGGTGGCTGAAACTAGCGACAAATTATCTTTAAAAACTATAGTTCTGCCACAAAAAATAAAAAGAAAGGTCTAAATCAAGTGTCAGAATAGGGTACGTCAGAATCCTAAGCTATCGAAAATTAAATGAAAATTCGCCATAAAAACCCATTCATGACTTGAACACAAGTCTATAATTCCCAGAGACATATCCCAGATTTATTTTGAATAGACATGATCAACCAGGAACATAATGTCGATATCAAATCAGAGGTTCACAAATTTCACGAAAATTCGCCATAATTCATGACTAGAACAGATCCATTCAATAAGTTACATCTCAAATACATTTTACCCAGACGTACCTAAGGGGGAATATAAGGAAAAGTCAGCCATTGTCAAACCCATGGTTGTCACAAATCAGGACTGTCAAGATAGCGATAGTCAAATCAAAGCTGTAGAAGAACAAACAAAATAGAGAAAGAAAGGGGTTAAAGGAAAAGAAATGTTTTCTGCGCGAATGCCATGGTTCACGTTTTCTTCCCGAGCCGACAGAAGCAGCTATTCGTCATGGACGAATGTTGACGACCACACCCGTACACAACAAAACTATCGGTACGACAGATTTAAATAGGTAATACGCACCAACGTTTCTCCCCAGAAAATGAAAAACGAAGCAAATCTCAAGCAACACCCATGAGTAGAAGAGAGAGAAAAGATGAGAGAAAGTTAAGAGGAAGTGACATGTAGCGAAAGCATAATTGCATTAATCTCGCAGCATTGCGCACCAAAATGCAAAGGTAGCGAGAAACTTTCACAAAAACTTAATTTCAAAATAAAAATGAAGGTAAAATTCAGATAGGTTGCGAAATTTACAACCTTGGTAACGTTGTTTAGTGTTACCGTAACGCCAGCATAGCCTAAATTAGCTTCAAGAGAACCATCAGCAATATGTGTGGTTGCTGAACATGTCGGAATAGTTGTCGAAACATTCAGAGATTTCACGATATGAATTTCTCGAACACCAACTACACAAGTATCCAATGAAGCTTTAATAAGATAATGTTCACTGCCTATGTCGATACAAGGTTGGCTGCCACCAGGCATAGTGCTCACCACAGGCACCACATGAGCGAAAAAAGTTTCGTCTGTACTAGCACAAAATTCGTAAGTCATTTGACAGGGTTTCGTTAGTACAGGGATTTTCGAAATCATTGGGTTCAGAGAGGCCAAAGTTGTGTAGCTAAAACTTAGATAGATTAGGATTAATATCCCTAGCGACAATTTTCGTTAGTAAAAAGGTGAACGAGATATCAGAGATGTTTTGTTCAAAACATACGGTAGTATTATCGAGAAATCTGAAGATAGTCATGATTGTTGTTTCTTAAAACGATAGACAAAAGGTAAAGATATTTGTACTACAAAAATATTAGGTAGTGTTGTCAACAAATCTGTAGAGTCGTTATTTTGTTTGTAAGAAAGATAAACAAAAAGTGAAAGATATTTTTACTACAGAATGTTAGGTAGTTTGGTCGATTAAATCTGAAAAAATTCCTTATTATTGTTCAGCAAAAGGTAAACAAAAGTGAAGGATATTTTTACTACAAAAGATTAGGTAGCATAGTCGACAAATTTCTAGAGGGTCATCATTATTGCTTGACAACAAAAGCGAGAGATATTTTTACAACAAAAATATCAGATAGGATGTTGACAAAAAATCTGACGAGATTCGATATTGTTGTTTAGCAAAAACGTAAACAAACGGTAAGAGATATATTTACTATAAGATATTGGGTAATTTTGTCGATAATATCTGGGTCATAATCGGTAGTCAAAAATCGGGAGTGTCAAAGTTAACGAAAACTCAGAAAAACTTGTCCAGGAATTTTATGCCCAGAAAACACCAAGTACCTGTGGTAGTATACGATAGTCAAGATAAGGCCACGAGGTTTATCTGGCTTCAAAATGTGTAGACAATATCTTCTGGTGGGCTAAACGGGGCGGGTGTTACTTAAAACATATCAGTGAGTTGCTTCACAGTGTTTACGGTATATACAAGATAATAAAACAGTGATTCAAGAAGATAGGCACAACTGAATTTCAGAACAGCTGGAGATATTAAAAGCGACTGTTCGAAAATAAATATAATATAAATCACAGGGTAAAAATTCCACGCAGTAAAAATTATTATTTTATCATTAATATTTCTTAAAAGTACGCATTTTCGAATTATCGCGGCGGAGTAAAAACATATCTGCAGAAGATAAGGATAAGGTATCTACTACCGATTAAGATTTTTCAGCCGGTGGCTAGAGAGACAATAACAATTGAAGGCAGATAGAGTTCACCGTTTGCCGTAGCGTGTTTAAATCTATAACTTGAATTCCGCTTCAGTGAATAAAAAGTCTGTTCGTTTAAATTGTAACAAAACGTTAGAATACAGTACCGTCCGTCCCGTTGTTGCATAAGACAATTTTGTATTCTAATAATTCTGCCGAACTTAGTCTAGGTAAGAACCCTTTAGGCTTCTCTTATTTTATTTAGATATAGCGAATTTTTGGATACTTTTCTCAGTTCCGCGTGTCTATCCAGTGACGTTGAGATCGCGGGATCTCGCGTAGTTTCCTTCCGTTACCCTATCCCATTATTGTTGGCGTGTCGTAATACCTTCGGGAGGTGATGCTGTAGCTAACACAGATCTCGCGAGTGTATTGCGTATGACCGTTCTGATTCGACTCTGGTCTGGACGCTGTAAGTACACAAGCAGGCCAAGGTCGACTCAGTATATGACAATATTCTTCCACAGGGTAGTAGTAGTAGTAGCAGTGGTGGGGAGGCCAACGCCAAGCAAGTAGGCCACAATGGGCCCTTTTTGTCAACCCCAGCAACCATGCTCTACTCTTCCTCGGTTCCGTCGCCAAACCGCCTCCACCTCGAGATGAAGGCCGTGACGGTCTTCAATTGGACGGTACTTACCTGATTCCTCTGCAGAGTCCTTGATCCGAACAATTCTGCTCGAAGACTTCCAAAATCCTCGCATTTACACAGGTAGTGGTAGGACGTTTCTTCATCCTCGCCGCATTCCTGGCAAATGGGATCCCTCTCTACGCCTATCAATGTCTTCTAAGGGCGCAGTGGCCTGTCAGCACCCCGAGGATGCGGCGAAGCGTAGGTCGACTCCTTCCGAGTAGCCAGACAGCTTTATCTGTCCGGCCCCTCCACGAAGTCCCTCGCCTGCCTGCAGCCACCAACCGACCCCCAGTGCCTCTCCATTGCTTCCTCGGTCCACCTGTCTAAGGCGACAGAGGCTGTCTTCCTACTTATACCTATCGCAGGCTCCGGGCCACAGAACGGCCGCCGGGAACCGAGTCTTGCGAGATTATTCGCCACCTCATTCCCCGCTACGCCACAGTGCCCCGGAACCCACACCAGTTGCACCTCCTTCGTCCTGGCTAGCCCTCTGAGGGCGTCAGCGCACTCCTGAACCAGTGGTGACCTGATTCTGGACGCGCAGACTGCCCGGAGGACTGCTTGGCTATCCGAGCAGATGCACACACATTTCTCGGGACTCATCTTCACATCCTGTCTATTGGCCACAGACAGGATAGCATACGCCTCTGTTTCGAATGCCGTGGTGTATGCGCCAAGAGCATAGCTCTCGCGCACCCCCAGGCCCTTGATGGATATTCCTGCCCCGGAGGATTGTTGGTCCTCCAGCCGCGATCCGTCGGTGAAACAGACCAGGCTTGCGGGCTGGAATGCAACCTCATTTTGCCTCCACTGATCCCTACTGGGGATCCTGAGGGTGTATGGCCTAGTCAACCTAATATCGTCCTCGGCATCCCTCACCTTTATGGCGGAAATCGGAATTTCCTCCACCTCCTTGGCGACTCTTGCATGCCCTATTACTGCTCCCTCTCCGCACCAGTTACCTGAGTCCCGGATTCTAAGATGCGACGCCATAGCCTCCCTTCTGATACAGATGGGAAGCGGTGGCAGCATCAACAGGACCTCTAGCGCGGCTGAGGGTGTCGTCCTCATAGCGCCTGTGATACCCAGGATTGCCAGCCTTTGGAGTTTGGCCAGCTTCCTGCTGGTAGTTTGGTTCACACCACACCACCAGACCAACGCCCCATAGAGGATTCTCGGCCTGACGATCGCAGTGTAGATCCAATGAAGGATCCGAGGAGTCCCCAGGTCCTCCCTATCACACGACGCAGCTGCCAGAGGGTCGCTTCTCCCTTCCTCACAACTATTTGCGACCCCCATGTTAGTTTGGCGTCCAGGATCACCCCCAGATATTTGACCTCCCACACTAAAGCTTAAGGTTTTCCAAACATCACGGGCGCCCTGAACCCCTCTACCTTCCTCTTCTTGGTAAATAGGATCATCTCTGTCTTCGCCGGGTTTACGGAGAGTCCCTGCTCACCACACCACCTTTCGATTATGCTACAGGCAGCCTGCATACACTCACAGACGACGCCGAGGAATTTGCCGGTGACTAAGACCAGCCCATCATCAGTGTACGCCTGGGCGTAGAAGCCATTCTCAGAGAGCCGCTACAAGAGGCCGTCCATGACCAGACACCATAGATGAGGCGAAAGGCAGCTGCCCTGAGGACAGCCGCCCGCCACCCCAACGTCCAGCCCTCGACACCTCAAGGTTAGCGACACTCTCCTGTCCTCCAGCATGCTCGCCACCCAGCTTATTAGGGACCTCGGCGTTCCCCTCTCCTGTAGGGCGGTACAGACCGTATCCGTCCTTGCCTTATCAAAGGCCCCCTCCACATCGAAGAACACAGATAATGTGCTCTCCCCGCAGTGTAGGGTCGTTTCCACCTACCGCGTCACAGCGTGGAGCGCCGTCTCCGTCGATTTCCCCCGCTGGTACGCGTGCTGACCTTTGTGGAAGGGATGATCCTTGAGGATCCCTTCAAACATAAACCTATCTACGAACTTTTCCAATGCCTTAAGTAGGAAGGATGTTAGGCTGATTAGCCTGTACGCCTTGGCCAGCGTTTTGTAACGTTACTGCAAGTTTACTATAGTGAGCTGTTACAAACTTTCTTTATACTTACAAATGTTAGCTTACAGCAAGCTTCAATTTTAAAAGGACCTAGCAAAGTTGTAAAAATTAAACTTACATTTGCAACTTATCTGCAATTGTATATATTATACATACAGTGCAAGTTTGTAACTTGGAATAATTCCAATTAATCAACTTTAGCTTTTTTTCAAAAATGCTCGCAGTCAGATAATATTGTCAGTTACAATCTTTCCAAAAATGTATTATACAATTTGTGTCAAATGTCATTGATAATTTTAGTAAATGACAATCTTAGATTTTTGTTGACTATTTTTAAAGTACACATCAAGCAATACAAAACCACCAAATTTCAAACTTTTATTATAAATCTTGAGTTGAAAGCACACAAAAAATTTGTGTAGTTAATCAATGAATAAACATTTTAAATCTGCTGGTTTTCTACAACTTCACATGTAAGAACTTTAAAAATAGTCAACAAAAACCTAGGGTTGATTTAAAGAAATTATTGATGAAGTCATTTTTCAAATATGGTACATACCGTATAGATTTTTTAAAAGACTGCAAGTTAAAATAGTAATCAACGTGTCCAAGAATTTTTGAAAAAAAGAAACTGTATTTGATTAACTGAATTTATTTACAAACCAATACTGAATATATGTATAGGTGTATTTCTTGTAAAACTGTAAAAAATGACTTAAGACAATGTTAATTAGAATAAAATCTTTATTACATAAAAAATCAAAGACTTACAACATATTATTCATTTCTGCTGATAGATATATAGATTTTATTGACCATCAAATGTACATGGTAAGTCACTGCCTTTATAAGTACAGACTATATTCACTAGATAAGGTTAGTTAAGACATATAGCGAGAGTGCCCATGTTTAGGCTAAAATCCAGTTCTAGGCAAAGCTCGACGACAATATAGATAACTTGAACTTGTTATATCGTTATTAATACACCGATTTCAAAAATTCTTTTTTCGAAATGAATACCAATCAATTGTTTTCGATATTGTTTTACTAAATTACTTAGTCGTCTAGGAAAAAGTGTGAAACACAAATAACAAAAACGAAGTCTTCTGCAGCATTACTTATTTTGAGCGGCAATAATTTTTTAGCTTCTAAAGTATATGGTAACATATGTGACATAAAATCAAGTCAACATATCAAATACTATTGTGAAAAAAGAAATATCTAAAATGGTGCATTCATTTTGATTTTAGATAAAGTTTCATTAAGTAAACGTAAGAATATGCAATGGATAAATCAAGCGCATGGAAACCAATACAACTTCAATGCGAAAATAGCCTAAATATGGTGACAGTCTCTGAAAGTGTTCACGCATGTCTTAACTATCCCTATCGAGTAAGTATAGTACCGTCAATGTCTGTGTGCCTTCAGAAACATTGAGTTAAAATAAAGCAAAATTATGACTACAATGAATTACGTATATATAAAAAAGTCTGTGGCTAGTGGAACTTGCATTCCAAAGCTTTTCCCTAACACACACACAGCCACACACACACATACATGTGCTCGTATGTTTGCAGGGACACACGAAAACACACCAACTTGTGGGATCTTAATGTTTGAGATGAGTCGTGGATGTAGATGTATCTCCAGATGTGGATAATTCGCGCCAAAATACTATACACAAGCTCGTTTAGAAAATATTTACAAATAAAGTGAGGTCCCGCAATTATGTTTAATTCACACGTTGTGTGAAGACCCCTTAAATATGGATTATGTTTGAAGTGTGTATAAGACCCCATAAACCATACTGTTTTTTTCTTCAAACATAACTGTGTTTCTGAATTACACATGGCAACAAAAAAAAAACCAGTTTAAAAAAACTGTCTGGCTTGTGTGCGTGTAAGGACCGACAAATATAAGGGGAAGGGTTTGTTTATTAAATGCTGTGTGGAGGCATTGTATAGTTGATCACATTGACCTTGTGCAGTTATTCTGAAATATATTATAACATACATCTTTTAGTGAATTTTCCTACACTTTTGAATTTTAAAACAATTCGCGAACTAGTACCTCTAGAACCCATGTATGTGGTCAGTTACTATCTTGATATGTTTATATATATATATATATATATATATATATATATATATATATATATATATATATATATATATATATATATATATATATATATATATATATATATATATATATATATATATATATTTCTGTGTGTGTGTATCACCTATAGGTTATAAAAAGTCTGGACGCAGCGAGTGCGTTATGGAAGTTAATTTCCATAAAATGTTTTTAATTCAAGCAGGCATCAATTTAGTTACCGATATAACCTATATAGTAAAAACAATTTACCATATTTTACTAAAATACCGTATTGTTTGAAAATGTACAAAAATTTTCAGCACGTAACTTTAACTTTAAATACTTCTGAGAAAACTGGTTTCCTAGCATTTAATGAAAACACGCTACCAAAACACACTTACTGCGTCTCGATTTTTTTTACGAACATGCATCATATTTCTATTAAAAATGCAACAGTATAAGGAATGTTCGAAAAAAATATTGCAGTTATCACCAACGAATTATGGGCCACGCTGTGATTTTCAAAATAATTTTATAAGATACAGCTCAAGACCTTATAATTAACGTATACAATTTTTCTCATATCGTGCATAATAACAATTATATTGAGCTTTACCGTAGAAATGCATCACCCTGTATATATGTAAACAGATAAAAACTGAAAGTAAACCCGGAATATTTTAGTAAAATAAAGGTCGATGAAGGCTAAATTTGAAACTTAAGAGCACTCTTCTTGCAACATTTTTTTTACGTAACCGGTATTTATTTCATGTTCTTTGCCTAAATGTTGCCAATTTTTACGTTTCAAATCGCGACCTGGGCGTTTTCAGGAAAACCCCTTTTTTTTCTTCAAATGCCTATAACTTTTTTGACTTTTAACTTACAGATGAAAATTTTGGTACGTCGTTCACTTTTTATAATACAGACATACGTACCATATTTGGTTGGCCCTACTTTCTTATTCCCGAAAGAAATCACAATCCATTCCGGGAAAACCGGGCCGCATTTCCTGGCTAAGCAACTTATCCATGCCACTTGCAAAAGGAAAATGCTTACAAAATTTGATCAAAATCATCCCATTATTTTTTGAGTTGATATATATATATATATATATATATATATATATATATATATATATATATATATATATATATATATATATATATATATATATATATTATATATATTTATATATATATATATATATATATATATATATATATATATATATATATATATATATATATATATATATATATACATACATATAAAAATCGAAACAGACCCCAGATATGTGTTCTAGGCGCCTAGTTTTCGCTCATTTGAAGCAATATGTTAATTTGAAGTATAATTGCATATTAGAAAATGCTTATAACTATCGACATATAATTATTTGCGTTTATACTAGTTTTTAGTGAATTCAGTTAAACACACGATATTTCATCAGTATACATACCTATATTATAGTTTATCTTTTTTCGATTTACGTCGGATTATTTCTGCGACTGTGGTAAATCACCGACGCCAGGGGACAGTTTATCTGCAGTGTCCTGGAACTTTGGCCGAAGTCTTCTTTCCGTAAGGAGGGTAGGGATCTTTAACGTGCCGGACATCAGATGGTACATCGGATTGACGGCTCTACGTCGCTTCGGAAGGGAGGAATGCGCAGGCATCAAATTTCAAACACAATGCCACAACCTCGGTTAATCTTAATTTACACTATGTACGGAGAAATAGAAATGTTTACCTACTGGACCACCAAGGATGCTTATATTATATTATGTAGTTGAAACTGGTAAACTAGTAAAAACTTTTTTTCTTTTTAGTAAATTTTATAATTTGGGAAAGGAAAAGTTTAACATTTTTTAAGTAAATAGTTTTGTTAATGACCGCAAAGGGAAATTTTAAAATCCTAATAAATATACAGGGTGATTCAAATTCGAGCCTCACCAGGGGGATGTCGCGTATTATGAAAGATCGACGATAGGTTTAGATGCTGCAAAGTTGCAACATTTCGTGCCCTTTAATATCTCGCAGAGAAAGCCAAGTTTTGCAACTGTCGTTAAAAAAATTGTCAAAAAACTGAAAAAATGGAATTTTCAATTTTCGCCTCTCATTTATTTAAACTTGTATAAAGAAACGAAAAACCCATTCTTAAGTCATTTCAATATATATATATATATATATATATATATATATATATATATATATATATATATATATATATATATATATATATATATATATATATATATATATATAGGGTGTATATAGAGTAGAAATACTTGTTAGTGTTTAAAGTTTACGCCAGTAAATCAGCTAAACGTACAGGGATTAAATTGGTCGAGTTCACTAGGCGCCAACAGTTGAATAGGTGTGTAAACGTATGCGTTCATCAGCCCCGCTGAGCTTTTGTTGGAACTTAACTGTTGTCAATTTGTCAAAACGGAATGACAGACACAAGTTACACAATAGTGCTTGGAGTCAACTGTACATTCATCAGTCTCTAACTGCTGAAATGTCTCGATAGTCAGCAGATGGGCAATTAACTCAGATCTTGGCGCCTGGTAAACTCTATGTTTAGAAAATTTATATAAGTTCAAACCTGTAAGAATAAAGAAAGTAGAAAAATTCACTATACAAATAAGCGCAAATACTTTGTTACGGTGATGTCACATATTTAGATAACACATGAAGAGTTTTAAAATCAAGATAGGTACCGAGACGAAATAAAGCGTCACTAAACAAAAACTTAACAAAAATGTAGGTTCTATTCATCATGAGCACCATTTTAGATAAAATATGTTCTAATAGGCCTTTCGATTTATGTAATTTTGATTACAAAATTCCATTCTTTGCAATATAGATAAAGATTAGAGCACGTCACTAAATATGTTTTGATTTAAATACAACTTAAGCGAATAATAAATAAACTTAACTCTCTACAAAATAACTAAATAATTCTGTAGACAGGTGACAGTGTTAAATAAATTTTAAGATAACTAACCTGTTGCATATCAGCTCTTTTTGTAAAACTTTGGCCCTTTTTAGCTGGTCGAAAAGCATCACAAACACTGTTTAGTCACCCACTAACACTAATAAAGTCGTAAAGAATAATTTGCACTTGTATATTTAAATTCCCAAACAACACACTACTTTATACGTAGAAGATACAGAGTATCCCACGACGAACTCCCGCGATCCATTTCTCGGAAAATAGCCTTTGGAAAATTTTGAAAATTAGGCAGTTTACTGAAGTCGATGGGGGCAACTCGGCTAAAGTATTCTTAAGATTGTGGCACTTCCGATTATGCACGGTGTTGATGTTAACTTGCTTATTTTAAATAGGATAATCTATATATTGTTACATTTTTAACTTCTCCGTGAAATTTTAGACACATTCTATGTATAATATCCTATACCGGAGTCCAACCGTTTTTGACATATCTCAAATTTTATGTCAAGAATGACGTTTGCAGGCCTAAACATAACTATCAGTTTATCCTATATGAAGGCCTTTATCATTTAATATAGGTTGGTTTCCTTGTAGAAGCTGATTTGCTTTATTATTTTGATAATAAATCGATACAGGAAAATCAAAAACTCATATTGAAAATTGAATTGAAAAAATCGTTGAAACTCTTTTTTCTCAAATAGAAATCCCCTGTTTTTATCATACTATCTTATTTGGCATTAAAAAGAGGGTAACTTTGTATATGGCTGGCTATGCCAAAAATTTCTGGGTTTTAGAAATATTGGCAATTTAACATTTTATTATTGTAAAAATGTTATACGGCTTTCAAGTTTTGTTGTTAGTTGGCCATGACGGCTCAAAATAAAACTTTAGAGCACTACAGACACATCACTATTGGTTGTCATTTGACAAATACTTATTGCTAATAATCATGGCGGTGCGATTAAATTATACGCACTAGGATTATTTTTAAGGTGTAAATATTTAGGCGGAATGCAACAAAGTTCGATCAAGAACAGAAACCGAATAGTGTTAAACGAATAATGGAAAATTACAAGACTTTTGACATCGCCAAGACAAAAATCTATAGAAGAAAACCAATTTATCCTACTAAAAGAAAACAATACCTACACAGGGTAACAACTTATTTTAATAAATGTTCAAAATTTCCATTTTGAACTTCCAAACATTTTTTCCTCTTCGAGTTAGTTCTTCATGGAAGGCCGCTCTAATTAAATTTGGAGATAAGCTTTCGAACGCGCCATTCACCCTTGCCATACGTCCCCCATCGTTTTCACTGGATTGAAAAAACGATGTTTATTATCGTTCCCCAGGTAAAGTAATCCAACACAGTCAAATAAGGAGAACGAGAACGCCAGAGAAAAGGCCAGTAGTTGGCAATCTACTTGTCATCAAATGTTCTTAGTAAACGAAACCGTTCTGTGGGGTAGGGCGCCATCACGTTGTTAAAAAATTTGCTTGTGTTCCGCTAGAGGTAAATTGCTCAAATATTGATGATTCATCTCTTCCAGAATATTTAAATATGTATATCTTAAAAAAGTTAATACATAATTTAGAATGGGGAAATAATTTGCAATGTATGGTTAATGACTTACCATTCAAGTTTTTTTAATAAATTATATTATATTATATTCTATCAGTTTTTACAGCACAAAAGACTAGCTAGCTATTTTGAAAATTCCGGGTTCTTACTGCATGACGATTTGAATTACTCCAAAAATAAGAATTTTGTGTGTTAAAAAGAACATTTTTCATAGATTTCGTTTCATCAGTCCTAATTATGCTGTCAAAAAAATCGAGAGTCGTCTTGTATCATCGTTCAAATGAATTTACAAAACTCTTTTCTGCGTATCTCATTTCTCTCTGTTGAACCAAAGATATTGAATAAGGGTGGAAGTTGTGCTTTAACGGAATTCTGTGTATCAAGCTCTTCGAAAGTCCTCTCTGCAGAGCTACTTGTCTTAAGGATGGTATTTCTTTTATGAATTTTTGCCTTCACGGTGCCAAAAGTTTTGTAAGTTTCTATTATTCGCCGAACACTCCTCCGCGTCGGTTTTTGTTTATCTCGATATCAGCAAATATTTGGCACGTTCTTGATAAAACGTGGTTACATTCACCATAATAATAAATAAATTGTAATAATCTTTGTGACTGTAATTCAGTCGCCCCGGCATAATTTTTATAAATAATTGTCAAATGACTACAAATATTGAGGTTTTTGTAGTTCTCGATAGTTTTTTTTTGAGAGGCGTCGCCGTCATGTCAATTTGAATTTATATATATATATATATATATATATATATATATATATATATATATATATATATATATATATATATATATATATATATATATATATATATATATATATACATATTATTATTATTGCGTTTATTCAATTAAATTATACAATATGCAATACACAATAAGTCTATGACTTTTGCTGTGTTTTTACAAAATTTAACGGGTTCATCCAAAAAATCATTGGCAATTGTGGACCAAGTTCACTATACTTCAAATTTTGACATTCTAAATGGAAAATATTTCTTACTTTAACTTCCTCCTCTCAATTGTTCTATTGTTATTTCCATTTACCAAAGTTCGTGACATCGTTATACTTATTTTTCAACCACGGGTCAACCTTAATAGCCCATATTTTTTTCAAAAATAATAAACTATTCTATGCCAAATGACATCGCTTTGACAGTAATATATGTATGTATCATACCGATAACTCAAAAAGTAATGGGCCGATTTGATCAAATTTGGTGAGTACCTTCCTTTTGCAAGTGGCTTGGATAAGTTCGGTACCCAAGAAAATCGGGCCAGGTTTTGCTGGAAAATTTTGTGTTTTCTTTCTTAAAAAAATAATATCTCCGGAAATAACAGAGTAAGGGCAATGAAATTCGGTACGCGTGTTTGTAATATAAAGAGTGAACCATGTACCATAATTTGCATTTATAAATTTAAAGAGATAAAAGTTATGGGCAGTTAAAATTTTTTTGGAGTTTTCGTCAAAACATGTGTTCTGCGAACCCTTAAGTCATTGCCCTTCATTTTACTAAAATATTTACAGAAAATTTATTTCAAATATACCCTCTCTCTGATGCTTTGGCCGTCGGTTTAGTTAAGTTGATGCTTTCGCTGTACGTTCAGTTAAGTTTATGGTTTAACGGTCTATAATTTTTGGCTAATTTTCGTAGAACAAATTCGTTAATGCATTTTTGCATTTTTTTATCGAAATATGATGCATAGATCCGAAGTTGGAAGAGAGTGCAAGCAGATGTCATATGGGGAGAAATGGAGGAAGCCTTGATAAGGGTCGCAGAAGGTGAACTAGGTCATAAGCGGAAAACACAGAAACACAGTTGGATGACAGCAGAAATCATGGCGCTTTTCGAAGAAAGGAAAAGATGCATAAGTCAAGGATATCCAGAGAGCTATAAACACATCCAAAGACTTATTAGGTGGAAAATAAGAGCGGCAAAGAATGACTGGTTAAAGAAGCAATGCGAGGATATAGAACAACTACAAGAGCTGCACGATGAATTTAACATACACAGAAGATAAAAGAGGTGTGCGGAGTTTACCGGAAGAGATACTTTTCTAATGTAGAAAACGAACATGGGGAAATTGCACAAGACGATCGTCAGCGAAGAGTTATTTGGGAGAAATATATTGTAGAAATTGTAAGAACAATAAATACGTCAAAGGCCAGAAAGGCAGTTGGCCCGAACTGCATACCTGTCAAACTATTAAAAATACTAGACGACAGGGGAATTTCCGTACTGCACAGAATATTTAACAAGATATATAACATGGGGGAGTTCCCTGCCAAGTGGATTACATCACATTTTATCCCCCTGCCAAAAAATAGTAACGCAACGAAGTGCGAGGACCATAGGCTGATCAGTCTAGTAAGCCACACGTTAAATATATTCCTCAAGATTATTTACTACACAATTTCCATAAAATGCGAAAGAGAGGTAGGGTCCACACAATTTGGATTTAGAAGGGGACTAGGTACGTGAGAGGCTAAGAATTAGTAAAATGTTACGTGTGGTCAGTGTTACTATATGGTGTGGAGGGCTGGACGCTGAAGGTGAATACCATGAATAGACTTGAAACCTTTGAAATGTGGACATACAGACGTATACTAAAAGTCTCATGGACGGCCAGAAAAACAATCGAAGAGATCCTTAGAACGGTTAAAAGAGAACGTGAACTGGTGAACACCATCAAGCGCAGAAAAACAGCATATCTGGGTCACGTAATACGGAATGAAAGATACCAATTCCTACAATTAGTAATCGAAGGAAAAATCGAGGGGAAGAGAGGAGTCGGAAGTAAGAGGAAGTCATGGCTCAGAAACGTGAGAGAATGGACAGGACTAAAAACTGTAGGAGACCTATTCAGCTCCATCAGAAATAGGGAAGAATGGGCACATGTGATCGCGAATATCCATTAATGGATAAGCAATAGAAGAAGAAGAAGAAGCATGTTTGTAAGAAAAAAATCTGGACGCAGTAAGTGCGTTTTGGTAGCGAACTTTAATGAAATCCTTTAAATTTTAATAACTCGATTTGCTATTAACCTAAGGTTTGTTGGCTAGGAAACCAACTTTAAGTTTATTTTCGGAAAATTTTTGAACATTTTTAAACAATAAGTAGTTTTGATAAAATATGGTAGATTGTTTCTACTGCTTAGGCTATACCAGTAATCAGATTGATGCCTGCTCGCATTTGCTATCAAAAACATTTTAATGAAAATTCACTTCCATAACGCACTTGCTGCGTTTAGACTTTTTAAAATATAAAGTATAGTACTATTCTAGGAATAATTTTTTGCTTTTGAAAAAAGCAGCAGCGTATTGTATTTTCATTTCAAATAGTACGCCCAGGTCATATTTATGTGGGTGCGGCTGGTTAAATGTAAAAATGTTTTTTCCTCCTCAAATATGTGTATATAGCCCTAATTTAGACACACCAAATTTCATAAAAATAGATAATCTAGATCTTTTTTTAAATAGCAAGGTATGATTTTTTTGCACTCACGGAAAGCACATCTCCTTCTTAGCAACGGCACTATGAAAATGTAATCGGGATTAATAAGAAAAAATCGCAAAAAAAAGTTTCTTAAAAATTACCTTCGGTTGGATTTCATTAATCAATTTCTTATCAAGTTACCAATTGAAAAATTGTGATAGTATTTGCAGCTGCCAATTTTAAGCATTGTTTTCTGTCAGTTATATGTAGTTTGTAATACTTGAGAGAGCTTCATATTGGAAAATAGAGAATTTATAGAAATGAAATATTATTATTATGGCAGAATTGAGCAAAAAGCTAAGAATTGATATATTAGTGATGTTGGGCTACGGTGACAGGAAGCTTTGTAAAGAAATGTGCATGTTTTTTCATGAGTCTGGCCACAAACTAATGAAGTGTATGTTTCCAGAACACTGAAAAAAATTAACGAAACTGGTAGTGTCAATGATAAGCCAAGAATAGGAAGACCAAAAACGGCTGTAGCTGGTAATAACGCATTAGATATATTGTTGTCTTTTTATTAAACCCACCATGTGTCTACAAATTAAGTTACTACATTACACAGCCTTTCAGAAAAATCTGTGGTAACTTTGCTAAAAAGGAAAAGAAAGAATTTCACCCATATAAAGTACAGCTAGTACAGGAACTTGTAGTTGGCGATTTTTAGAGGCGTGTTGAATTTTGTTATATTATGGCAAATTTAATGAGAAGCCGGACTTTAGTAGAAATTATCGTTATTGGTCTCAGCAGAATCCACATTGGATGCTGGAGGCTCAAACCCAACGACCACAAAAAATTATGTATGGACGGGTATACTAGACAGTAGTAATATTGGGCGGTTATTTATTGAGGGAAATCTAACATCTGAAAAGTATTAAATTTTTTTAAGAAAAGAAATTATACCACAGTGGTTGCAGTGAGCCCAGTCAATGAAGTTTGGTTTGATAAATATGGAGCTCACAATCATTTTGGCAGACGCGTGCCGCAAAATTTGATGAAGTTTTTAGAGAAAATTGAATCAGGCGCTGTGATGTACTTAAATGAACTGCTCGCCCTCTTGACTTGACGCCATGTGGTTGTTTTCTTAGGGTCACTTGAGGAATGTTCTCTACAGAGAAATCTGGAAGACCTGAAAGCTATAATTGTTGGCCAAACAAGATGGATTGTGTATTCCAGGTTAATTAGTTTAATAAATTTCTTTGAAACGCGAGTTCAATTATGTATTGATAACGGACAGCATTTTGAACATTGAGTAAGTTGACAAAAATATTATTGCTGTTTTATTTTAGTTTTGTTTTCTCAGTCTCTTTTAGAATTAAAGTTAATAATTAAAGCTAGTTTGCCTATCATCTGCAGTGAGTGATTTTACAGCATTTGTTATGTTGCTTATGCGTACAGGGTTGGTTTTAAGCGTGTTTCTGTTAAAAAATACATTTTTGCGATCATCTGCATAATTACATTAGTTTTTTCTCAATTTTTTTCTAATTGAACCTAATTACATTTTTATAGTGGCGTATCAAGAACTAGACGCTATTTCCGAAATCGCGAAAAAAACATATCTTCATATTTAAAAAGAAAGATTTAGTTGCCATAGCAACGAAATTGTTTACGCTATGATAAATTGAAGATCGTCACTTTGTAGCAAAAAATATGTCGAAAAGCTTTTAAGTTTTTTTTGTGAATAAGGAATATTTCTGTAAATACAAATCCATCCTATACTAACCCTATAAGTATATATATATATATATATATATATATATATATATATATATATATATATATATATATATATATATATATATATATATATATATATATATACATACATAAATATGTGTATGTAAAATAATATATAAACTAATGTTTCCATCCCAAATATGAGTTCTGTTTCGTGTGAAGAATAGAGTAAATGTTTTCTATGAAATTTCCCTAATAAATAAATTTAACAATATCTCAATATTCTTTGAAATATAACATACTACATAAAACCCACCGCTATCTGCTTTAGGGCCCAAGGAAAAATGATGTACCGTTATTCCCCGTCAACAACCCTTGCAGATGAAGCAGTAAAAAATAACAACAAAGACGCTATTTATAAAACCAGGGACAAGTCACTTGAAAACAGATCATTTACTACCTGCACGAGGTATAAAAAAAAATTATATTTATCGGGACTTACACAAATTTTACCACACAGTTGTCGGGCCTTACACACAATTACGTCTGTTTCAAAAATTGACCACGGAGGTCGCTTTTATCAGTCACTTTTATAGGGCCCGACAGTTTTAGTAACACGAACTCAAAAATACACACATGCATATAGTATGTATATCAGGACATCGTCAGAAAATTAGTTATTTATACTATTTAAGAGGTGGAGAATCCGAAAAACCACGTCTCTAAATTGTCGGGACGCGTGTATGGCCCGACAAGTTGGGAAGACCCGACAAGTCACGTCCATGCATGTGGTTTGTCCTCATAATTATACGGGCACAAACACACACACACACACACACACACACACACACACACACACACACACACACACACACACACCCACACACACACATTAGTTTAGAGCACCAATAAATTCCTTCACCTTGGTTTTTTGTTTTATAACATCCACTAACGCCTACTTTAATCTTGCTAGTGGGAGCATCTTAATAACATTAGTTAGAAAATTGAGGAATTTGATTCCCAAGTAATTAAACATCTGCTTTGTTTTCTCCTTTTTGTGCAACCGTATTTTTAATTCATGCCTGGAGCTGGTAATGATGTTGCGAGCTTCACCATTCACTGGATAAATTTGAATAAATATACTGGAGAGGAATATGGCTGCCAGGGTACCTAAGCATCCCATTGGTCTCGAATACACCAGGGCAGCTTTTTCTTGGACCTAGGCACACAATATCCTTATTGCTCTTTTTTTGCATGATAAACACATGTTCCGCTGCTGACGAGTTAACCCATATGAATGTTGCATACGATATGATATTGCGACAATGTACAAAATAAGCAATCCTGGCAGCTTGGTGGGTATTGTACTGTTCCACTGTTCTAATGGTGTCAATTGCTCTGGATAAGCCTCGTGCTTCCATAGGTCCATCATGTTTAACGTTTTAAAATGGATTGGTTTGACCAGGCTGCTTCTAGGACATAACAAAATTCGTATTTAGTAATTAGGTTTTCTTTTTCGTTGAGTAGATTTCATAAAAAGAAACAAAAATATAAATAGGAACAGCCATTTGAGTATAATTCACCAATAGCGACATCACTTTTCTTTAGCATAATTAAATAATTATGCTAAAGAAAAGTGACTAATTTTATTGAATTCACACATGTATTTAGTATATAGCTGTTTTAGGGATTCTTACTTAACATGTTTGTCGATATAGGTACTCTATGTTTCATTATCCACACTCCAGACAACGAATTACCTAATTACACCAAAAATCTAACAATTCAGGCTACAATAAGATTGTTCAATCTTTAAAACTTCCAGAAAAATAAATAGACATAGATCAAATAACAGCATATCATAAATATAAACAACAATCCGTCATTATTCATTATTGCCGGGCGCTTTGTCATGAGTCAGTTCGCTGTTGGAGTTGCTATGTTGCTATTGGACAACGATGACATACGATCGAACATATACGAACAGGAAAACGGGGGAATTCAAATAAATGTTTACTAATTAAAACAAACTTTCAGAAACATTACAATTGTAACTTTACGTGAGCTTACAAATGGAGAAAAACAACAAGCCTGCAAAGGAGATATTACATTTGAAAGTTATGTTAAAGTTTCATTTGTAAGTTTGCATTGGTTTTTTGGCTGCAAACATTTAGAAATGTTGCAAACTCAACTTGCCTAATGGTAAATTATCTAAGGTTGCTGTAAGCATTTGTAAGTTACCATGCTTAGTGGGATAGACAAGACGACAGTTCTCCTAATACTTCACACATTAATTAAATGATTTTAGAATTTATAAAATCAAAAATTACGGGTTATGCTAGAGATGTCCTAATTAGTTTACCTGAACAGTCCTGGAGCTCTCTTAAAGAAAGTCTCAATGCACAGTTTGCGGATGCTAGATCCGAAGACCTTTTGTTACACGACTTGACTACTTGCTTCATGCAAAAAGCACCTTCGTTTATAGATTATCATAATTTAATTAAAACTAAATTACAGTCTTTAGTAGAGCATATCAATACAGAATTTACCTACAGCAATTATTTTGTATAAAAAGCAATATTTTGAGAATTTGGCACTAAATACTTTCAAAACAGGTATCATAGAGCCATACCATAGTTATTTAAGATTTGCAGCTTTAGTAGAATGCCATAAACATGATAATGAGCAAATGCAAGCGAATTTTTTTAATTCATTAAGACAAAAAGCACAATCATCTAATAAATATGTTCCAAACCCTACTAGAACCCCATATAAAAATCAAAACTTTAATATTAACCATTTTCAAAGAAACCCTCACAATTTTACACAACCACAAAACATAATACTCCGTGTTAATCAAGGTAACCCAACTCCTAGAGCTAGTGGAAGTAATCAGAGACCAATAACCTTTAACAGGCCTCAAAATATTTTACAAGGTCCAACCCCTATGTCGATATCTACTAGAAATACTAAACCTCCCTCAAGACCTCAATAAATAATTATTTTCAACAAAACTCTTCTAGAGGATTAAGTCATGAAGAGCTTCATTTTCATGAAGACCCTCCTGAGCAGTTTGGAAATGAATCGTACGAAAATTATGCCGACGATACAGATTTCAAAAATCAATTTTCAGATCAAGAATATTTTGACAATAATTTACAAGATGAGGATTTTCTGTGTGTGTGTTGCATCATGGGATGATTTTGAATGTTTCAATTCATCAACCACAGACTTTTATCCTAAAATTTCGTTTTGAATCATAACCACACCCAGAGCGGCAAACCTATAATTAGATTTTCTGATGTGAATAGGTGATAACTATATTCGCGGATTCTTTGAATTATAAATGGATACATATATCCACAATTTTACGTAAACACAATCATTACATTAGTCTTACAAATATACACCTACATGATATCTTAAATACATACATACCTGCTTTCACCTACTGCTTCACACATACAATCCAAACATACCTACCTAATCTATACATCAATATAAATATTACAATATAATTCTAATTACTATACTTTTTTTAACTGATTTTGAATTTCTATATATGCACATAATCTGTTTTTTTTAATTATTCACCTTTTTTATTTTGTTTTTATTTTGTTTTATTTTGATTTATTTTGTTTTTTTTTTAGTTTTTTCTTTCATTTTTTAAATTCTTAAAATTTAAGGAATGACTGGGACACATTGTCGCCTAGGGACCCGCTAAGGCTCATAGACATACTGAATTTGGCCACAGAAAGGCTGGGTATACAAAAGGACAGACATTAGGATTTATGTTCAGTACATTGATACAAAATTTATTTTATTTTATTAAGATACACACATACACACACACACACACACACACACACACACACATATATATATATATATATATATATATATATATATATATATATATATATATATATATATATATATATATACATATTTATATTCTTATAAACCTACATCTATGTCATTTGAGCTAAGAATATAGTTTGTGTTTAAAGGAAGCTGGATCTCTGTTACTTGTTTTATTCCCGATAAAAACTGCAAGTTTTGTCTCTCATAGTTCCTGTATGAAAACAATATGTGATCTATATCACAGACCGTTTGTTTATCACAGCTGCAGTATGGTGTGGATTCTACACCTATTCTATATAAGTGGGATCTATATCTACCGTGATTATTCCTAAGCCTTATTATGGTGGTTAAAACTTTTCTATGTAAACTAAATATTGTTTTTAGCTGACTTTCTTCTGGTAATTTGGGATTAAGGAATTTATATCTGTTGGATGTTTTCTGTGTATATGAGAACCATTCTCTTTCCCAAATAAGTTTGATTTTTCTTTTAATGTTAAATACAAATTCTGTGTATGGTAGTTTTATAACCTGATAGTGCCCCTGAGTTGATGCTGTTTTAGATAGTTGGTCTACATCTTCATTACCCTGTATATTACTGTGAGCTTTAACCCATAAGAAAGTCACCTTGATATTGGGGTGTTCACAAATATTTTTCCTGATGTTTCCCAACGATGGATGGTTATTAATATGAACGTGACTGTATTGTATTGTTTTAGCAGCTGATTGGGAGTCAGTGATAATTAAAGCATTTTCTACTTGGTTTTCCACCACCCAGTTAACTGCTTTTTCTATCGCGTATAGTTCTGCTGTATGTATAGATGTTAAATCCGTTAGTTTAAACATATCGTGGGTTTTTCGTTTTTTTATTAAATAAGCTGCTCCCACTCCCTTTTTACTTTTGGATCCATCGGTATAAATGCACAAATAGTCTAAAAATTTACCGTGTATTATCTTCTTAAATATAATCTGATTTAATAATGGATTGTCAGTGTATCCAGGGATGTGTACCTGCATTGGCTGTACCATAGATTTATACGGTAAGTTAAGTTACTGGTGGTGCTATATTTTCGTACATAATGTGTTATAATATGCCTGAGTAAGTGGTGGTTTGCTCTTATTGTTCCAATATTTGTTCGTCAAAGTTTCAATAAATAAAATATGTAATTGATCTACCAACTCTTGATCTGTACTTCTCATTTTTAGCAGGAATTTTTCCGCCAAATATATTATTCTTAGATGCATCGGGGATTCTAGGGCTTCAGCAAATACAATATCTGTGGGTGTTGACTTCATTGCCCCGATTGCTATTCTGAGGGCTTTAAGTTGTATTCGTTCTACCATATTTGATTTACATGCACTGCCATAAACTGTACTACCATAATCCAGAATAGATCTTATGTATGTTCTATAGAATAGAAGGGCTACATTGACATCTGCTCCCCATTCACAATTTATGGTCATTTTTAGTAAATTAATACCTCGCTCACACTTTGCTACAAGGCATTCTACATGTTTTGTCCATAAAAGCTTGCTGTCTATTGTGATTCCCAAATATTTGTATGTGTTTACTAACTTTATATCAATCTGGTCTGTCTGGATACATTGTGGCCAATGAATACGGTGCCTAGTGAGTCCCATGATTGCCGTTTTTTCCAAATTAATTTGTAGCTGCTTTTCTAGGCTCCATGCCTTTAACGAGAATATTGCACTTCTCATTTCCCTTAAGCATTCATTGTATGTTGGTGCTGTTGTGTAAATGCATATGTCATCTGCATATTGTATGCAGCGAACTTTTCTGCCCACTTTATCATGTAAACTTCTGGAGTATAGATTAAACAGAATTGGGCTAAGCAAAGAACCCTGTGGTAGGCCTCTTCTTAATATTCTTGAACCGTGGGATTGATTGTTATTGTCCCTTACGTAGATTTTTCTTTCGTGGAATAGACTAACAATGTTTAATGCTACATTATGAGGTATATTATAATTTTTGAGATCATTAAATAATATGTTGAGGTTAACGCAATCATAGGCACATCTCAAATCTACAAATAGACACATGGCATAATCGTTTCTTGTAAATGCGCTTTGCATATCCGACACCAGATGACTCACAGCTTCCATTGTGCCTACTCCTTTTCTAAAACCATACTGTTGAGGTGAGAGTATTCCATTTTTTTCACAGAACCACTCCAGTCTTGTTTTTATTATGCTTTCGAATGTCTTCGTGATGCAACTAAGGATATAA
Organism: Tillus elongatus; assembly: GCA_964006375.1. Taxonomy (NCBI): domain Eukaryota; kingdom Metazoa; phylum Arthropoda; class Insecta; order Coleoptera; family Cleridae; genus Tillus; species Tillus elongatus. Next base: position 63,449,913 of record OZ023269.1, on the reverse strand, counting down.
GCCTGTATGACGTTATTTTACTTGAGTCTTTCTTTGGTTTCAGCAATAGGCAAACAATAATCTCCTTCATCTCTTCAAAATATTCACCTTTGACCCACCAGTTATTGTATATTGTCAGTAGAACTGTTTTTGCCAAATCACTCATGTTTGCTAAAATACAGTAAGTGATTTTATCTTTACCTGGTGCTGTATTTTTTGTGGATTTTATTGCATTCATGAGCTCCTGTATAGTCATTCTTTCTTCAATTTCCTGAAATTGTGAGACATGTTGAAAGGAACCAATTGGTAAAGAAGCTCCCAGTGGAGCTATTTCTTCTAAGAATGTTCTTGCCTTGTCCTCGTCTGGACATTTTGGTGCACTGTTTGTGTATTTTCCGTTATTTTTTTTTAACAAAATTCAAAATTTCTGTGATTGAAGTACTTTTGTTTAAAGTACTCACAAATTTTTTCCACGCGAGTCTACTTTTTTCTTTGATTTTTTTTCACTAACGATTCAGATTGTTTGTGTTTTAGCATTATTCAATTTTAGACTATATAATTGGGAAATATTGAACAATTAAAAAAACCAGTATAAGCTCTTAAAATAATAGTGTAATTAGAGACTCATTAATAGCACTAAAGTTTAAGTGCTTTTTTTTATTTAGATATGTTTGTAACCGATATTAGAGCAGAATTATCTAGATATAAGAGTCTTCCGATTCTCCCCTTGTATGTTTTTCATTGCAACACAAAAATATCGAGAAGACCTTTGTACAGTGTGCGAATTTATTTCAAAATATCAACATGTAATTAAAAATATGGTAGTTTGTAGCAAATTTTAATGTATCATTTGTAGGAAACAGTTGTATTTATAATATGATTTTAATATTATTGTAATTTTTAAAGTGGTATGTGTAGGAAACAGAACTATGGTGTAGTATTTTTATATAAAATAATACAATGAAAGAACTTTTCCAAATATCACCCGATGTCTATCAAGCTGAATCAACATAATCAGCTTCCTGTCTATGCTTGATATAACTGCAAGTCAACATATGCGACAAACAAAACGTTATATTGTACATCTTAGATTGTTTGATTGATATTTAATGTATTCAGCATTACATACTACACGGGAACATTTCAAAGTTCTTTAACGTTTATTTGTCATTAGAAAAGGGGGATATTTAGCATTATGCAGTCGGGTCTTATACCTATTGTATAATATGTGACTAAATGTTTAGGGTATTTATACATTCCAAAAGTCTGGTTATTGGATTAGCTCATGCATATACCTAAAATATATTAACTTGTATATTGTTTGCATGTGTCAGTGTGTGAGGGTTTTATATGAAGAAATAAAACAATACAGTTTACTTAAAAATTTAATGAACAATAGAAATTACCGATACATCAACAAAGAAAAGCAGTAAAATAATATTACACAAAAATCACCAACACATAGAAACAGAAGTGTAAAAAACAAGTGAAAGTTTACTAAAGTCTGAACGCAGCAAGTGTTATAGCAGCCAATTTTCATAGAAACTTTTTCAATAGCAAATATATTTTCATTAAATGCTTATAACTATTTTTTTCGTTTAACATAAAAAAATCTAAATTTTGATATATAATTTACACTCATAAACTTGCGTACCAAATTTGATTATTATAACTATTATTTTCAGAGATACAAATCTATCTAAACCATTCACAATAGAAGACATTAATCCAATTTTATAACAATCGTTTTAAGTTATCACTGGTGACACATACATACAAAATATAAAATTGAAACTGATGCTGATATGGGCTCTAGGGGATCCTGGTTAGCGTTAATTTACAAAAATGTTTTCAAATAGGTAACTAAGATAATCTAAAAATATATTTAATAGTATAAAACTTACTGACTAAAAACAAAAATAATACAAACAAGTAAAAATTGACCAAACCCCTGAAGGCAGTAAGAGTGTTATGAGGACGAATATAGTTTACTTTTGTGACATAAACACGAGTGCCAAATTTGATTACCATAGCTTTGTTATTTACAGAGATACAAATTTTGATCCTCGATATGGGTTCTAGTCATTTGAAGAAAATTTTTAAAATAGGTAGCTAAGATAATCTAAAAAATACATGAAAATATGGAATTAAAATTTAGTTACAGAAGTTAGGCTTACCAGTATTGAAAAATGAATAGGAAACTAATAAAATTTAAAAAAATACATGAAAATATTAACATTAAGTAAATTTAATTAATACCTGTATATATAAATATTGCAACCTCTTTGGATTATAAGGAACGGGAAGAGTAAAGCACTTTGTGTTATAATTTATAAAGGGGTGGTATGGTCATACCCAGAATTCTCAACAAAGTAAAGTTTTTTATTCCTAAGACATTGATAAAACCCAAATTTATTACACAAAAAGTTAGATCGACACAGTAACTTCACTACACAAAATTCGATGTGGTGGTAAGGCCGTGCTTCCGGTACGAACTAAAACTATAAAACATACCATGATTATTTATAATAACACTATTATGTACCTAATGGAAATATTTTATTAGGAAAAGTACGAAATATTAACAAATAGTTTTAGTGCATAACAATGTCTGTAGATACATTTTCTATATTTATATGTTTGTCTTCACTAGCCCTTTTTTCACCACCTTCATCGGCGTCATCGGCGTCGTCTTCGTTTTCAGTATTAGCCTCAGCGTCGTCACCAGTTAGGAATTTATCCTCATCCGAGAGGAAAGGTTTGAGTACACTCAAATACCCAGACAAACCTCATCTCTTTAGACTGGTACAGAAAAAGTGTATCGACAATTTCTAATCGCGGTCCAGGTAAAGTCTACACAATTCAGCTGCATAATGATATATACGATATCGCTTTATACATCTCAATTCCGACATGTATCGTCCCATTCCATACACCGATTCATGTTCAGCATCGAATGCGATATGGGTAAATTGAGTGCACAAATAACTCACAACACTTTTTAAGTCGCTAGGTTCACTATAATTCGTGTAACACATCCACATAATACTACTACTCTTCTAAAGCTTCAAAATAAAGGAGAAATACACGATGCTTAATGTTGAAACTTTCGTAATATATTCTAACATAATATTTTACATTACATCTATTTATTAACCACAATATGCTTATGTATCATTATAAAATAAAACCACTTAAACTAATAATTATACTAATCAGCGGTTTCCACATATCCGCGGTGAACGTCCACTCACATCCTATAACTACCTTAATGCATGATCTCATTACAGCATTATACAGGTTGTTGTAACTTCTCCCTTGCCACGTAAGATTTAGGGTGCCTAAATCTTGAGATTGATATCCTCCAGGGAAACTTCATGGATCTTCTTAATTTCATTAATGATGTTGAACTCGGTGGCGGAGCTGGTTCTTCTGATTTTAAATTTTCATAGCCAAAAACAGGCCACTGTTTAAAAGGACACAAACAGTTAAAGTAAAAACATTTATATAAGTATGGATTACAGGAACACCAGATGTTTATTACGTAAGAATTTATTTTGATTATAAAAAATATTTAATGAACTTAACATCGTATTATGCATGGAAGTGAAAGCTCTCTAACAAAAGTTATTTTTCGCTAAAAGGGATATTTAATGTTTTTAATATCGCATGATACAACTGTTAAATCCAATATATTGATAATACTTATATAATTACAAATTATATGTTTTTTGCCAATAAACTCTCAAAAAATGTTTATTATGTAAGAACTTATTTTCATTATAAAGGATATTTAATGAACTTAACATCGTATGATACATGGAAGTGAAAGCTCTCTAACAAGAGTTATTTTTCGATATAAAGGATATTTAATGTACTTAGCGTCGCATGATAGAATGATTCAACTGTTAAGTCCAAGGCATTGATAACACTTATATAATACAAATTATATGTTTTCACTAATAAACTCTCAAATAGGTAGTTATTACGTAAGAAATACTGATTGGATACCTGCTTTCGGTTACAACTTGGTAAAAGTGGGTCCTATTTATCGAAAACCAAATCGTGGTATTGCTGTATTTAATAATCGCAGTGTATTTTTGAGTGGATATCCAAGTTTTCGCCATCGTTATGATAATACATTTGAGAATATAGGGCTTAAAATTATTAAAAAACTTAATACCGCAATCAACACCTATGCAGACTAAACCATTCTATTTTATGATGACAACATGTATCAGATAGTAAGCGATAATATAGAGTTAGGTTTTCAATTTTACAAGCTGGACTTACATCAGACCTCTACCCAAACATTCCATCAAAAATCGAAAGCGTTTTTCGCTACACCAATTGTATGTTGTACTAATTCCGTAAGAAGCGATAGTTTGAATTCAACAAATTGACCATCGTCTTAAACAAGGTAGCACCTTTTAACCCTGCTATATTTGGTAGACAACACCCGAGTCGAACTGTTTTCTTACAACTACGAAAACTGCAGAAACTAACAACTTTCAAAGATGTCTTGGATGAAGATTATGAAGACTATTTATAACTTAAATATATTTAATTTAAATGTAGGTATACAGATTTGAACCTATAGTTATACATACAATAAACAACACATCAATGCACATACATACATTGAGATTTAAACATGTAACCACAAGACAAACAACACACCCTACATATATCAAGATTTGAACCCATGCCGATACAACAGACAAACGACAAGCAAAACACATCGTACACACATCAAGATTTGAACCTATAACCATACACACATAACAAACATATTTTCATATACACATACAATAAACAACACACAACACATATACATCAAGATTTGAACCTATAACCATTAGGATTTAAACCTATAGTCATACATACAATAAACAACACACAACACGTATGCATACATCAAGATTTGAACCTATAACCATTAATATTTAAACATATAGTCATACATACAATAAACAACACACAACACGTATACACACATCATGATTTGAACCTAGAACCATTATGATTTGAACCTATACTCATACATACAATACACATCAACAACAACATGTAAGAAGCACTTGTTTAGGTGGTTTCATGTATGGTGGAGTTTATTGAGGGGTGTTGCATACTAGGTGTTTTAAAATATTAACCACATCGATATAATTTTCATATAAGTACGTATTTTTTGAGTTGATCAATGCCTACTCATATATTCTTTTTTTATTATTATTTAATTAGCAATAATTTTTTTGTAAAAACACCAATAATAAATAACCGACACAGCTCATAAGCTACCTCTAAAGACAACATACATGGAACATCTGTTTAAACGATTTCAAGTATGATGTGAGTTTATTGGGAGGTGTTGCATGCTAGATGTTTTAAAATATTAGCTACGTTAATATAGTTTTCACATAAAAAACATATTTTAAGGTGATCAATACACATGTATTCTAATTTTTAAGAACATATTTAAAACGTGATGAATTTGTAAAAACATCAATGATAGATGGCTGGTAGGGCTCATAAGTCGTCTCTAATCAACAACAACATGTAAGGATCACTTGTTTAGACGGTTTCATGTTATTTAACTCGCGATAGTTTTTGTAAATAGCCAACACAGCTCAGAAGTTTTTAAAACCTATGTTCGGCACTAATAATGTATTGAGTTGGTAAACTCTGAAAAAACATCTATCACCACAATATAAACCTGTGATCAACACTAATAAGTCGTAAATAACAAGGTGTTTCATTAAATATAACAGACAAATAATAAGTATCACCTCTCAGATACAGGTGTTAAAGAACGATATTCAATATAAACCTGTGTTCAGCACTAATAAATCGTCTATTTCGAAGGAACCATCTCTATATATCATACATTCATCCTCTGATGAAGCCACCTCTGACCAACCAACCAACTAGTTGGAAGACCTAAACAACCAACTTATATGCTGTGAGGATAGTTGATCATCCATCCAAGTCAGCCACCGAAGGCGTTTAAGAGCAGCTAACACTGTTTTATCTACAACTTCAAGGGTTATGGTGATTAGACTCTGTGTTAGAGACAACATGTAAAAAACATGTTTAGGTAGGTTCATGTATGGCGAAAGTTTATTGAGAGGTGCTGCATGCCTGTGTGGTTGTACGTATCTAAGTCTCTTTTCATTCATCCTCTGATGTAGCCACCGTTTGTTAACGAAACAATCGTTTTAAATGTATGTCATAACCTATTCCGAAGAAACCATCTCTATAGATCATACACTCATCCTCCTAAGTCTTCTTCACTCCTTCATCCTCTGATGAACCCACCTTTATTGACGAAACAATCGTTCCTCAGCCCAATCATCTCACCATCATCTCAGGTTTCCAGGTTAGTTGCACATCTCTGACCTGCCCACCTGTCAACCCCGTCACCTGTCGCTGTGACGTCCCCCGTGTCAGCTAGGTAGCGGGGACGTCGGGTCGGAACAGCCGGTGTTTGTCGTGACTGGGTGCTGAGGATGAACCGGGAGGATTAGAAACCGCAGTCCACGTAACGAAATAAGAAATCACTGAAAGTGCAGCAAACAAATAAAGTGTGTGTGTGTGTGTATATATATATATATATATATATATATATATATATATATATATATATATATATATATATATATATATATATATATATTTATATATATATATATATATATATATATATATATATATATATATATATATGTCCATAGTACACTTATACAGTTCATAAACCTTATACACTTTGTATATATTTTGGATGTGTATATCACAAAATTTAATAACGATGTCGCTCTACAGTATGTAAAATGAGGATTCTTTGACCAAATCAGTTCCTGTAAATCATTGCGGGTGCACAATCACCATTTTCTGCATTTACTTACTGGATAAAATTTTACATCGAAGATGTACGTTATGGAGACAAGTATAATTGGGAATTAATATTTTATGCTTTTCATTCCACATCAAATGGCAAATAATGTGAAAACACCACAGAAAATGTATTCACTTGCGAAATTAGATTAAAAAAACATGTGTGAGTACCTGTTTGAATGCCGAGAAATAATGAAAACTATTAGGTACACGCTTTTTTATCGTTATTGTATGTGAGTAGTATATAAGCAATCGGTCAAAATGATTTCAACCCCAAGAATTTATTGTATCATTGGCATTAGTGAGAGTTACAATACAATAGAGAAATAGCATTCACGCTTTATTCTTCATATTCATAACAAGCATTAGACTAAATAAAAACTGCATTTTCATTAGTATGTTGCTTCCGAAGGTTGAAAAATCGCCAAATGAGTCATCATATAAAGACGGTTGTATTAATAATTTTCTAGCCTCTAAAGCAAGCGCGGGCAGTACGGTTAAAAATGTGTCACAACTGAGAATTAAAGCCAAAGCAAAACAGACCACGTTTATAGTCTATATTCTCACTGGATTTTATAAAATTTTATTGTGCTATTCTGGACACCTAATTCATTATAACAGAGTTCTAGAAAACTTCGTAATAGATTTACCGAAAATAGTAATAAATTCCTGTTTTTCTTGTTTTCATCTATCCCATTGACAGATGGCGCGTTAGACGTCTTTGACTGGTTAGTTGCGCGGTAGGATGTACGATTACGACATGACTTACGATTATAACAAAGAGTATTAACGTAAACGAATTTTAATATTCTTTGATTAGAATCGAGCCGTCTGCACTGTTACGTGTTTTTGTTTGAGTTATATATTATGCACCTATAAACAGCAGATTGGCTGAGTTCAACAGGCGCCAACAGTTGAATAGTTGTGTCAACAAAATGCGTTCTCCAGTCCCGCTGTGTTTCTTTTGGAACTCAACTGTTGTCAATTTCTTAAAGCACGGAGTGAAGGACAAACTTCACAAAATAGTGCTTGAAGTCAAGATTGCGTTTATCTGTCTCCAACCGCTGAAACCTATCGGTAGTCAGCAGATAAGCGCTTAAACTCAGCTGCGGGCACCTAGTGAACTCGGCCATTGTTAACAAACATGTTGCAATAAGAACCTGTACACAGTGAAATCAACCTATAATTATAGTTGAGTTCACTGTCTGTATATGACCAACCACTTTTTAAGTGACTTTGGACACATCACACAAAAATGTATATTTTTTACTAGAAATTATTTCTCGTGTTATTAGCGAATTTTTGTTAAGAGAATCAAGAATTGATGAAATCGCTGGACTTATTTAGGGTAGGCATAGGTACCTATGTTATAAAATCTTTTTTATGCAAAGATGGCTAGTGGCAGTATCTTTGAAACTACAATAGGAGGCGTAAAATTTTCCCTTGAGTCATAAAACAGACTATTATGGACCGCAAAATAAAATAACAATTGAGGGAAAGCGAATCGTATTTTCTCTATTGCCGATTTTACGAATAAGGTACATGTTTGGTTTGTTTTGAATAGCAATTAAGAAGCCTATGACCCAACTTGACCTAACCTATTATGTTTATGGCTACATTGAATTATAACTTTGAGCTGGAAGGAAACCCGGTTGAACTGCAGTCTAGGCAATTTTCCAACAGAAAGATGTGTGGCATAAGAAGTGTTGCTATATTTTAATTGTACTCATTTATTTTTCATTACAGCTTAATTTTTAAAGAAATCATTTCGTATTTACCAATGCATAATAACATTTTCTTGCCATAATTAAATATAAAAATAGATGTTTGAAACAAATTAAGTACACTTGGAGAACCCAGATCACCACAACACATCTATTTAAAGACCTGACGATCCTTTCACTAACAAAGTTAGTCATCAGAGAATGAAAAATTCTAGCAGTGAGAATTTTTCATCCTCTGATGACGCTAACTTTGTTAGTGAAGTGAGCTTCGGATCTTTAAAAAGATGTGTTGTGGTGATTTGGGTTCTCCAAGTGTACTTATCAGTGCTCATCACAGGTTCTAATATTCACGTAGTGAAACAAATTACTTGCAAAATCAGTATTAATTGAAACAGGGTTCCCTCTCGTCTGGAAAACCGGCAAAAGTCAGGGAATTTGTAGAAGAAAAATTATTTTCAGGGAAATCAGGGAAAAATTGTGAAAATATTGACTAAGAGTCGGCGAATTTTTGTCCCTGTTAGGGAAAAATTATTTGTTGCCTTTTTATGATAAATAATTGAAACAATATGTTTGCTTTTTGTGACATTCTGAACCATTTACTTACTGATTTATTTTTCCACAAAACCACAATAATTGTTTTTCTTTAGTTTTGCGTTCAATGGTCGCTTTGTATTTGAAATGGGGAAGTGTGTTTTCCTCCATGAGGCGAGGACCTACTGTATTTTGTAATAGTGTAGCGTTGCACTTGTTGGGTGTAAATTGTAAAAGATCAAAGTCGGGGAAATAGATTTTGGCATGTCAGGAAAATTAGGGAAAAGTCAGGGAAATTGATGTGCTGTTTTTAGTGAGAACCCTGTGAAAGCTCGTAGTAGCCTACTATAAGGTTTAAGAATGTTAAAAAATAAAAGAGTGCATCTTTTTTTATGTTCTTAAAATGAGTATTATTTGACCAAATCAGTTCCTATAAATCATTGTATAGATGGATAAAATTTTACGTCGTATATGGGGGTTATGGAGACAAGTATAAATTGTGAATTAATATTTTATGCTTTTCATTTCAAATCAAATAGCGAGTAATGTGAAAACACATCAGAAAATGTATTGACTTACTAAATTTAAAAAAAACATGTATAAGTACCTGTTTGAATGACGAGGAAAAATGAAAACTATTATGTACACGCTTTTTTTTATCGTTACTGTATGTCAGTAGTATGTAAGCAATCGGCCAAAATGATTTCAAGCACAAGAATTTATTGTATCATTGGCATTAGTGAGAGCTACAATATACTAGAGAAAATGCATTCACGCTTTATTCTTCATATTCATAACAATCATTATAGAAATATCCCTAAGACAACGTTATTAGACTAAATAATAACTGGATTTTCATTAGAAATTTGCTTTCAATAGCTGAAAAATCGCCAAACGAGTGATCATATAAAGACAATATAAAGATCATATAAAAACATATATTAAAAATTTTCTAGACTCCAAACCAAGCGTGGGAAGTACGGTTAAAAATGTGCCTCAACTGAGAGTTAAAGCAGGCAGAGCAATTTTATAGTATATTGCATATTCTGACTCGATATAACATTTTATTATGTTATTCTGGACACCTGATTCATTATAACAGATTTCTAGACAACTTGGCTGTAGATTTACCATAAATAGTAATAAATTCCTGTTTTTCTTATTTTAATCTATCCCATTGACAGATGGCGCTCTTTGATTGGTTAGTTCTTTGACATTCTTTGATTGGTTAGTTATTAGTTGCACGTTAGGATGTACGATTACGACATGACTTACGATTAGAACAGAGTATTAACGTAAACGAATTTTAATAATATTTGATTAGCGTACAACCGTCTGCGTCGATATGTGTTTTTGTTTGAATTATATATTATTATACACCAATAAACGAAAGATTGGCTGGGTTCACTAGGCGCCATCAGTTGAATAGTTGTGTCAACAAAATGCGTTCACCAGTCCCGCTGTGTCTCTTCTGGAACTCAACTGTTGTCAATTTGTTAAAGCGGGGAATGAAGGACAAACTTTACAAAATAGTGCTTGAAGTCAAGATTGCGTTCATCTGTCTCCAACCGCTGAAACGTATCGGTAGTCAGCAGATGAGCGCTTAAACTCAGCTGCTGGCGTATAGTAAACTCGGCCCATGTTAACAAAGTTTATGTCGCAATGGGAACCTGTACACAGTGAACTCAACCTATAATTATAGTTGAGTAGTGGCGTCGGTGATTGGCCATAGTGCGGAAATAGGCCGAGGTTAACGAAAGAAGTATACATAATCCCTAACTCCCCCTACCAAACTTTGCTAACTCTGGGTACTCAGAATCATGAACTGACGTACAAAATGTTACCCTAGTTTAATTAGATAATTAAAGTTCTACTATTTATCGTTAGATGGTGTGAAGATCATGCTTATAGCAAATGTCAATTATTATTATTCTGAACATTTACTTTAACTAACAAAATAACAAATTACTTAAATTCTAAACAAATTTGATCTGTCAATTATTGTGTTTTTAATCTTTATGAAATTCTGATTGTAAAAATAAACCAATTATTGTCAGTTTGGCGTATTAACATACATAAGCCATAAGAAAGAAACAAAGATTGTTTGTTCTGAATTTCAATTAAAATTAACATTCTAATGTTAGTCAATAGTATGGCTCATTCTACCCAATAAATCAGAGGGCGTTAATGAAATCGATTGTTTTTAGTATTGTAAGATGGGGAAGTAAAGATATAAAAAAAGTTGAAAGTATTTTAACTGAATAAACAAACTCTTAATTATCAAAATTGATCAACATGGGTAGATAATAATTTAGGAGATTTAAAAATTTTGTTTAAGTTATTGATTTTCTCAATGGATACAGATCAATTTAATCAATTTTTGTTTAAACAACTTTCATTTTGGTATGCTGATACTTCAGGAAAACGAATACGTAACGGGTGTCCAAACTAAACGTTACGTGTCTCATTGAACAGTTTGGACACTTGACGTGCTTGAAGAATGCTATACAACAATGTCACTTCCGACACCGTGCTCAAACTGTGCGATGTATCATATAAAATATGTGTGTTCAAAGTGTACTATAGACATATATATATATATATATATATATATATATATATATATATATATATATATATATATATATATATATATATATATATATATATATATATATATATATCTATAAGCAACTCATAACTCAAAAAATCATTTACCGATTTTGATGAAACTTGACAAGTGTCTTTATTTTATTAACAGTGTGAAAGAGTTCGGTAGTCAGCCCAATCAACCCAGGTTAAAAAAATAGTAACTATTGAAACCAAAATGTTTGTATCTCAAAAAATCAAAAAAATGAGAAAGCTATTTCAATGAAATTTGGTAAATATGTTCTTTGCTACATATTTTACGATACAAAATTAAAGTTTCTATGTTAATGCTGAATTGAATGATAAAAGTGTGTGGCATGTAATGACAATTATATCATAACGTCCTTGCTGCGTCCCGATTTTTTTACATCTCGAGGCTTTGTGGCGACTGAACAGGTAATATATCTTATACTATTTGTTACAACATACCGCGATAAATAATAAATATGCTATTTCCGTGTGTCCTTTTATTAACAGTAGCCTGTTTTTGTTTATGGAAATTTAAAATCAGAAGAACCAGCTCCGCCACCGAGTTTAACACCATCAATGAAATTAAGAAGATCCATGAAGTTCCCCTGGAGGACATCAATCTCAAGATTTAGGCACCCTCCCAACAAACACAGTTATGTAACATTCACATAACTAAAATAATATTTTGTTATTTACAAAAGTATCATTTATGTAACTTGTTATGAACTTGTAAGTTACATGTAACACGAAATGTCATGCATATAGTTCCTCTCGTGATATATCTATGTAACATAGTTGGGCATATATATCAGATATATTTATTGACAATTTCATCAACATTACATGTTACATTTTGTTGTTAGGAGTAGAGCTTTGTCTATATAACCACACAAAATAATAGTTTAGAAAAACAAAACAGAAAATTATTGAAAACATAATTTATTAAACACCTGTAAGAAAACAATATAATATAATACATTCTTATTGTATTGAAATGTTTATAAATTCAATTTTAATTATAAAATTGTTTATAATGTTCACATTTAAGTCAAAGTTATGCATAATTTGAAATTCAAAACTAAATCTAAACATCAGTTGATTTTTTTTGTATAATTAAATATAACTGCAACTTTAAATTGTAACTAGAGTAGTATCATCCATATTAAAATTGCTTTTGTAATTAATTAACAAATCTGTCGTCATTGCTTGTGTCAAAAACTCAGCTCCTGTAAATTTAAACTGGCTATATAAGTAGGTAACGACAGCTGCAAATTTAATCAATAAGTGCAGATGACTCAGATGATCATGTAAAATTAACTAAGTACTACTAATTATCTTTGGCAATGTTTAAAACGTTGAGCTTTCTGACCTTATTATATTTGTTGGGTTGATCTAGCGGGCATCAATACTGACCTTGTTATAGTGAATAGCTTTGTGTAAATTCGCTGTGTAGTCATTTCCAGCCTTTCGATAATGATGACCAGAAACGATGCTGCAATTGAAACATATAGGTTAACTAGCATTCCGTCAAAAAACGCTAGGATAACACAATCACAGATTCAAAATGTACAATATAATTCTTTTTAACATGAAATACCAATAAGAATTCAACACCCATATTAATGTAGTTCTTCACAATGAGTCGTTACTTTTGTCGATAAAGTCATGTACAAAACATAAATTCTTAAACCTTATATTAAATACTGTAATCTTTCAAGAAATACAGAAAAATAAAATCCAATACTTACCACAAAATTTTCACGTTACCTTTTGTATGAGGAACAAGAAAACAGTATAAATCACAAACACAAGCACAAAGTAAACATAACATAACCTCATAATCTATTAGCAAACAGTAACATCAAGATCAAGACTCAATACTCGCTCTCGCTCTGCGCAGTTGCCCGAACAAAACGACGACAATGCGTGGAACATATAGGTATTAATTTGTATTTCCACTTATTTTCCGTTTATTTTATTTATATAATTATAATAACAAAATAAATTATTGACGAAGTTTAAAGTTTACATCATATTTCGGTAAACAGGTTTTCTTAATTCACATTTCATTAGCTGGGTTTGATAATTATCTGATTTAATGTAAAATAAAAAGATTACGTTGTTATCAATGTGTGCTTTAAAACTATAGAACGCCATGAAATTTGTATAATGTGTATGTTACATAAAAATATTACATAAATTTTGTGTTATAATACTTGATGGTATGCAATATTTCATTTGTTACCTAAATGTGCTCCATTTGCAAAGTACATTTGTGTCATTTTTAGGTAACAGTGTAATGTTACGGTGATACTTTATTGAGCTTCCAATGCCATGTAACGGTTACAAACGTGTTTGTTGGGCTAAATCTTATCTGGCAAGGGAAAAGTTACAACACCCTGTATAATGATGTATGGAGACCATGCATTAAGGTAGTGATAGTATGCGAGGAGACGTTCACCGCGGATACGTAAAAACCGCTGATTAGTATAATTATTAGTTTAAGTGGTTTTATTTCATAATGATACATAAGCATATTGTGGTTAATAAATAGATGTAATGTAAAATATTGTGTTAGAATATAGAGTTTCAACATTAAACTTTGTGTATTTCTCTTTTATTTTGAAGCTTTAGAAGAGTAGTAGTATCATGTGGATGTGTTACACGAATTATACTGAACCTAGCGACTTAAGAAGTGTTGTGAGTTATTTGTGCACTCAATTTACCCATATCGCATTCGATGCTGAACATGAATCGGTGTATGGAATGGGACGATACATGTCGGAATCGAGATGTATGAAACGATATCGTCTATATAATTATGCAGCTGAATTGTGTAGACTTTACCTGGATTGCGATGGGAAATTGTCGATAAACTTTTTCTGTACCAGTCTAAAGAGATGCAGTTTATCTGGGTATTCGGCAATGTGATTATATGCCATTTCTAAATTATTTAAACTTAATTGATTAAAATTTTCTTTCTCTAATTTTAGAATTAGAGAACCTATATTAGTATAAGTTCTCTTTTCCTAATAGGCGATCTATCTCTTAACATTACCCAAAATTCATGAACAAGTAATGGCTGTTAAGTATTACAGGGTGAATTGAACAATGGGGCGCAAATATAAGTGATTGAATAAATTATGTAAGTATAAATGTAAAACAGATACGATGCACAGATAAAAATATTGAAGGAAGCTTACAGGACGCTGATAGGTACTTTTGCTATTGGTTTCTCGCTGATTTCCCTCTGGAAGTGTGAACTGAGTTGCACCAGGTGTGGATGTTCGATGTGGCACACAAGCTTTTAGAAAAAAGACCGAAACTAATTTTACGAAGATTTAAACCTTGCAAAAATTAGGCCTCTTTGTGCGATACTGTTTCTAGCAGCGCCAATTATGTTTTTTCGTAAGCGTTTGTTCGAAAAAATTAATTTATTTATTTAAGTGGTACAATTATTACAGTCTAAAAACTATTATAAAATGTGTGATTCAAAATAACATGTGAACAAGTAAAGTTACAGCAATTGAATGCCGTAATGTTCTAGAGAATTAACATAAATGTAAACATTTTAATCAGCACTCTTGGACAAGTCACTAAACTTGATGATCCATGGTTTCCGGGTTGGTCGTATTTTGTATGATGTTGAGAATATACAGGGGTGTAAGTATATATATATATATATATATATATATATATATATATATATATATATATATATATATATATATATATATATATATATATATATATATATATATATATATATATATATATATATATATATATATATATATATATATATATATATATATATCTGTGTGTGTGTGTGTTGTTTATTATGTCATTCGTTATCAAAATACTCATCACCTCAGAGGTAAGATCAGTGGCGGATTTGCCGTAAGGCCCAGTAGGCCCGGGCCTAGGGCGGCCAATCGTGACAAAAAACACATTATGGCGTATGGCGGCCGCACTGCACGGTGCAGTCTGCACCGCATCGTATAACAATAATCTTCCTAAATCACTTTCGCACATTTTATGTATAAAATATAGATATGATACATATGTATATAATGTTGGCAATAAAGTAAATTAATAATGTAGTCTATATGATTGGTGCTGAGAAAGGGCCGGCTGGTACTTACTACATGGCCTGGGGCCTAGGGCGGCCAAGACTGCAAATCCGCCACTGGGTAAGATGATGTTTTGCGAGACATTTTATTTTACATGCAACTTGCATGTTTGTAACAGGTAATGTAAGTTGACATATTTAAAAGAATATGGATAGGTATGTATCTATGTAGCAAATATGTGTTGGCTGGGAGAACTCTATTCACCAGTTGGTGGGATACGTTTAAACGTATCCCACCATTTATCCCATTTAAACTGACTTAAGGCAGTTTTTCTTTGAATAATTACTTTTTGATAAAGTTTTTTTTAATATTAGTTAAAATATTTTTAACTTACAAGTTTGTTGAAAAAACCCTTGACCACAAGTTAAAAACTGAATTCTAAATATTTTTTTCCAAATGAAATTAGTGATCCTTTGTAAATATTAGGGCCAAAATTATAAAGCAAAAACTTACCCATCAAACCATCTCATGTATCACGTCATTTTAATAAAAAAAGTTTATTTGAAATTAAAAAACCTGATACTAAAAATAGAGCAAAGTTAAACCTCGCTTTAGGTTTCAATAGAACGCAAACCCCAAAATCACTATTCCTTTCCGATTTTTGCTAAATACTTAATGTTGTAAAAAATGTGTTGTTTAAAGATTGTTGAGAGAAACAAAAACATCCAACTTTAACATTTTTTTTAATTTCATAAAAACCTAAAGGAGATTTTTCAATTTAATTTTTTTTCCATTATTAAGAACTCAATTCAGAGACCAGACTTCGAATCTGGTAAGTTAAGGTGAGGTTTGAAAACTCACATAGCGCTGGTTAGTTTCAATATCAAATTCCTAAATTTAATATACAATAATGCTTATAGGAATGAGGCATAACGAATAAAAAAAGTTTACAGGTGTGCAGAAATTGCAGAGAATTTTGATGTTAAATGTATAATATATTAATGTGCATGAAATTTAGATGTTGTTAAATTCTTAATGTTTTTAAAACTCTGAATGATTTTCTTCTACTTTTTCTCTTAGCTTGAACTGCTTATTCAAAAATATATTTCCACGTTATTGTCAATTCCGTTACTTAAAGCATCTTAAAATCTTGAAGAGGGCAAGAAAAGAAGATATACAAATTATGCCGCCTCGTAAGACAAACTCAGCTTGCCTTTAATTTGTTTTTTTTTACCTTTTGACTATCTTTGTCTATCTAGTTACTTTAATGTGTTAATTTTTTAATGGACTCCTAATTTCTGTTGATAGCATTTTGTAGAAAAGAGTATTAAATGGGATGAAACATAATTAATCATTAAATTATAAGGATTCATTAATACATTTCAACTGATGTGCTACTGAGAAATAGTTCAGAACGAGGAGAGTACCTTACAGTGGTTCTGTTCCCAAAACAAAGCATGATTTAGTGAGTTGAGTGTTTAAAATTTAATTAAGATACAGATGTAGCTTGTTAAGAGAAATGCAACTCTGGTTTGTTTGCTTAAAGTTTGTAAACTATAGGGCTTTCAACAGTTTGTAGGTATCCATTAACGAATTTAATAGTTGTATAATCTAATATATATTTTGTTTAACTTTCGAAAATGCGATTGATTTATAGACAGGTAAATAGGCCACAACACAACACAACACCAGTGACAGTACCAATTAATAATTCAATAAATATTTCTTGTAAGTTTTGTATACGTGTTTAGGCTCCCGAATGGCACAAAATGACGGTACCTAAAAACCTACCAGATCAAGATTTAAGAATTAAAATAGCATGTCGAATGGATAAACCTCTTAACATGAAGCATTGTGGCTATTTGTATGCGCTTGGAAAAAGTGTCTGGAAAAAATGGAAAAAGCGTTATTATGTATTGGTTCAAGTTTCCCAGTACACGTTTGCCATGTGTAGTTATAAAGAAAAGAAGTCTGAACCATCAGAAATGATGCAGCTAGATGGATACACGGTGGACTATATCGAAGCATCAAGTGGTAAGTTATAAGTTTTATTCTATTTTGGACTAATAGCCAAAAGTTTACACTCATATTATGCCCACATTAATGAATAATTTGTATAAATCCTTAAACATTAGATGCGTTTCTATTCATTAAACAAAGTTCAATATATTAACAGCTTGCTAGAAGAACTGCAGAAACCAAAACTATATTAAGTACGATTTTATTAGAATCTGAAAATAAAAATTTCGATTGATAATAATTAATAATATGTTTGCCAACATTTTGTAGATATTACTTCCACATCGTCAATACGTGTAGAAGTATGGCATCGGCGACAAAAAAAATTAAAAAAAAATCGCTTAAACGTCTATAAATGGTCAAAATATATAGAAAACATGATTTGGGAACGAACATTTTTTTCTGTCGGTCTATATGCCTGTTTGTTTGTATCCACGATAACTTTGGAACGAATTGAGATATCGTCTTCAAATTTGATATAAAGTTAGCACCTGACAAACGAACGGTTCGGATTGTTTTTGGGTAAAATCGCTCCAAAGTGTAGGGGATGAATGAGGGGTGATTTGGTGAAAATTGACATTTTTTCGTTAACTTTCAATTTCATCAAATATCTGGTATTCTGTGCACTAAATTAGGGGTTGAATGTGTGGGGGTGGAATATCGGTGACAGAAATTTCGAACTTTTTTTGCTAAAATGACGTAATAAATCTAAAAAATATATAGAAAACTTGATTCTGGAATTAAGTTTTTTTTTTGGTTGCCAGTCTGGCGGTCAGTCGGTCAGTCGGTCTGTCGGCATGTCTGTTAGTAGGCGCAATAACTTTCGAACGAATTGAGACATCATCTTCAAATGTAGTCCAGTTAGCACCAGACTAAGGAACGCTTCGAATTATTTTTGGGTAAGAGCGTTTCAGGAATAGGTGATAAGTTAGGGGTGATTTGGTGAAGGCTGATATTTTTGCGTTAAAACTCGAGTATTATAACGTTTCAGAAGTTTATGGGTACAGGAATACGAATATATCCCGTGTGGTCATGTCATGGACGCTATATTCATTTCATAAGAATGTCTTTCTGAGGAGAGTAGCTTATTACAGCTATGTGGCTATGTGGAAGTTATGATTTTGTTTGCAGCACTATTTAAGGTGTTTTGTAGATTTGCGTTTTGTCTAAAATGTATTTGATCAGAAGTTTACTTTTCTCAAGTGCTATACCTAAAGGGTGTTTAGTTTTATAAATAACACAGGTACTAGTAAAGAAGCTCAATTTTTAAAAATAGTGTTTAACCCCATAAACATTTATTAGCCAGCATCTAACAAAGCTTCTCTGTGGCCAACTCGGTCATACAATCAAATACTAAAGGTTAACAAAAGTCTCATTAATTTGTGTATAAATCAAATTGCCACTGTAACAACTTGCATGCACCACACTATATATATATATATATATATATATATATATATATATATATATATATATATATATATATATATATATATATATATATATAAGGCACAACGTGTTTTGAAAGCCTATATGACGTTCACAAAATATTTTATGGCGCGCCATTCCCAGGATCTAAAAATATATTTTGTTGTCTCTTAAAAACGATTTTATGATATGTTGTATAAAAAAATCAAGGTTACTTTTTTGTACACAGTTAAAAGTAAAATTGCCAATTAATATAACTTGCGAATTAGTCAGTGAAGTAGAAGCTCTGTTAAAAGAGTGATAGCGACCCTAGATCTTTGCCATTGTCATTTTAAGTGCAAGTATTTGTATTATGGAAGTTCCTTATTTGAAAGACTATCAAATTGGGTTAGGTAATTCTTAAAAATAATTATTTATTTGAAAAACACTGTCTGAAGAACTAAGCAGTTCGACACTTATTTATCGGAAAATCTTTCGTATTAAAATAGTGTCGGCAACCAGTTCCTGATTTTTTCTTACATATTTAGAAAATTATTGTAGGTACCTATATTAATAGGAGTGTAAACATTTTGTTCGACGTGTTGTTTGAAATTAACTTAACTGGCAGAACTTTTAATTATGACAGAATCTCATGCAGAATACAAAGAAACTATTACCTTTTAAGCTTCTGTCTTTTTTCTATTGTATTTAAAATAGTGTCGCAAAATTATGAAAATGACATTATTTTTTACACAAGCAACAAATATCACACAGATAATGTCTATATGTTTATAAAACAATTGGGCAATATAAAATATAAATTTTCTGTCGGCATTGTTAAGTTTTAGACAGCTAATGCAAGGAGTCTAAGTTGTACGCAACTTATTAGTTAACAGATTCTTTACTGTGGGCAAAGCACTTTTAAGAGTAAACAAATTGGTTTTGTAACAACGCTTTATTATAATATTTTGTTCATTTTTACATTAATAAATATTGACAGTTAGTGGCAACATTTACGGTATGTAAAACCATTATAATATGTAGTACCCAAGAAACGCTTAATAATGCATAAATGCACGTATTTTTGAAATTACAAATCTAACAAATTCTGGTGACATACTTTTTCGAGTTTTTTAATTGTAGAATCGGAAATTTAATCTAAAACGTAGCTTTGTTTTCTAAATAGAGCATCTACATATTTTAATTTACCCCACAAATTTTTCTGATTAAATGGTGTAAGTATGCTGAAAACAAATAAGATATTGGGTAAAAACAAAATAAGAAAAAGGACATACTAAAGTATTATGTACTTAGTAGGTATTCCTTGGAAAATAGTAGGTACAACAAATGCGCCTTGTTAAATGTAGTTTCTAGTAATTTTACTTTCTATTGTGCTAAATGTATTATTTAAGAAAAGCTATATTGGAGGTTTACATCTTATAGCACAATCTTAACTTTCTATGCACATATATTTCTACGCTACCCACTTTCAGAGGTTATAAAAGTTTTTCAGGAGATTTTAAAATTTGTAAAAACCAAAACGAAGTTGTTTTGGGTTTTTCGGTGCGTATTTTTCAAAACAGAGAAATCACAACTTTCGAAGTTTCAAAAATTTCGTAAAATATGCGCAACCTAGAGTCTCTAGAATATAATATATATATATATATATATACGCTGGATGAAAGATTTAAAAAAATATATTTTTAGATATTTTTAAGGTTGACTAGTAAGGAGACAGAGACCTTTGAATTTTCAAAAAAATTCTTTAAATGAGCCCAAACTAGGCCCCACTATAACACATGTCCCGGGGTCAGTTTAAATTATATACATATATATATATATATATATATATATATATATATATATATATATATATATATATATATATATATATATATATATATATATATATATATATATATATATATATATATATATATATATATATAGTAACGGACGATTTTCGATATCCTTTAATTTTAATTTGCAAAATAATTATTGTTAATAACTTCGTCAAACCAAGAGCGAGTAATATGGGTACTTTAGTAAATAAATATTCATGTATTATTTTAAATGTGGCAACGCAGAGCGGCTGGCGTTTTTAAGAGATTAAAGCGGTCCGTGATTTTATTGAAAGGAAATAAATAAGTTAATCAGCCCTCAATATAGGCCTATGCAATCTATGTTGGAATGAAATACTGTAGAGCATGGGGTATTTAATTTAAAACCCCAATTTTGCTATATCCACTACAATATCATATACCCTGCAACCTCTTAACGTCGCCCTTGCACTATTTTATAATATTAATTGAAACTTAGGGTGGTTGGGTTATTATATCTAGAAATGAAAACCATTCATATAGTTTTAAAACTACTTTAATATAATTTAAATAAATTTAACACACAAGATTTAACCCAAAAATAAGCAACAATTATTTATACTATGACTTTACTTAATTGGGCATCCAGTGAACGAAGCGTTAGATCTTGCGCAAATGCGCCTCAAATGAATATGAGTTAATTTATCCTTACAGTAAATGACAAGGTTTCCTTGTTTCCAAAATTGTGAGGAAAATAAACTAATATAGTATTAGCCTACGTTTAAAATATAATTTTCACACAATTTCCTTTGTCCTACCCCTTACGGGATGGTAGTTTACGAGTCCTTCTCCGTTACTGTCTCTTTGGAGTAACTTGATTTGTCCCTTAAAGTAGGCACCCCTTCAGAAAATGGCTTATCTATGATACTCTAATTTCTCAACCCCCAACTATTAAACTTACAATTACTTCCCTGACTAAAACTATTCTATTTATTCCTTGAACATAAATTCACTTCCCTTAATTAGTTACAATTATTAAAAAATCTGAGGACTTTTAGGATTGACTATCGTTATGATAATTCTCCAATACAGCTACCATGTATGTCTGTTTATCTTGACAAGAAAAGAACATTATATCTAAGACTCACCCGTCGTTGAAGTTTTCCAGTAGGAAATAAAACCAATACCGACCTTGTAAGGGCCCTCCAGTACACTACCACTTATAGGTTTAAATAAATATGAAGCGATAAAGGTTAATTGATACAAAAACCTTCCTCTTTAAACCCCTAGCTTAACACCGACTCTTCCCTGTAAATCTAATGACTAATTCTTCAGCTTCGGATGACTGAGAACTACAGCGATTTCTATCCAACCCGGCAATTATACCAATTCAGATCAACACATTTTGCAGACATATTACGTGTTGTAAAGTTATAAACATAAACATTTATTTCTGTATATGGTTTTCACATAAAAAGAATAAGACACAATATTACCCCCCAGTTATTTTACAATTACACAGTAATAAACATATAAAAAATTGATGGAGTCCGCTCCTGTATTTTGTAGAGAACGGTGTGCTTTAAGTTAACAGTTAATAAGTAATCAATCGTATCGGAATTATAGAGTTATAATTTCAAATATTATGCTTAACTGACCCACTGATGTATTAGGTTTACAGTACAGCGTGAGTACAACATAATTGTATACAGTTATGTAGATATATGAGTTAAAATATCATACTGGATCAATTAACAGGCGTCTTATATATGAGAACGTTATTAATTTTACCTGTTCATCTCCCCGGTATGGTCCGAGATAGACAGGGTTGTACCTGAAGTTTATTAAGCGGTCTGAAACTGCTGGAGCCTCTGACTACAGAAGCTCCCAGATGGAAACCCTTACCGACAAAACCTATTCTACCATACTAACACAACAAAAATGACCATCGAAAAATCAAGCAATTATATTTTCCGCAAGAAACGAAGCAAAACTAGAAGATTATCTCATACCATTGGCAAACATAATACAACCAACAAATATAATATTTACATCAAAACTTTCAGGCAATATGCTTGTATCTTAGCTCACAAAAACTTGTAGAAAAATTTCTGAGCGAACATGCTGGTAAAATTAAAATAAATAATGACATAATTCAAGCTCGTCGATATGTCACACCATTAGAAAGACTTGTACTGTCAAATGTGTGTCCTACTGTCACCTGCGAAATCCTTATTAAATAATTAGAAAACACGGGACTCAAGCTGCTCTCACCAATGACACTTCTGAAAATTAATTCATCACTACCTCAATTTAGTCACATATTTGGTTTCCGAAGGAAAATATTTATCACCCCGCCACAAGCAGCATTTCTAAAATAATTCCTCGTTAATTATGACATTTCTTACATAATCTTCCCATCCAGAGATACCTTAGCATGCTATAAGTGCCAACAAACAGGTCATTACGCTGAAAACTGCACATTTACAGATAACATTAGCCACAACCTCACACCTAAAACAAGTACAACAAATATCTCTACCATATCAACGCAAATGTAAATATTGCAACACCTGCCGCAAGCTCCACACTTTGTTTCAAACTACAGTCACCACAATGAAATCATCACCTAAACAGTTACATCTACCAAATCCAGAATCACAACCATTACAAACAAAGGAAGCAAATAAAGAACAAATGGAAGTTGAACGACCTCAAACAAGTCAAAAAAGAAACATAGATGACACCTTGACTCCACCAACACCAAGCGAAGAGAAAAACTCAATTTTCTTTAAACTTATCGCTACAGCGCCCAATCCCAAGAAAAACAAGAATAAAGGCAGGAATTCCACTCGAATTACCTTAGAACCTAAGACAAAACGGCTCAACCTTCATCTTGAACTATGACAAACTACTGGATCTTTTTCAAAATGCTAAAGGTTCACAACTTATCATCATCCAAAACCATACCATACGGCATTAATCGACATGTTGACAAAGATATACCCACACATTGAAAAACGATCGTTAAATCCAGAAGTACAAAGCTAAGGAAAACCCTGCCAAACCGTCTTCACGTACAAACTTCAGGCGATCTATCTGACACAGAAAGCGATTATTTACAAAAAATTATTAAAATGCAAATTCATCTTCAACTTTATTGTGAATTTCAAAAAAAAACTCCAGTTGAACATAATGGATTTTACAAAAGCCTACCCATGTTCCAGACTATAATTTCAGAGCAAAAACCTGATATACTCAGTTTGCAAGAAACATACTTTAAAAATGACAACAACAAAGCCTGGAAACATTACCATGCTTTTAACAAGCTGAGGCAAAACCAAAATATAGGCAGTGGAGGTGTGTCTATTCTAGCCGACAAAACTTACGATTCAAAAATTATTCACCTACAAACAATCATGAGGCTGTCGCAATAATGGGAAGCAGTTCAATAAATATATGTAATCTCTACTTACTTCCGGGAAAAAATTGACAGAAATGAATTCCTTGAACTACTAGAACAAGTACCACAACCAAGAATAATCCTTGGGGACATGAATGCATACAATTATATATGGGGCTCTTTATATACAGATCAACGGGGAAAACTTATAGAAGAAGTAGTAGACCTTAATAATTTATGTCTTCTTAATAACGGCAGTGGAACAAGATTTAACATAACACAGGAGTAGCCACACCTCTTGATTTGACAATGTGCGACACAGTGGCATGTTGCAGAATATACATATAATAGTGACCATTATCCACTTATTGTAGAAAACAATCAATATGTTCAAGATTCATCACCAATTCCAAAATGGAATCTTAAACTGGCAGACTGAAAACAGGAGATAAAATTGTTCACACAGACGACTAAATATACAGAGCTTTAGCAACAGGTATAGACTCCAAACAAGTACCAAGAATTATAAAAAAGATTTTATAAATTTTAAACAGAGAGAACTCAACAAGCTATAAATTCCATTACAAGACAATGATCGCCTTAATGGCTACCTTACAAAAAGGTAATATGATGAAGCCCTTCAATCATTCAAGGAGACAAATGCTAAGCCAGATGACAATCACTAATATTCCTTAAAAACTTACCACCAAACGCTTATGAGCATCTACTAAAACTGTTTAATCTATTATGGACAAAACAAAAATTACCATCAAAATGACTATAATCCAGCATTATTTCAATCCTAAGACCAGAAAATCCAAGAACCAATCAAGAGCCATACAGACCTATATTACTGATATGTGCTATGTGCAAGCTGTTAGAAAAAATTATCAATAGAAGATTGCTCTGGACTCTTGAATATAGGAATATTATTAAAGCCGAGCAAAGTGGCTTTCGCAGCGGCAGATCCGCACTGGACAACATAATATCTTGGGAAAGTGATATACACGAGGCACTCGCCTCAAAACAAAAATGCTTGGCTCTGTTTTTTAATATAAGAAAATCGACAAATCTGGCACAGCTTGGACTCGTAGAATAATTAAAACATTATAGGCACATAAGATTGGAGGAAACTCCCTTGCATTCATTGACAATTTTCCCAATTACAGAACATTCCAAGTTAAAGCCAATGGAGTACTTTCACCAAAAATGAAACAAGAAAATAGTTTACCTCAAGGGTCCGTTTTAGGTCACACACTCTTTCTTCTTGCCATAAATGACGTCCTCAAAGGATCCTTTCAAAGGATACCTATATGCAGACCTATATGCACACGACTGTATGGTAATATAATATATGGTAAGAGTAAATATTCTGACGTCTTTAGAATAACACAAAATCTTTTAATTAAATTGGAGGTCTGGTCAAAACACTGGTTTCACGTTTTCTATAGATAAAACGCAGTACATCATATTTTCCAGACATGATATTACCAATACACCTTCTCTTACCTTATACAACGAACAACTTCAACATAAAGACTCTGTAAACTTCCTTGGAATGACTTTCGATAGACGGTTAAATTGGAGAGAACATATTAAAAATTTGGCACTCGAATGTCATTCAACTTTATAAAATTTTAAAAATGTTGTCCAATAAAGACGGATTCAGACAGTAAAATTCTATTATATTTATACAGAACGTTAAGAAGGTCAAAACAGGATTACGGTACTGCAGTATACTCATCTGCTAGTAAATCAACACTGAAATTATTAGATGTCATTAAGAATGCCGCACTTCGTCTAATACTGGGCGCATTTAGAACAACGCCAGCGGAGACCCTGTATTGCGAGGCGGGTGAACCATCTTTAAGCGACAGGAGAACATATCTAGCCCTTATCTATGCAGCAAAAGCAATGCAAACCCTTGTAATCAGTCGTATAGGCAAGAATAAAATGAAAGGTTTCTCGTACTCTACAACAGTAAACCCCGTAACTCAAAACGTTTATATCATAGAGTACACAAAGATCTAACCTCCTTATCCCTAACTTTGCTTTCCGAGAAAATTTACACCAGCTTCACCATGGACAATTAAACCAAGAATTATTACAACCCTGACTTAATTCAGCCAATACCACACAAATAATGAGTTGATTGTACAAAACCTAAGTAAAAACTTAAGAGACCTACAAAAGTCATACACAGGTATATACAGACGCCTCAAAAACAGCCGATGGAGTAGGAGCAGCGATAGTTACTATCACATCGACATAAAATATACATTTCTTCTCTACAGTAGCATTTACACAGCCGAACTTCATGCACTGTGCCGTGCAGTGTTGATGATCAATTCTTCCAACTCCACAAAGTACGTAACTTTAACTGACTTTTACAAAGTATCGAAGAAATATACTAAAAAGATAGTATATTAATGAAAAACAAGGAAGAGTTGCATAGTTCAGAGACTATATGTAAAGAGGTAATTTTTGTCTGGCTCCCCTCACATATCGGAATTCATGGAAATGAAGAAGCTGATAACCAAACCCGCCAAGCGATCAATGCGACGGATGCCACTAATGTGAGTCAGCCTTAATAGATGACGTGAAAAACTTAATTAAACATACAGTGTGAAGTGCGTGGCAAACCCGGTAGTTAAACTCAACATAAAAATTGAGCTCAGCTAAATCATTAGTGAAACCTTGGCCAACACCGAATCTCCGAAGAAGCCAAGTCCTTATTACACCCCTGAGATTATGTCACACCAAACCTACTCATAGGCACCATTTAAAAAATGATCCACCACCAATATGTGTTCCCTGTGATGTAAACCAGACTGTCAGACATTTTTTGGTGTCCACTGTTCAACCAAGAAAGACTTACCCATGGAATTCCCTCAACAATTGAACAATCCCTTGGACCGAAATGCTCCTTTAACAACACAAGAGCGTATGCATATGACAAATCTTCAAAGGTAAGCTTATACTATAATTTTTTATAGTGTTGCACCTAACCTATATAAGTTTGTTGTAAATAATACCTCTCGCTAATAACCCTTGGGTTGAAGCGAATTCTTAATTTTAAAAAAATGGATAATGCAATGAAATTTATAAAACCGAAAACCGTGCATTATTACGTTTTGAAACTCAAGAGTTATTCATCTCAAAAGCATTTTTAGACTCTTATTTTTATGACACTGTATTATCTGTGTTGCTGTAGTTGTCAGAATGCATATTCAGTTGTTGTAGAAGCTATGTAGTGATATCATCCATACTATTGTATAAATGATAATGGGTTGACATTAAACAAATAATCAACATCTTAATATGAAGTATTTATTTTGGTATTCCTTTTTTTCTGACACAGCAAGCAACCTAGCTATTATCTTTCTTTGGTTCCGCATCGAACCTTTCTCTCGCTCGTCTCACCATTTTTTTAAATTTCAGTGTCGACATCTCGGTTTGAATTTGCTGTTTTGGTGTTATGCTGTGCCATTCCTAAAGGCGAACGAAAAATAGAAATTATTATTGGTCTGAATAGAAGGCAGATTAAGAAAAGAATGACACTTTCCTATAAGTTAGTCGTTAGAATATAAATATATTACTATTGCTGATTTAACCTTTATATTCAAACTGATCATGTGTGCAACTAAAATGAATTACAAAGATTGTTGTTGAGAAGTTTTACATCGAATGAACGTAATTCAGGAGAACGCACAACTCACAGCTAGGAACGAGACACTAAGCTAAAGCGTGTGGTTGGAATAAAATCCTCAGTTCCTATTTAGAGTAAAGTTTTTTAAATCTCAAAAAGCACACACTTTAGTTAGTTCTGTGAAAAAGCATGTAATGCTTAAAACCAAAACTGGACCCAATTCGTATGCATCAGAGTATTAAATATATTAAGTATGTAATGAAATTATACAAACAATAAATTTATCAGATGGAGTTTTACTAGCAGAAAATTATTAAATTGAAGCACTGAACTATAAGTTTTGTCATATGCTATATTTAGCGAGTACTAAATTTTTAGTGTGCCTTTAAAACAAGTGACTTAGTAAAATAAGCGATTAACTGTTACTGAAACTGTCAAGTGTCTTTCTAATGAATTAAACTATGCTTGATTCATTAGAAAGTATTTTTATATTAAGGTCTATTAAGAACAAAACTTCATTAAATCGTGCGGCACCTGTAATTTCAAGCCCTTTATTTTCTCTTTGCATTTGACCCCTTAAACACTCCTAATTTGTCTGGTAGAATAATAAATTCTTGTTAATAACTTGACCGGTTTATACATATACTAATCTCTGTTTGTCTCGACTTAAAGACCTGTGCGGTTTATTGTATCTATGTAGTCAATATAAATACTTTCACGTAGAATTAAAATCAATATAAATATAGTTTTTATGTAGTATTTTAGTTGAATTATTTATCCTTTGTTAGAGTTAACATGGTGAGACAAACATCTGGGTTTTTAGTTTTCTATTTTTAAAAAAGATGAGTTGAGTTGATGTTGTTTATCTCACCAGATGTCTTATCGGCATGATCCAATATCCACATAGTAAATTTCTAGATCGAAAGGAAACGTGCTGATTCTTTAAATAACTCTGGTCCTTTTAAACCTATATTAGATAAGGGTTATAAACTTGTCGACCAGAAGATTAAAGCAGGTCTCCAAACTAGTAGTTTCACTGCGCAATAAACAAACGATCGTTCTTGGACGACAACTTTACTTCGGACTAGTTCGTTTACCTTGACGCGATATAAATACACGGGATCTAGTTTCTTATGTTAGAATTTTCTTCCTCTGAAGATGTTGACATTGTCAACGAAACGATCGTAAGGTCTCTGAAATATGTGTTGTGGTCATTTGGGTGTTCTCCAAGTGTACTTATTAGAGTTCATCACAGGTTCCAGTTTTCACATAGTGCATTAGGTATGTAGACTGTGCCTGCTCTTCAAATACTGCAAGAAGTGGACGTGATATATGTGGATGCAATGACACTTGCGAAACGCCACAGAAATAAAATAATGAATTTATACGAGAGAATTTTGTCTAAATGATGTTCATTATATATATAGTTATTGAATTAAAAATAGTTGATTTACATAAATTTTCATGTTAATAATATTCTTAACATGACAATGAATATATACAAAAAGAGGATGTTGAATTTTTATATTTTTTCCAAGATACATATCATATACAAATATATAAGTTTAAAATTATTAAACTATTACTTTATGAGAATTTCACAGAAAAATAATTATAACATTTTTTTCATTACTGATCAGTAGTTATGATCTGGATTGTAATAACCAAGCACTTGCGATTGGAGAGGAGGGTCAGTGAAACTTTGCGAGGATATAAGTTGATTATCTTCATTTTCTTCTTCTTATTGGCCATACAATGATGTTACTGATACATAAGATAGTTCAGGCATGTCTTGTTTCTGTTGTTTTTGCTGTTATCGATTATGTACCTCACTTTCATTTTTCTTCATTAATTCCAGTTTGTAGATTTTTCCTTCACGGCCATGATTTACTAGAAAATAAGCTCCAATACGTAATTCAATTAACTGTCTATCACTGAAAGCTGTATACCGTTCTAGAAGATAAACTTTGCTATTACCATTCAATTCTGCTACGATTCTTTTGCCGAATTTCGATGAACATGGCTTGAGATCTGTAAGATAATATGCAAATTTTTTCTCCATCGTATCTATGTTCAACCATTGATATGCTCCAAAAGAGTAAAACTTTTCCAGCAGGGATTTACTTTTCATAGTTTTCTTAACAACAACACCTTTAGCTGCATTAATCAGGTTGGAACTTTTTTTTACTGATGCAGTAGTAACGGTTTTATTGCTCATGTTTTTATCGCGATTAATTTTCGACTTAATAAAATACTAAAACAATTGCAGAGTTAGATGCGTACGCGACTGTATATAAACACGAATTATTTAGTTTTTAACAAGTCGAAACTTATATGTATCAGCAATATTTTTAACAGAGAAGGGATAACGTGAAAACGCCTTATAGCCAAAGTTCAAACACGTGTTGCTTTTACATTTTTGAGTAATTATCTTTAACTATTTCGTCACATTCTATGTTTATACGTTTTAATATAACCGATAAATGTTGCCATCATGAATTGTCATTAACAGCGAGATTTTAAAACATTTTCATACAAAAGCAAGGTCAGACCTTGTACTTTAAAATAATTAACAATGTTTTACTTCTTGTAGAATCCAGTTTGCGAGATAATATAAGTTCCATAATTACTAATGCTACCATCAACATATCTCTTACAAGAAAAATCAAATTTCACAGCGCATGTTCGACCTTTTTAAGATAACGTTTTTCATTCCTAGATATTAGATGAACTCTATATAATTTCTAATGGCATCTTTAACATAGTTCTGTATACGGTCGCTTCATATGAATTAGTTGAATAAGCGAATGCAAGATGTATCAAGTTAATTGTTTTTACACATTTCTATTTTGTTAGAGGACGATTACTTCATTATAGATTAATTTCCTGAGATATATGAGACTCGTATAGGGTATTACCGATTTGTTCTATACTTACACTTTCGACATTTCAATTAATGGATATACATTTTAATGAATGCATATAGAGAGTGAATTTTTATACATAGTTAGACGCCCATATAGATACTATAATATATCACCATTCCAAATTATAGACAGTAAAAATGTTTCGCATTATATGTAAGAGTTTATATTTTTATAATTAGCTGTTAACTTATACTATACCATATACTAGAGCAGTATAAAAATAATAATAAAAAAAAATTGTGGTAAACGTCTTTAACGGGTGGTTGGGGTCGGTTGGGGTAGACAGGCTGGTACATTTGAACTACACATTTTTGAATTGTGGTTTAAGTATGGGATCTCTATTACCGACATCACAGCTGACAGATATCGTGAAATGTATTCAATTGATGTTCCTGACTATAAGAACTAAACGAAAATCTAAAGGTGTAAAAAAAGTGCTGAAGATCATTAAACATGGATAGCTATAGGGATTGTTTCTTCAAAAAGAAAATATTTCAAAGTAAGATGCTTATTTTCAGATCTAAACTGCACAATATTTATATACACAAAATGTTAATAAAATGTCTTTAAGCTATTTAGATGATAAAAGATTTATTTGCGATGATGGCATTTCCATTTATGCGTGAGAGCATCCGTGGTTCAGGAGTAAGAACGCGTGCCTCTGAACCGAAGGGTACTGGGCTCTATCCCAGCATTCTCCTTCCATTTTTCAGTACAAACTGTAACATTAACATCAACCGAGGTTCTGGCATTGTGTTTGAGCAAGTTGAATGTCTGCACGTTCCGTCCATCGGAGGGGGCGTAAAGCCGTTGGTCCCGTGTCCATGCGATGTTGAGCACGTTAAAGATCCCTACCCTCCTTACAGAAAGGCAGGGGTTCGGAAAAATTTCTAGGATAGTGAGGTTAAACTGCTCCCTGGCGTCGGTGGTTGGCCATTGTCGAGGAAATAGGCCGACGTTAAAGAAACAAAACACACACACATTTATGCGTGGGGCCATTATAAAATTAATGAAAGTGAACAAAAAATGAACTTATAAATACAATTTTTAGCAGTTAATTTATTCTAGTTTTATTTATTGTAATTTAATAATGAACAGGATGCATGGATTAAGAAAATAAATATAATGTAACGTTTGTCGATGAAGTAAATATATTAAATACCACATAAGTGAAAATAACTCTCAAATACATGTTTTCTTTACAATAATCGATGTAAAAATCTGGACACAGCAAGTGCGTCATGGTAGTGAATTTTGGTAAAAATATTTTTAACAGCAAATATGTCTCTCTAATGCAAGCATGTATCAATTTGATTACCATATTTTATCAAAATAACACAATTTATAAACAAAATTCTAGAAATAAACTTAAAATGTGTTATTCTCAATCTATTTTATTCAACCAGACTATTAGAAAAACATCTAAATTGTCTTGTGACAAAATAAAACTGCATACAAATTTATAAAAATGTTTTATTAAAACAATATATACACAAGACTCTCGCTGTTGCAATATACATCATATAAATTAATCGAAAAAAATGTTTAACTACGACGGTAGTTTCCACAACGCAGGACTTTCGCTGTTGCAAGATAAATTATATAAATTCATAAAATGTTTAACTAAAAAGCATTTTTCACAGCACAAGATACTTTATCACACATTATTTGGGTGAGGAGAAAGCATTTTTTGAATTATATTAGACTGTTGCACCCTACATCTTCAGCGTTTATTATTTGCAAGTCTTTATCCAGCATTGTCTCCAGCTAGCGTTTCTTCTCCATACCCTTTGTTACTACATTTTCTCAATTTTCTTGTTATGTCGTTCACTTTCTATCAACTGTTTGCGACCATGTTTTGCATCGTTAACGGCTTCAGCAATAGCCGCAGTTCCTCCAGATAAAGTTCCAAGAGCAGAGATACCTGCAAACAGCGGTATAAAGAAAGGTAGTACACCTGCAATTTTTTACCACTTTTAGCTGCAGATAATACAATTCGAATGGTTTTCAATATATGACAGCTTCTTAGATTGCACATCGCTTCTAGCTTTCGATATATGGTGACGAAGAATATTTTTAAGAGGTTTTCTGTTTAATTTTATATATATATATATATATATATATATATATATATATATATATATATATATATATATATATATATATATATATATATATATATATATATATTCCTTTCATAACGTTCGTTACAAAGCATGCGTTGATTTTTCACCGAATGTCGAGACCTTATATTTCACCCTTGGCCAAGCTTTGTCGGCTAACACAAGATCTGCTTTATTTCTTTCCGAATACGTTTCTTGTTTCAGAATAAGCTATATCATGACCTCTGCACGCTCGATCTAAAGTATCTACACCATGAAGCTAAATGTTCTTTGAGCTTAGTGCCAGTTCCGCATAATTGTTTGTTCTGAATGTTAAAATGATTCTTACGGATTCTTAGTAATTAACAACGGGTGTCCGTGAGAGAATTGCCGATATACAAAAAGGATTCGGTACATATATCATCTTATCAATATTTACGTTAATCGCTCTCACCTTCACTACTGCTTTCATCGATAGGTGCATTATATAATCAAGAAAGAGACTAAGGAGCTGTTGACCTGTTAGAGGTTTCTTAATCTGTTGTAAAGCTGATAGAGAGATATTAAGCTTCATTATATATATATATATATATATATATATATATATATATATATATATATATATATATATATATATATATATATATATATATATATATATATATATATATATATATTGTGCTGGGAAAGTGCACATTATAAACTGTTAGTACATCAAAGTGTACATAATGCAAAGGCCATGTAAATTTCTATAAAAACAAAAATGAAAACCCTTAAGGAAACTACTATGATGACGTTAAGTTTCGATTATTGCTTTAATAATGTAGATCGTCAGACCTACAAAATTGGGGGGTCAGCTTAGTAATGGGGGGTTATAGTAGGACCACTGGTCAGTAGTAAGTACAATACTTACGGTTTACACGTGATGCATATTGGTTCTCTGTAGATTGTACACATATCCACATCGTTCGACATATTTTACTTTACACTAACACAGAAAACAAAATAATAACATTAATATACAAGCATATTCTCTATTATTGTTAGTCAGTGTTATTTGGATAAGCAATGAAAGATATAAAGCCATATTTTGTTAAAATGATTATTAATTAAACTTTTGAGATTTATAGATAGTAAATTTGGAAAGTATCTCAGTTTAAATGAATTTAAAAGAGCCAAAAATCTATAGGCAAACAGATTAAACTCTTAAGCATGACATACATACCAAAGAATTCTGTTCTAAATCAATTACCTAAAGGTAATGAACAAACAAACACTTTTTATAATGTACCTAGATATAAGTTTGTTTTTGTTATGTGAACAATGAACTGGAGTTGGTCAAGGACAGTGTTTTTTTTAGTGTTGTGAGACTTTTCACATCAAGATTGCAGCATATAAACTTCATTAATTTATAAATTTATTGTTGGTTATGATTATGTCTAAGAAGTAAGGTTAGGCCAAATGTCATTTTTAAGAATAAGGATGTTTAAACTTACCGGATGAATAGGTGTCAAAAATGTATTAATTAAATTCAAGAAAGGATGCTCTGATTTCAAACAGGAAATAACATTGGATAAATTTGGGCAAGATTTCCGCTTTTGTTATGAATTATTGTTGGTTGTTAAAGAAAATTCAGACGCTAGAATGGCGTCATTATTGCTGCCCAAAGAATTTAAATATTTTTAAAGTATATTTTGTGTAAAGAAGATCCATTGTATCACTAAAAACAAACATTGTTGGTTGTTAAAGAAAATTCAGACGCTAGAATGGCGTCATTATTGCTGCCCAAAGAATTTAAATATTTTTAAAGTATATTTTGTGTAAAGAAGATCCATTGTATCACTAAAAACAAACATGAAGTTTTGAAGTAATAAATTACAAGATAAACAGTATATATATATATATATATATATATATATATATATATATATATATATATATATATATATATATATATATATATATATATATATATGTATACCACCACTAGCGAGGAACCAAGGTTTGAGATTTAATTTATTTTATCTAAATCAGCACAAGGAGGCAAATTAATTTATTTAAAAGACAGTGTATTCTGTCGATCATACGTCAAGCAAAAGCATTCATGGGAAAAATAAGATTTTATACATAAACAGAAATCTTAGTACATTTCACCAAAGTTCAAAGTTAAGAACTTAGAGGGAGTCAGGATCGCATCTCGGAAAGCAATATTAGTTTGTAACGAACATTTGAAAATCAGTCGAAATTCTGTAATAATATGAATCATGTAATTTATTAGTAAGTTTAAGAGTTATAACAACGGATCCGTTTAGATTTAAATTTATAAAATTGTGTCCAATAAAAGTTGTTATGAAAAATTTTCTAAAAACATAATTCTTTGAAAAAAACATAATAGGATAAAAAACAAGGTTAATTGCATATTAGCAGGCTATTTCTTCTCCCCTATTTAGCAGAATCCACCCCTGAGACAACGTAAGTACATTAATTATTTGATTACAATTTAT
Organism: Tillus elongatus; assembly: GCA_964006375.1. Taxonomy (NCBI): domain Eukaryota; kingdom Metazoa; phylum Arthropoda; class Insecta; order Coleoptera; family Cleridae; genus Tillus; species Tillus elongatus. The sequence goes on along the minus strand of OZ023269.1, from coordinate 63,414,265 downwards.
TTGGCATAATATAGTAGAGGGGTAGGCAACCCATATAACACTAAAGCTTGCAACGCACTTCCTTTTATACCAGATGACAATGCTCAAATAATTCCCAATCTATTCACAAACCTAATTTGTCATTGGCATAAGCTAGGTTACCGGGAAATTGGAGGGCCGCCAGCTTTTACACAGTGGAGATGGGCGTGGGTCAAAATAAGATGTTAACTAGGGGCGCCACTTGATTGTTTAACTTCCACTCCCGGATATTCTAATAAGATGTTCACTAATATACTTCCTTGCCCAGATCCAACACAACCAAGAATTCTTGGATCACACTGGCAACTATAGCCAACCACAATCGAGCACAGGAAGCTGTAAGGGAGTTATAATTATGGTAAAACAAACTAAAACTCAGAACGGTATGGTCTCATAGACCCACAAGTAAAGGTAACGGTAATGATCTAATAACACTAAGTATTCTCAACAGCCCTGAAAACAAAACACAGACACAAAACCAAAACACACCTATAATATGATAAAATAAGGGCTTTTATTACACTTCTTTGGCATACAAGAAATTATTAAAAGCTGTTCTAAATTCTGATCTAGATTAAGAGTCTCTATTAAATAACTGAAATGGCTTATTACAAAATAATCAAGACATCTAATGAGTATGCATGAATGTGCTCCAAAACTATAATTGTTCCATGGAAAAATTCCACTTTTCGTGCACGCAAAGCTTACAACTTATTTCCCCAAATAGTAATTAATTACACGTTAATTAAGTTAAGTGGCCTGATTAACTATCAAGTCCCAAAGAATAATCAATAGGCTTAACTAATGCTAACAATATATAATAAACTGTGGTAACTATCAAAAGTGAAGCAATTATATTAACCAGGGTCTCATAAAAATCTGTACCACATTTATTGAAGTTTAAATAAAATAAATTCAGTTTGATTTCAGCAAATTTAACAGATGTGAATATTTAAAATTTTAGCTTATCAAGATTGTCTCTCTTATCACTCTATTCCTTATCACAAATCGGAAAATTCTTACTTGAACATCCTGGACTTCTAGGCCATAAAATTACCAACAATTTCCATACCAAACTAGGGCCTTTAAGGGTACGGGACTGCAACCACGGGAACAATGCAACAAACGGTAAGGCAATGCAACAACGGAAAGCGAAGGCCTCCTCACTGAGATCCTAATTCATAAATCCCAGATTTCACAGCTGACGGGAATTATCGTTGTTCTTGACTAGCACACAAAACTCTATTTAACTCAATATCCATACTTCGTTCGGTACATGAAAATTCGCCATTCCATGCGAGACTTATTCCACTCAAAATTCTCCTATGATGCGTGAATATGCCAAAGGTACTACCCTATACAAGAACTGGCCGATACAAGAGCTACCCAGTACAGGGATGGCCCAACACAAGAGCTATCCAGTACAGGGATTTCTGCCTAACACAAGAGTTGCCCAATACTAGAGCTTTTCTATCCGGTACTAGAATCGCCCAATACTAGAGCTGGCCGGTACAGGGATTTCTGCCTAACACAAGAGTTGCCCAATACTAGAGTTGCCCAGCACAAGAGCTGGCCGATACAAGAACTACCCAGTACAGGGACTCTTCCATACAAGAATTGCCCAGCACAAGAGCCCTCCAACGAGGGCATACGAAACTCCAACAACGTGACAAGATCAAAGTGGTCCTTATATTCCCTCAAACGGGTATCTCTACAGTCTTCAACACCAAATACATAAATTACGATATCACCAAAAGACTGCAGATATTTTCTGAGTGTAATTTAATCCACTATGGGGATAATTAATATCCAACTTGCTTCTCAGAAAGAACCACGTGTTAGCTCAAACTACTACCAACGAAATCTCTCTCGAACCTTCCGGAATATTCGCATTTCCTACCTGACAGCCGGTAGCGCCGTCGTTCGCTCTCACTTCATCCTATACGTCCTACAGCCATCTATCCTTCTCAACATGCGGACCATTCTCGAACCACCAACATTTCTGAACCACATCGCAGGCGTGGCGGCCGACAAGATATACCAGGGGTAGTTCAAAGAGAAATGATTTAACGAAAGATCTCAATTTCATTCAGTATACGAGGGATAGCCAGAAGAAATAACCATATTCGTCGCCAATAATTATCTGTTCAAAGCAGAGGAAGAACCACAAATACACCCAACTAGCCTAGATGTTTAGCTACTCAATTTATACTGTTACAAAATCCCCCCCTACTTTAAAAGATTTTACCCAAAATCTTTCAACTCACTCATCATCTGGCGGATGGGCCTTCAAATCCTTCGCATGCCAAACACCCTTATTATTCCCACTAGAATCCCTAAGCTCATATGTCCAAGGTGACAAACGCTTAGCAACGGAAAAAGGTCCAACATAACGTGGTGCTAACTTAGCGGTGAAATATTTACTAGCATCTGAAAGGACATAATTCTTCCGCCACACTAACTGATTAGGCAAGAACTCTTCGTCTCGACGACGCAAATCATAATACTTCTTATTATGTTCATATGCCTTAACTAACCTAGATCGAACATCTTGATACACCTTGTGCAATGCTGTTTCTCTTCCTTCCGATCCTCCTCGATCAATGTCGAAGGGACCATCCGAAAGAGTGCACGACTTACGATCCGGGACTTCTCTACCAAAGACGATAAAATTAGGTGTCAACTCGGTAACCTCATGTTTGCTAGACCGAATGGCATAACCTACTTGCGACAGATTCTTATCCCAATCTCTATGGTTCTCACACACATAAGACCTCAACATTGTCTTAATAACCCTATTGACTCTCTCACAAGGATTCGCCTGAGCATGATAATTAGCGGTATACCTGACATTAATATCACGAGACCTCATCAACCGAATAAACTCGCCAGAACGGAACTGAACCCCATTATCCACAATAATAGCATCTGGACACCCAAAAACCGACAACACATGATCGTTAAGTAACCTACAAATGGCTGACGATGTAGCCGAACGCAAAGGATAAATCAACGTAAACTTGCTAAACACATCGGCCACCACAAAGATGTACTGATGACCCGAAGTAGACCTGGGCAAAGGACCCATAATATCGGCACACAACAACTGAAACGGACGGGATACGGTAGGCTGAACACTTCTCATAAATCCAATAGGCTTACGCTGTTCCGGCTTAACAGCCTGACAGACACTACAACGCCTAACAAATGAAGCTATATCACAACGCATCTTCGGCCAATAATACTGAGCGGCTACCCGATGAAAAGTTTTGTAGACACCCAAATGGCAATTAGATATATGTGCCTGCTCAATGATCTTTCGTCTATCACACTTCGGCACCACCTCACGCCAAAAATCGGAACTAGAACTTAATTCTGGATATCTCGCCTTAACACGCTTGAAAAGTTTATTACCCTCAACATGCCATTGCGAAAACTTCCTGGGACTCCTAACGACTCTATCCCTAAGACGATCCAACCACGGATCTCCCGATAACTGAAAATTTTCCTCAGTAGGTGGTCCAACGGAAGCGGAATCTACAACAGGAACTGAACGTGACAACAGATCTGGCACGACATGTTCTTCTTTGACCGCTGAAATACTAGACGAAGACAGGCTGCGGCCGACTACTGCCTTCGATTCCCGTTTGGGGAACACACGTTACATTTGGGACAAGAAACAACTGTGTGGTCAGGAGTGCCACACCTAAAACAATGTTTCCTACGAGGACGCTCACAAACATTAGACCTATGACCAGGTTGCTTGCAATTCCAACAAACGATATCTACTCTAGGCTAAGCTGACCTAACTGAACTAGTAACCGAACCAGAATCACTATAAACATAGGCCAGATCTGGTTCCAATAACCCTGTGCGAGAACGAGAAGGTGGAATAAAAGCCTCAATATTTTCCTTACGTGCCTCAAGCTTACGACCCAACTCAAGTAACTGATCCACAGAATCGATATTCACCAAACCTAACTGGTTTTGATAGAACGGAGCCATATTAGACAACAAAATTTTAAGCCGAGTCTTCTCATCAATAGAGACCGTTAATCTACGAAACATATTATGCATCACTGCAATAAACATCCCCATATTCTCAGATGGACCTTGAGTTCTATGTTTAATTTCCTCAAACAACCTATCATTGAAATTTGAAGGCTGAAACTGCAACCGTAACTCCGATACTAAAGCAGACCAAGACGAAAGCTTAGATCTCATTGACCTATACCAAACCAAAGCTTTACCCGTAAAAATATCTGCGGCCGAATGAAGTAGCTGGTCCTTACTAACATTTCGAGAAACCCTAAGTTCTTCTATTTCCTTCAAGAAAGCATTCAACGAGACTCTCGAACAATCTCCACTAAATTTGGTAAAATGCCATTTTGAAACTGGTACCCCAGTAAACTGAGCACTGACGGCAGAATCTACAACAGATGTATTAACGACAGCGGGAACAGACTCGTCATCTGAGGACTCCTTCGAAGAAGTTTCACCTGACTGCCCTGTCTGCGAAATTGTACTCAAGTCCAAAGGACCTGCAGCTCCCTGTTCAAGAGATCGCCGAAACCTACGAGCCTTTGACTTAAGCTCAGTCTGTAACCCCATAAATTCGACCAGAAAATTTGTCCGGATAGTTTGCTCTGCCTCCTTAGTCGGTACAGACCTATCTGCTCTTCCAAAATAATGTAAAAGCTTAGTAAAAATCTTACGGTAAGTCGAAGAACTTTCAACATCAGAAAAATCGGCAATTAGACTCTTTAACTCAGCCAACTTAGTGGTCAAGACACCATGATCCACGGAAAATGAAATTGGATACTTAGGATACGAAACTTTCGAGGAACTCCCCAACCTAATAAATGATCTTAATTTCTTCCTCATCTCAGACACAGTCAGATCCTGAGAGCATCCACGAATCTCCAATTCATACTGCAATTCGGAACGTTCAAGGCGATTGACCTCCAATTTTCCTTCCATAGTTGTAATTGGCCAAAAATAAAACGAGAGAAATCCGCAATTATGCGATACGAGACAGCTAACTAAATGCCGACACTGAAATAAAAGAAGTGTGGTCAACTAGCAAACGGTAGGACGGTAACGATAATATTTTCCACAATTAATCAAATACACGGTAGAGCGGTAACGGTAATATTTGCCAAAACTAACAAACGGTAACGGTAATCTTAAAAATGATTCCTAAAATACACTAACAAACACCTAAAATCCAAATACATGCAACACTCAATAATCTAACACCAAAGGACTGCTGAAAAATTCGAAAAAGTTGTGCCAAAATTTATTTTCCTACAAACTCGAGCCAAAATTTCCAGAAAACTCGAGGGCCCCAGCAGTTGGGGGCCAAAATTTATGCGACGCACTTCCTTTTATACCAGATGACAATGCTCAAATAATTCCCAATCTATTCACAAACCTAATTAGTCATTGGCATAAGCTGGGTTACCGGGGAATTGGAGGGCCGCCAGCTTTTACACAGTGGAGACGGGCGTGGGTCAAAATAAGATGTTAACTAGGGGCGCCACTTGATTGTTTAACCTCCACTCCCGGATATTCTAATAAGATGTTCACTAATATACTTCCTTGCCCAGATCCAACACAACCAAGAATTCTTGGATCACACTGGCAACTATAGCCAACCACAATCGAGCACAGGAAGCTGCAAGGGAGTTATAATTATGGTAAAACAAACTAAAACTCAGAACGGTATGGTCTCATAGACCCACAAGTAAAGGTAACGGTAATGATCTAATAACACTAAGTATTCTCAACAGCCCTGAAAACAAAACACAGACACAAAACCAAAACACACCTATAATATGATAAAATAAGGGTTTTTATTACACTTCTTTGGCATACAAGAAATTATTAAAAGCTGTTCTAAATTCTGATCTAGATTAAGAGTCTCTATTAAATAACTGAAATGGCTTATTACAAAATAATCAAGACATCTAATGAGTATGCATAAATGTGCTCCAAAACTATAATTGTTCTATGGAAAAATTCCACTTTTCGTGCACGCAAAGCTTACAACTTATTTCCCCAAATAGTAATTAATTACACGTTAATTAAGTTAAGTGGCCTGATTAACTATCAAGTCCCAAAGAATAATCAATAGGCTTAACTAATGCTAACAATATATAATAAACTGTGGTAACTATCAAAAGTGAAGCAATTATATTAACCAGGGTCTCATAAAAATCTGTACCACATTTATTGAAGTTTAAATAAAATAAATTCAGTTTGATTTCAGCAAATTTAACAGAAGTGAATATTTAAAATTTTAGCTTATCAAGATTGTCTCTCTTATCACTCTATTCTTTATCACAAAACGGAAAATTCTTACTTGAACATCCTGGACTTCTAGGCCATAAAATTACCAACAATTTCCATACCAAACTAGGGCCTTTAAGGGTACGGGACTGCAACCACGGGAACAATGCAACATACGGTAAGGCAATGCAACAACGGAAAGCGAAGGCCTCCTCACTGAGATCCTAATTCATAAATCCCAGATTTCACAGCTGACGGGAATTATCGTTGTTCTTGACTAGCACACAAAACTCCATTGAACTCAATATCCATACTTTGTTCGGTACATGAAAATTCGCCATTCCATGCGAGACTTATTCCACTCAAAATTCTCCTATGATACGTGAATATGCCAAAGGTACTACCCTATACAAGAACTGGCCGATACAAAAGCTACCCAGTACAGGGATGGCCCAACACAAGAGCTATTACAGTACAGGGATTTCTGCCTAACACAAGAGTTGCCCAATACTAGAGCTTTTCTATCCGGTACTAGAATCGCCCAATACTAGAGCTGGCCGGTACAGGTTGCCCAATACTAGAGTTGCCCAGCGCAAGAGCTGGCCGATACAAGAACTACCCAGTACAGGGACTCTTCCATACAAGAATTGCCCAGCACAAGAGCCCTCCAACGAGGGCATACGAAACTCCAACAACGTGACAAGATCAAAGTGGTCCTTATATCCCCTCAAACGGGTATCTTTACTCATTTTTACTTATTTATTACTGGTCAAAATTATACAATATGCCTTACAAAGAAGCTGTGCTTGTGCTTGTATTAACATAATTTTGTCAAAATCTTCGAATAATCAAACTGTCAAAATTTTATTTTAATGTCACTTTCTGAATTTTGATCGATCTTGCCTTTTCTTCTCTTTCTTCTTCCACAAACATTTCTATAGCCGTTACAGATATTTATCTTCAGTCTCGCCTCACGATTTCTCTTTATTTCAACCAAACCATCTTTAAAAAAACATAATTCTTCAGCACATAAATTTTGACATTTTACAACACCAAATACATAAATTACGATATCACCAAAAGACTGCAGATATTTTCTGAGTGCAATTTAATCCACTATGGGGATAATTAATATCCAACTTGCTTCTCAAAAAGAACCACGTGTTAGCTCAAACTACTACCAACGAAATCTCTCTCGAACCTTCCGGAATATTCGCATTTCCTACCTGACAGCCGGTAGCGCCGTCGTTCGCTCTCACTTCATCCTATACGTCCTACAGCCATCTATCCTTCTCAACATGCGGACCATTCTCGAACCACCAACATTTCTGAACCACATCGCAGGCGTGGCAGCCGTCAAGATATACCAGGGGTAGTTCAAAGAGAAATGATTTAACGAAAGATCTCAATTTCATTCAGTATACGAGGGATAGCCAGAAGAAATAACCATGATCGTCGCCAATAATTCTCTGTTCAAAGCAGAGGACGAACCACAAATACACCCAACTAGCCTAGCTGTTTAGCTACTCAATTTATACTGTTACAAGCTAGCTGTAAATGACAAATATATATATATATATATATATATATATATATATATATATATATATATATATATATATATATATATATATATATATATATATATATATATATATTAACAGTTTACACAATGTTTTATGGGTGACTCTGTATATTTTATAATGTATTTTTAACTGAATAAAGTGTCGACTCTGGTGTTTGAATTTTAGTATATGTATATATATATATATATATATATATATATATATATATATATATATATATATATATATATATATATATATATATATATATATATATACATATACTAAAATTCAAACACCAGAGTCGACACTTTATTCAGTTAAAAATACATTATAAAATATACAGAGTCACCCATAAAACATTGTGTAAACTGTTAATATAAAAGGTTTCTAGTTACATTTAAAATTATAATCAATAAAAGTAATATCCCTAAAATTATACTAATTTAAAAATATATATATACAAAAACAACCAAAAAGGTTTACACACATCTAAAAGGTGATCATTTTCCTATAAATATATATAACATAAATATCATTTTATAAATTAAGTAAAAAAAGTATACATTAAATTAATGTAATATAATATACATATAATAAATATAAATACATTGATAATATAATTGGCGCCCAACGTGGGGCGCAGCAAAAATAGGGGAAACTAGCCATAACGTCCAGGCACAGCAAAACAGGGGATCAAACTGCAACATCTGGGCCCAGAAATTCTTAACATTGGTAGAACCAGACCTGAAAAACAAAAATTTAATTACTGACCATCATAAATAAAGAAATTTAAGCAAAAAAATGTCGCAACAAAAACAAACAAGAGCTAGAAAAACAAAGAAGACTGAAGAAATACAACAGGCGGAACAATTTGATGAAGGAGACACAGGAGAAGAGTAAACAGAAGAAATGTTAGTAAAAGAAACCGTATCGCAGGAGGAAATACCAGATAAACCGGAGGAGAGTGAAGAAACTGAAACAGTAGAACCGAACGCACAAGAAGAAACGCCAAGTACGGAACAAAATGTATTGCAACAAATGGCAAGTATGTTTCGACAAAATATGGAAAGTATAAATGAAAATATAAATAAAAAATTTCGTGAACAAGAAGAAAAGTTGAGCAAAAAAATGGATGAGATGTTTGAAAGACAAATACGGAATATGGATAAATGGGGAAGGCGTCTGTGAGAAAGTGAGAATGAAAAAGAGGTAGAAATAAATGTAGAGGAGAAAAAGGAGAGAGAAATGGTAACAGTATGCAAGAAAATAATGAAGAAAATGATAGAGAGAGGAAACGTAAGAAGTCAGCAAATAAGAAGTGAAAGAAAGATGCGCAAACGCAAAAGAGAGAGATATGAAACTGAAATGAAAGAGAAATTAAGAGAAACGAATGGAAAACTGAAGAATTTAAGAGAAGAAACAGATATAAACCTGAAGTTGGAGAATAAAGGAAATAAAAACGTGCGAACACTCGACTAGTCCATTAATTACGTGCAAAGGCTCCCGATAAGTATAAATAGAGAAGGAAACCGACAAGAAAGCAAAAATTGGGGAGATAATAAAAATAATGACAGGCAAAATCATAATAAGAATAATCGACATGGCGAAAGTAGAGAAAACTACCGGGGAAATGATAAATATCAACAGGGAAACAAGAATGATAACGGTGGCAGAAATAAGTATAAGTATAACAGAAACGGCGACAATTACGATGATAATTTTACCATAGAATATGATGCCAGACGAGGGGAAGAACAGATTCTTCACCTTGTAATATTGACTGCGTCTCTGTATTTTCTCATTGTATGCATCAGAATGCATACAATGAGAAACGGAAAAGGCAAGATAACATGTATCGAAAAGATGAAGAAAGAAAAATGGATTATCGTACGAGACAAATGGCAATTAATAAAATGCAAATGAAAGACAACGAAAATACAGACGCAGTCAATATTACAAGGTGAAATAAGGGTGGATGATTATGTCAATGGTATACGAAGCCAAGACAGGTCAAGTATGCATCCACAAAGCCAATAGAAAATTAAAACAAAAAATAGACCAAGATCAAGTCTATAAACTGAACTAAAAGTTTTCCGGATAAATAACCATTCAAAATTCAAAATTAAAACAAAAAAATTAGACCTGGGATAAGTCTTAAAACTGTACCAAAATTATTTCGAAAATAAATAACTATTCAAAATTCAAAATTTTAAACAAATAGTAAGTGGAACAGACGAAATAATAAAATAACCTATACGACTTGTATGAATTTAAATAAAGGAAATTAATTTACCAATAAAAAGACCAGGAGAGCAAGGATTTTGAATTAATTTGAACAATTTCGAAAGAAAGAGACAAATAATTTTGAAAATCAAAAGGCCAGGAGGCAAAAGAAAGGAATAAGATATATATAAAAAAAAGGGCTGTAAGCACGAAAGAGAAGTAACGTATAGGGAAAACTCGAGGCATATGATAAGAAAAGTGAAATAAGAAAATGACAATGACAATGACAATGAACGCAGAGGATCATATGAAGCAAGCAGAAAAAAATATATAAGAAAATGGACAAGAAAATAAAATTTTGAAGAATTCTAAAGATATATGGTAGTGAATGAGGAAAAGAATTTGTTGTTGGAGTAGCGAAACCAGTATAAAAGAGAAAATAGGCCTAGGAGAGGTTCTGATGAATAAAATGAATAATGAATATTAAAATAAGTAAAGCTGCTAATCCGAGAAAGTAAAGTTGAATAAAATAAAACGTCGTTGTACATTGATGAGAAGAAACGTATGAACAAGAAGACCCGAGAAACCAAACGTAAAACTAGGAAAACCGCAAATAAAAGAATTTGTCAACAAAACCAAGTGACATTATGATTTACAAGTATTCGTCATCCACAATCAAACATTTCTGAGATATATATATATATACAAGAACTTAACAAATATTTGAGGATAATGGTACACAGCGATCACCGAGAGTGGCAAGATAAGCTAAGTATAATAGAGGAATTACTTAATAATAGTCCACATACAATGACTGGACAATCACCGATTTATCTATTCAAAGGTATCATGCCTGAAAGAAAATGGCTCCAACTAAATAGTAAAACCTGCGAAGAAGTAGTAGAGATGGTCAATAAATTAAATGAGACAAAAGCAGAGAATTGTGTAAAAAGGTTTTTGAAAAAGAAATCTAAGAAATCGACATTTAAAAGAGGAGATTTAGTAATCATAAGGGCATTGCAAACCTCGAACTATAAGAAAAATATCAGTGCCAAATTAATAATGCCATTTGAGAGTCCATTCGAGATCACAACAGAAAACCCAGTTAATAGTTGTGAAATCAAAGACCCAATCACAGGAAAAATTAGAGGAATATTCAATATACAAGATATGTTCCACTTCTACCAATAACAATGAAAATAAAATAACCGCACGTATGTAAATTTTGCTTACATTACTTTCGAGAATCGAAATAATGCATACAAAATTGGGGGGTGTTGTGCTGGGAAAGTGCACATTATAAACTGTTAGTACATCAAAGTGTACATAATGCAAAGGCCATGTAAATTTCTATAAAAACAAAAATGAAAACCCTTAAGGAAACTACTATGATGACGTTAAGTTTCGATTATTGCTTTAATAATGTAGATCGTCAGACCTACAAAATTGGGGGGTCAGCTTAGTAATGGGGGGTTATAGTAGGACCACTGGTCAGTAGTAAGTACAATACTTACGGTTTACACGTGATGCATATTGGTTCTCTGTAGATTGTACACATATCCACATCGTTCGACATATTTTACTTTACACTAAAACAGAAAACAAAATAATAACATTAATATACAAGCATATTCTCTATTATTGTTAGTCAGTGTTATTTGGATAAGCAATGAAAGATATAAAGCCATATTTTGTTAAAATGATTATTAATTAAACTTTTGAGATTTATAGATAGTAAATTTGGAAAGTATTTCAGTTTAAACGAATTTAAAAGAGCCAAAAATCTATAGGCAAACAGATTAAACTCTTAAGCATGACATACATACCAAAGAATTCTGTTCTAAATCAATTACCTAAAGGTAATGAACAAACAAACACTTTTTATAATGTACATATAAGTTTGTTTTTGTTATGTGAACAATGAACTGGAGTTGGTCAAGGACAGTGTTTTTTTTTAGTGTTGTGAGACTTTTCACATCAAGATTGCAGCATATAAACTTCATTAATTTATAAATTTATTGTTGGTTATGATTATGTCTAAGAAGTAAGGCTAGGCCAAATGTCATTTTTAAGAATAAGGATGTTTAAACTTACCGGATGAATAGCTGTCAAAAATCTATTAATTAAATTCAAGAAAGGATGCTCTGATTTCAAACAGGAAATAACATTGGATGAATTTGGGCAAGATTTCCGCTTTTGTTATGAATTATTGTTGGTTGTTAAAGAAAATTCAGACGCTAGAATGGCGTCATTATTGCTGCCCAAAGAATTTAAATATTTTTAAAGTATATTTTGTGTAAAGAAGATCCATTGTATCACTAAAAACAAACAGAAGGTGTCACATGAAGTTTTGAAGTAATAAATTACAAGATAAACAGTATATATATATATATATATATATATATATATATATATATATATATATATATATATATATATATATATATATATATATATATATATATATATATATCAAGAATAACTACATTTGAGGATACCTACCACCACTAGCGAGGAACCAAGGTTTGAGATTTAATTTATTTTATCTAAATCAGCACAAGGAGAAAAATTAATTTATTTAAAAGACAGTCTATTCTGTCGATCATACGTCAAGCAAAAGCATTCATGGGAAAAATAAGATTTTATACATAAACAGAAATCTTAGTACATTTCACCAAAGTTCAAAGTTAAGAACTTAGAGGGAGTCAGGATCGCATCTCGGAAAGCCATATTAGTTTGTAACGAACATTTGAAAATCAGTCGAAATTCTGTAATAATATGAATCATGTAATTTATTAGTAAGTTTGAGAGTTATAACAACGGATCCGTTTAGATTTAAATTTTTAAAATTGTGTCCAATAAAAGTTGTTGTGAAAAATTTTCTAAAAACATAATTCTTTGAAAAAACATAATAAGATAAAAAACAAGGTTAATTGCATATTAGCAGGCTATTTCTTCTTACCTATTTAGCAGAATCCACCCCTGAGACAACGTAAGTACATTATTTATTTGATTACAATTTATTTGGCATAATATAGTACAGGGGTAGGCAACCCATATAACACTGAAGCTAGCTGTAAATGACAAATATATATACATATACTAAAATTCAAACACCAGAGTCATAAACACTTTATTCAGTTAAAAATACATTATAAAATATACAGAGTCACCCATAAAACATTGTGTAAACTGTTAATATAAAAGGTTTCTAGTTACATTTAATATTATAATCAATGAAAGTAATATCCCTAAAATTATACTAATTTAAAAAAATATATATACAAAGACAACCAAAAAGGTTTACACACATCTAAAGGGTGATCATTTTCCTATAAATATATATAACATAAATATCATTTTATAAATTAAATAAAAAAATTATACATTAAATTAATATAATATAATATACATATAATAAATATAAATACATTGATAATATAATATATATATATATATATATATATATATATATATATATATATATATATATATATATATATATATACATAAACATGTCAGTTTGACGACAAAAAAATCTTTGTAGGAGTTCGACGACATTTGCTAACTTTGACGACGGTCGTCAAAGTTGTAATTAAGGCTTGTGTGAGTTTGACGACATTTTATATTTTCAGTTAGGTCGCCGAACTGCAAAAATGTCGCCGAAGTTGTAAATAATGTCGTAAAAGTTATTATTCATGTTGTCCAAAAAATATTTTTTTTTTTTTTTTTTTTATTTATTTATATTTACTTAATATCATAAATCGTACAACATGTCTACACAATAAGCCTGAGGCTTGTGCTGTATATTAACATAATTTAATAAAATTCCACCAAAAACTGCTTCAAAACTTGGTCCAAATGTAACATACTTCTAATTTTGACATACCAAATTTGTTTGGCTTCTACTTATTCCATCTAATGGACCAGTCTGCCTTCACTCTTCATTTATTTTAATCGTTTCCCAATACCTTCCATACTAAAATTATTTGTTTATAACCGATATTTTCATCCAAATTGTTAATTTTGAATTTAACTAAATATGACAAACTATTTTGACAAACGTCAAAATACCAAAAATCCTGGGGAAGTAGAAATCTTGTACAATTCAACCCCACCAAATCTCAGTCTGGCTTTCTTTCTCATAAAAGATACACCAGCCCTAGAACCATCACAATGAACAACCAAGTTATTCAAAGTAATGAGTTCTTTTCACTTCTTGGCATTTCTGTGGATCGAAATCTCAACTGGCACCAACATGTCACATCAATTGCAGAAGCGGCTGCTAAGAAATTCGGTTTCCTCTTCCGGGCTCGCAAATACTTTTTACCAGCTAATCTCTATACCTTATATACTTCACAAATAAGGCCAAACCTCGAATACTGCTGCCACATCTGGGGTGCCGCTGCCGCTTCTACACTCCCTATCCTGGACTCCACTCAGAAGAGAGCTATACGTCTCATTGGTAACCCTACCCTTACCCAAAGAGGGCCATGCCTTGTCCACTGACGTGCCGTTGGTGACCTCTTTCTCTCTTTTATAGATATCTGCACGGGCAGTGCTCAGATGAGCTTTCTTCCATAGTTCCTCCACCTGCTGCCCCCAACAGATCTACCAGGGGAACTCAGCGAATGCACCCTTTTACTGTCCAGGTCACCAGACATAGAACATCTTGTTATGCCCGCTATTTCGTCCCGAGGACTTCCAAGTTGTGGAATTCCTTGCCGGCGCATGTTTTTCCTTCTCCTCCGAACCTCCAAACCTTCAGGTCCAGAATTAACAAGTTGCCTCTTTCCTCATTGTCGCCACCCACGGTACGATAGTATTTAGGCTGTAAGCCCTCGTGGTGTGTTGCTGAAATTAAAAAAAGCGTACGTTTGACGACATCGTTACCAATTATACAAGTCATTTCGTCGTTAATGCTCTAAACCTTTTAAAATATTGAAATGAAGTATAGGGTCACTTAAAAGCCACTTTTTGACAACATAACCTGCACGTAAAATAAACTATTTTAAAAGGTTTTTCAACTTTAATAAATATTTAAAACTTTGAAATTTTGCAGGTTTTTGTTAATGTTAGCCATAAACGTTATGTATGTTTTAAACAACGAAACATTTATTACTTATGGAATGAATCTTTGCAAAACACCAACTTGTTATTACCCACTAAAAGTTTTCTAATTGATCAATAATTTACTAAAATATCTAATAACAATATAACAAGCATGACTATTAAGAACTTAGGAGAATTTTAATTTTAAATCGTCCAAATCCCATTGATTAAAATTTTGAAATACGTATCTATATATGTAAATTTTTTCTATTTTTTTTCCTTCAACGCCTGTCTGTTTCCACGAATATGGCGGATCGCCGACATCAGGGAGCAGTTTACTTTCACTATCCTGGAAATGTTTCCGAACCGCTGCTTTTCGGTAAGGAGGGCAGTAATATTTAACCTGTCTAACATCGAATGATACACGAAATAGAAGGATTTAATATATTTCAATATTATGTCTATTTCTACCAGTAGATGCAAAGGACAAATCAAAGTGCTAAATTCGTTAATCAGTGTAGAGAGGCAATTAAAAGTTATTAATATAAAGTGCAATTTTGCTAATGTAAGTCCAAGCAAATAGAAATACATTTATTGCTACAAAAGACCTAGAGAAAGCATTTGATAATGTGGATTGGAAAATATTGTTTCATATAGTGTAGAGAGCCGATTTAAATGGAGAGATAGGCGCATTATCCTTAATCTATACAAAAATCAAAGTACCATACTAATATGAACGACTATGAAACGAGCTAAAATAAGGACAGGTGTTCACTTTCTTCATAGAAGACGCAACATAGGTTGAAGCAAGGAGCAGCAAGAAAGAAAATAAATGGACAACGGTTCAATCGCATAAGTACGTACACCACATAACGCCAATAGGAAAAACGAAAAAGTAAGCTGAATGTGCCGGATTGTCGTTAACACATTTACTGTTAAGTAATCAAACCATAGACAGAGACAAAAAATAATGAAGATAAGTGAGGACGTGACTGCGAAAATAGATTTAGAGTTGAAAGGCGAATAACTTAAGCAGGTAAAAAAGTTCAGGGACCTTGAAAGTATCATTATGAATGGTGATAAATTATGTATCAAAACACATTAAACATGAAACAATAACAAAACGTTTTACAATTACAAAAGATAGCAACGTTTCAAAGATAAATCACTGATAAACATGAAACAATAATAAAATGTTTATAAACTACAAATTACAAAATGTATAGGTATTCGATTTTTTCGATAAAAATGGAATGACGTACCTTTGTACGGTTATTAAAATTTTATGTAAATATTAGATTGGCTATTTTCTTCTACTACAGAAGACATAGGTCGTGCTGTTATTATAGAATAACAGCACGTGGTGTTTATGATGTTATTTTGGTGTTCATGGTCTATGCTTAAGTATGGTTTTATAGAATTTTGATTTTTATGACCAGTAATTTTTAGCAACTGCTGTTCTTGCACACCTTTTTTGCCAATTTTCTAGCAGCAGTTGACCGGTTCAAATGGCTTCATATCTTCTTGCCCTTTACACTTTGAAATTTATTTGTAATATGAAGTTGACAGTCTTGGTGTCATAGTGATTGAAAACATCCTTGAATGTTATCGTTATCACTTAAAAGTTAAAATGATTCAGTAATTTGTCTCACATGACCAACCAATAACAACATTTAAATGGCTGTTAGAACTGTCAAAAAATGTTCGTAAAAATACTATACGCAATTTTGAGTTATCATTAGAAACCCAGTATTCCACGTTTCATAAATCTCATAGTATTTGAGAATTGTTTCAGTGGGATGGTATTTGAAGCAAATTAAAAGTTTCTATTGCCACATTAAATCCCACAAAATTTCTAAACTCAAGCTGTGTTTACCCAATTAAACAGTTTACGTTTGTGTTAGCTAACAGTTTAACAAATTATGTGTTCAAGTGAATGGTTAATGGTCAAATAAATTTTAAATTCATTAAAAATGTTTGTATCGATTAAGTTTAACTCTAAATCCCAAGTATGGATGATACTTTAACTAAGATCCTGAGTTTTAGTCACTTTTACTTCAGTTTCACTTATAATGATGATTCTCTCATAAGTTTGGTGTTCAAACAATTTCTGCGGAATTTTCGTCATTACTGATATACTGATATTCTAGAAAACTCGCTGAATCTAAAATTAATGTAATGTATATTGCTATTTATTAAGACACTTTACATAGCATGTTAATTATTATTATTATTATTATTATTATTATTATTATTATTATTATTATTATTATTATTATTATTATTATTATTATTATTATTATTGTTTATTGGCAAAAATTATTCATTATGTTAATACAATAAGTCTTATGCGACTTGTGCTGTATCATATAACACAATTTAGAAGGTTGAATCCTAAATAGTTTCACAGTCCTACACCAAATACAACAAACTTCAAATTTTGACGTACCAAATTTAAATTAATTTTGCTCTTCTATTTCGCACCTTCTAACACGTCAACCATCACCTTCATTTACAATAAATCTCTGCTGTTCCATAATTACAGAGACAATTATTTAAATTAGCATTAAGTAATACTTGCTCGCCTAAGTATTATGTACTTCGTTTTTAATTTCAGTTATTTTATACTTAGAACATCTATACTCGTATATGACTTCTTTTGAAGTCCCCGCCATTACCGTCGTCTTCCATCAACGTTAGCTTACATTACAAAAATAAATTATTGACGTTTTATAGAATGGCAACCGTTTGCTAACGTTCGTCTGTCAAACATACCTGTTCGCTAGAGTCAAACACAAACAGTTGACAAATGTGCAAATACAAACGCCAATCGTCAGTGCCATATACATGGTGTTTCAAAAATGACTGTCTATGTTACAGGTGCACATTCAGCACAAAGAAATAAGACTATTTTTTTATATAAACATGGGTCCGCAAATGCTTAGTTTTTTAATTACAGCGTGTTAAAGTTATTTGTTTTTGTCAGTTTTTCAAGAATAAGTCTGAGTCAAAATAAAATTTTAGCGTGAAAGTTAGCATGCGGGAGTTTTTTAAGGCAAGAATTTTAAATATGTTATTGTTATTAACACTGCTAGTAGAGGGCGCCACCTGTAAGACTATGCTTGCATTCAATTGGCCATAATTTTTTGACACCCAGTAATATCGATCTACCATATAGCTACATTGCAGCCCTTATCAATTGTAAGCAAAAAATATATATTTGATTCCAAACTCTCAGACACACCATTTTCGAGATATTTCAATTTTTGTATGTCGATGTCGCTCAAAAATCTGATTTGTCGCAGAATTAATTTTTGAGCGACATCGACATACAAAAATTGGGTATAATGGGTGTCAAAAAATTATAGTCAATTGAATGCAAGCCATGTTTTACAGGTGGCGTCCTCTGCCAGCAGTGTTGTTAACAATAACATATTTAAATTTCTTGCCCTCGAAAACCCCTACATGTCAATTTTCACGTCAAAATTTTAACTTGGCTCAGACTTATTCGTGAAAAACTGACAAAAACAAATAATTGTAACACGCTGTATTTAAAAAACTAAGCATTTGCGGACCCATATTATATATATGAAAAAATAGTCTTATTTTTTGTGCTGAATGTGCATCTGTAATATAGACCATCATTTTTGAAACACCCTGTATTACCTCTTAACTAATCTATTGTCAATGTTTTGCTTTACCTTTGTCAACAGCCACAGGCCACAGCATAATAGTAATAGTAATAGTAAATATCTACTACCAATGAATTCAGGAAGTTATTGAATTTAAAATATAAATTTAGATATAAATGCGCAAAATTGAATTCACAATATATTATAATTGAACATGCCATTATAAGATATTAGGAGATTGAATAAAAACTTAATTATGTAGCTACATACAACAATCTCATATAAAATTCACATTACTTACTGCGCACAAAGAGACTTTCGCGCTTTATACGGATTATTTTAATCATTTGGGGTTAGGATACACAATTAAATTAGTTAAAATTACATTGAAATTAAATGTCTAGCTACATATCTAACGTGCTCAAAGTAGTGATTGTTATTAATTTTATTTTTAATTATTATACGGACTCTGTTACGGTGGACCAATCAGACAAAAGAATACACAGTGACCGGCTTTGTTTATGTTTACCTTTATCCATATGTGAATATTATAAATAATTGAGCTAAGAGCCTTTTCTTTATATAACAGTATAAAAATACTAGTATTTCGCCGAAATCTAAAATGCAGTGTAGATATACTAACGAACAAAGGGAATCGTCTTTATCAGATTTTCTTTTATTTCTTTAAAAGTACCGCGACAATCTAGAAATAAAAAATACATTTTGTGTCCAAAAGCATTGTTTACTTTTATCTCACCATTTGTGGCTACCAATTTTGCTTCGTACCATCGACAATCTCAATAATTTACATATCAAGTGGTAATACAATATGTTATGTCGCAAGAGGGACATACATACATTTCATTTTTTAATTCCAGAAGACATTGTGGACTAGGTACTAAAACAAATTAAATTTATCTACTAACTAGATTCGACTTTTATCAATTCTGATGACTAGTGGATTTTTTAAACTTTCTACTCAGTTTATTGTAATATTATTTAGTTCAAAGAGAACATTTTACAGTTATTTTCATTAATTTACATAGTCACCTTGTTTAAATGAAATTCCTGTTTAATAGCAATCCAAACGACTTTACAGATTTATCTTGTTTGTTTGATGTTTGCTTTCAGTTTTTTAATCTACCAAGTATCTAAGCATATGCTCATTACAACACAAAGAAAATATAAGAAACTAAGATTTAGATACAAAGAAGAATATTTACATTTTTTTTTCGAAGAGCGCGAAACCGTTGTAATAAAAGTGGTGCGGAGTGCAGTAGTCTATGCGCGGCACAGAGTAATCGAAAGCTCTGTTCTTTGCATGATGAAACAGTTGATTAATAGAGGAATGGTTTTCTATGTTTCAATGCTCATAATTATTATTATAAAGTTCCGCTTTCGAGAATAGGTTTAGCAATTTAGCGTTATTATTAGTTATTTTAGGCAATGGATGACTATTAATTCTTTGCAAATTTTTCAATAAAAAGAGATGGGACATAAAAGGTGTTGCTTTGGCTGTCTGGCTGTCTTATTCTTACTCAACCTAATGTCATATATGTAACTGTATTCATTTATTTTTTATTGCGACCATTGTTAGATAGTACTATACATATTTAACTTATATGACCGCTAATGTATTTGGCATAATTACAAAAGTTGATATATTACATATAGGTGCATTTAAATCTTACATTTCCAATCAACACAAAATAACATAATGGAACATTAAAAAATACCTTCTATGCAAATAAATATGTATCAATATTGTCATTTATATGCCACTATAGCAAAAATCCAGTAGGTTAAAAAAGTATATTGGTTATCTAAACACGTACATGTTGGCAAAATAGTGTTAGTAGTTACTATTTTATATTTAAACGATTAAAAGTCACACATTTTGAATTTCTCATTTTTAGAAACGTCTTTTCTACTGTGTGATTGAAAATATATGCAGGACTTGTTAACTACAATGGTCGGCTTTCTTCTGTCAATAACAGATAGTGTTCCTTAAAATGCGTTACAGTCAGAGTGACTATATGTATACAAGACAGTGGCGACAATTGTACGCGTTATTTTCTATCGGTTGTAGTTATCACATGGTACCCGGCAGCGATTAGTTGTCGAAACTCGTAGAACTTTGCTATATTTGTCATGACGACGCAAATGCATTGTTACTATTTTTCAAGTGAAAACGTAGACATTTGTTAATACGTCTTTGAAATTATGTAATGATTAAGAGTGTTTAAAAAAATTTCGGAAACTTATTGACCTTCTGGGTATATACTACTACACATTTAGGTGTAACAGTTCGTTGCCGCCTTGGAGAACTCTTTTCTAATAAAGGATATACCACAGAGGATCTATTAAATGGCTACCTAGATCACCTTATTTTTCACCACTGGAATTTTTTGTCGGGCCACTTTTAATAGACGATTTGAAAACAATGTTACGAGTAATTTCGCCGGATGTTATTCTGCGCACCATTAAAAATGTTTATTCGCATCTCGAACATTGCCGACTTGTGTCTGGACAGCATTTTCAGCGCTTATTATATAAGATTTTAAATTATTTCAATTGAAATTTATTAAATAAAAAAGATTTATGTTAAATCGATTGGGGCTGTTATATCGGGAGTCGTGACGACGCAATGACTTGTGTCTCTATTTTTAAATGGAAACGTATGTACTTGCTTACGTTATTGAAATCAGTGTCTGTAAGTAGGGTCAGAGAGACGCAAAATACGAATTGCTAAGTCTCCGCGAAACGTCTTATATTTTAACTAATAACGTGATATTATTCTAAGTAAACCAAACACGATTCGCATTCCACAATTTACAAGTGTATGAACGTAGCTTAACAAAGATTACGACAGTGAGCTCTTTAAGGAAAAGGAACAATTTTTTATTTTTATTTATACACCTTTTGTGGATGATACTATATAATACTGAAAAACGTTAAATTACACATTATTTCTTGATGTTTAACAAAAATTCATAGAGTTCACAATTTTTGTTAAACATCAAAAAATAATGTATAGTTCAACGTTTTGCAGTATTATATCAGTATTATATCCACAAAAGGTGTATATATAAAAAAAAGTAAAATAATTGTTCTTCTTCCTTAAATAGATCGCTGTCGTAATCCTTGTTAAGCTAGGTTCATACACTCATCAATTGCGAAATGCGAATCGTGTTCCTATTGGTTAAATACTAATTATGAGATCTGAGATTGTGTGTGTGTGTGTTTTGTTTCTTTAACGTCGGCCTATTTCCGCGACTATGGCCAATCACCGACGCCAGGGAGCAGTTTCACCTCACTATCCTGGAAATGTTGCCGAAGCCCTGTCTTTCTGTAAGGAGGGTAGGGATATTTAACGTGCCCAACATCGCATGGACACGGGACCGAAGACTTTACGCCCCCTCCGAAGGGCGGAACGTGCAGACATTCAACTTGCTCAAATACAATGCCAGAACCTCGGTTGATGTTAATTTTACAGTTTGTACTGAAAAAGTGAAAGGAGTACCTTGGGATCGAACCTAGTACCCTTCGGTTCAGAGGCACACGTTCTTACCCCTGAACCACCGAGGTGCTGAGATCTGAGATTAAATAGTCTTATGACCTTTGGGGTTTCCACTCAATCATTTGAACTTAATAGGTATATGATTTGCTTTATACACACGGTATGCTGTTTGTGAATACGACGAAAGGAAGAGAAATAGACGTATACACACATATACACAAACACACCTACAGATACACACACATACACAAACACACACGTGGACACTTACACCCACACAAACACACCACATGCAAACACCCTCATGTACACATGCATCGACATACACCCTCACAATATTATCGTAAATGAAATAGGTATTACGTCTTATCCACTCCTTCAGAACTTTTTTCCTTATACTAGTAGTTAGGCTTTTTCCATTCCATGGTTCATGGTGATAATCTATTGTTTTCGTTTGTGGTTTGAAAGGTAAATAAGCGTAAGGAAGGAGTCCAGCTTCGTTACCTGTCAAACTGTACACACATACATAGACGTATTAGACGTATGTACACATCCATAGGCACGCAGGTACATACGCATACACACAGGAACACCCGCGCACGTACACAGAAGGTATACTATTTTCCAAAAGATTGCATATTAGGAGTATTTTTATTTAGTTAATATTTATTCATTTTATTAGCCAGCCTTTTCAGAGTTTTTTATCGCTCATAGGTAACATAGAATAAATCCACAATTTAACATTTTCCTTTATTGTTACCTATAATTTCGGATTAGATGGCATAATAATAATACAGCTTTTTTTTATTAGAGCACTATTTCCTTGTCTTCTCAAACTACAAATCTGATAACACTTGCTTGAAATTATATTTCACGAGCGGAAATTGAAACTCAATGAAAGTAGGTGACTATAAAAATAACTCTTGCACTTGTTAAAATAGGCAAATGATTTTAAACATCGTTTTCAGAACAGCTTCAACGTGTCAAAAGTGCTTTAATAAATGTAACAGATAACTTAGCATAAAAAACATTCAGAATATACAGAAAGCTATACTCTTCACTAGGTGTATGATTTTTTATGTATCGTATGATGGTAACTGTATAGGGCAAATTAAGTATTATTATTATTATTATTATTATTATTATTATTATTAATATTATTATTATTATTATTATTATTATTATTATTATTATTATTATTATTATTATTATTATTATTATTATTATTATTATTATTATTATTATTATTATTATTATTATTATTATTATTATTATTATTTGACGACTTTGAAAGTGTACATCGCATACATGTGCATTTTTTCACTTGCTGCAAGAGTCCGAGTCCAGGGCGTATAATATAAATATCATTACTAGCCTCAATCATAATAACAATAATAATAATAATAATAATAATAATAATATCAACAGCAAGGGAGCCTAGTAAGACCAAGAGTTCCACCCACTAAGGATGCTCTGAAAGGACTTTCTACTGTCAGCTTAATTAAGCTAGGAATGCAGCCACCGATTTTCCAAATAAGGAACTGATTGAAGAGTTCTGGAAAAGTCAATTGGCCACAACAGCCTCCTGCAATATTGGCGCCAGCTGGGTTAATGAGGAACACCGAGCTTGTCAGAGTTATGAACAAATGCATCATGAGCCGTTTACCACAGGTGAAGTCTCCGAGGTTATTAAAGAGCTTTATAATTGGAAGGCACCCGGGTCTGATGGCGTCCAAAACTTTTGGCTGAAGAAATTTGGGTGTACACATCATCTATTGGAGGTTTTAATAAATGATGTTATACTTGAACCAAAGAAGATGCAATTGTTTTTCACACAAGGAGACACGTATCTTCTGCCAAAGGACAAGCATTCTTCTGCAAACCCCCGCAGATACCGACTAATAACTTGTCTTCCGACCCTATATAAGTTGATCACATCCTGCCTTGAGAAACGCATATACGCGCACCCAGACACCGAGGTGAAAGAGGAGTGTTGGATATTGGTAAACAGTTGGACCAGCAGATAGTGAACCTGCGTACATATTTCCATCAGCAGGCGCTTACTTCCGAACTACACCGTGCTATATGCGAGGCAGATGATTCAAGACCGCTACAATTAAAAGAAAGTGAAATACAAAGTCACCATCGGGCTGATCAGGACAAACTGCAATCTTGGATGCAGAAGCCTCTCCATGGGCGACATCTGAATGAGACCTCTCGGGCACATGTAGACAAATTGGCGTCGAACTTCTGTTTGGTGTCCGGACAGATGTTTCCAGAGACAGAGTGGTTTTTGCTGGCCATACAACATCAGGTCATCCCAACAAGAAACTTCCTTAAGTATATAGTTGGAGATAATTCGGTTTAAGATGACAAATGTAGATTTGGGTGTTAGTCATTAGAGCACGTCACAGGAGGATGTCAAACGTTTGCTGCAACAGAGTATAAAGAGAGGCACGACGCAGTTGTTAAAATACTTCATCAAGAACTGGCTCTGAAACTGCGACTTTTAAATCTTAGGAGGTGTCCTGCTATAGATATATTCCTAAGCCTGTTCTAGAGAACTCAGGATACAGATTGTACTGGAATCGGACTGTGCTCACAGACCAACGAATTGCATACAACAAGCCAGATATAATAATAGTATATGAGTCCTGCAAGCAAATGACGCTGATTGATGTGGCCATTCCGAATACTAATAATCTAGAGATAAAGTACAACGAGGAGATCATTAGGTACAGAGACCTCGAGACGCAAGTAAAGAGACAGTGAAGAACGGATAGTGTGCGAATGATTCCAATAGTCATGTCGTCAACTGGTGTGGTTCCTAAGAACCTGCGAGAGAACATTAAGAGACTGGGTCTTGGAGAGCATCTTTATCAGGTTCTGCAGATGGCGGTAATACTAGCAACTGCCCAAACCGTGCAGAGATTTCTGGGAAATGAGGATGTGTCGCGTTGTCGTTTAGGGTCTGATAACTTGGAAAGGGCTCCACTTGAGCTCAGTCCCTTTGGTATCTGAGATACCTGGGATGAGTGAATGTTCCCATTTGAGGGAGTGTGAAAGGTTGATAATAATAATAATAATAATAATAATAATAATAATAATAATAATAATAATAATAATAATAATAATAATAATAATAATAATAATAATAATAATAATAATAATAATAATAACAATAATAATAATAAGAATAATACTTAATTTGCTATAAACAGTTATCATACGATACATAAAAAAACTCTGGACGCAGCAAGTGCGTTATGGTAGTGAATTTTCATAAAAATGTTTTTATTGCAAATATGTGTGTTTTCTTTTTAAGAAAGCAGGCATCAATTTTGGTTACCAGTATAACTTATATAGTATAAACAAT
This sequence comes from Tillus elongatus, assembly GCA_964006375.1. Classification (NCBI taxonomy): domain Eukaryota; kingdom Metazoa; phylum Arthropoda; class Insecta; order Coleoptera; family Cleridae; genus Tillus; species Tillus elongatus. The sequence goes on along the minus strand of OZ023269.1, from coordinate 63,388,585 downwards.
GTGCTATGTTTCATAAAAATAACTTTATTGTGTGAAAATGTACAAAAATTTCCAAAAGTAAACTTAAAGTGTTCCCGAAAAAACTCGTTTCTTGGTCAACCTTATGGGTTAATAGCAAATTGGGCTATTCAAATATGAAGCATTTGATCAAAATTCGCTACCATAATGCACTTGCTGCATCCAGAATTTCTTTTCTTACAAAGATGCATTATATTTCGATAGAAAATGCAAAAATGCAATAACATAAGGCGTGTTTGATTAAAAAAAAAAGAAAATATGTATCACCAACGACTTATGGGCCAACCTGTGATTGCCGAAATATTTTTTTAAGATGTAGCTCAAGACACCCTATAATTAATATATACACATTTTTTTCATATCTTGTATAATAACGGATATATTGAGGTTTATTGATTTTTTACGAAAATTCGACAAAAATTATGTACCATTAAACGATAAACTCTATAGCTAAGGCTACTGCCAAGCATCAGAGAAAGGGTCTATTTGAAATGAATTTTCTGGAAACATTTTAGTAAAATGAAGAACAATGACGGTTGAAACTAAGACTTCAGGGTTTGTAAAACATCCTTCTTGAGACATTTGATTTCCATAGCCCGTATTAAATTCAAGTTATTTGCCTAAATGTTGCCGATTCTGACATTTTAAATCGCAACTTTGACGTTTTGTGGAAAACCCCAATTTATTTTTCTTTAAATGCCCATAACTTTTTTGTCTTTTGACCTACAGAGCTGAAATTTGGTAGGTAACTTACCTATAAGGATGTAAATCCGCATACTAAATTTGGTTGCCCTTACTTTGTTAATTTCGAAGATATAAAATTTTTTCGAGATAAAACACAAAATTTTCCGGGAAAACCTGGGCAGATGATTTGCCTGGCTAACGAACTTATCCAAGCTATTTGCAAAAGGAATTTATTCACCAAATTTAATCAAAATCGGCCTATTATATTTTGAGTTATTGGTGTGATACACACACACACACAATCACACACACACACACAAATATATATATATATATATATATATATATATATATATATATATATATATATATATATATACATATATATATATATATATATATATATATATATATATATATATACATATATATATATATATATATATATATATATATATATATATATAAACATATAAAAATTGAAACTCACCCCGGATATGTGTTCTAGGAAGCTTAATTAGCGCTCATTTGAAGAAATTTTTTCAAAATTCAAAAGTCGGGATCTCCTCATTAGTGAAAATTCACTAAAATCATGCACCTAGTGAAGATTATAACTTTTTGTATATTCTGAATGTTTTCTATACCAAGTATAGACCTAAAAGTCTGTTATATTTATTAAAGCATTTTTGACTCGTTGAAGCTGTTATGAAAACGAGGTTTAAAATAATTTTTCTATTTTAACAAGTGCAAGAGTTATTTCTATAGTCACCTACTTTCATTGTGTTTCAATTTCCCCTCGTGAAATATAATTGAAAGCAAGGGTTATCAGATTTGTAGTCTGAGGAGAAAATGAAATAGTGCTCTAATAAAAGAAAAAGAAAATTTGCTGTATTATTAATATGTCATCTAATCCTAAATTATAGCTACAATAAAGGAAAAATGTTAGATTGTGGATTGCTTCTATGTTATTTATGAGCAGTACAGAACATGCTGACTAATAATATAAATAAATATTTACTAAATAAAAATATTACTAATATGCAATCTTTTAGAAAATGTTATACCTTCTGTGTACGTGCGCGCGTGTGTCTATGTGTGTGCGTCCGTGCGTATGAATGTGTACATACGTCTATGGATCTGTGTACAGTTTGACAGGTAACGAAGCTGGACTCGTTCCTTACGCTCATTTTGCTTTCAAACCACAAACGAAAACAAGAGATTATAACCATGAACCATGCATTGGAAAAAGCCTAACTACTAGTTATAAGGAAAAAGTTATGAAGGGGTGGATAAGACGACGTAATGCATATTCCATTTACAATAATATTGTGAGGGTGTGTGTAGATGCTTGTGTACATGAGGGCTAGTGTTTGCATGTAGTGTATTTGTGTGGGTGTAAGTATCCACATGTGTGTGTATTTATAGGTGTGTATGTGTATACGTCTATTTCTATTTCTTCCGTCGTATTCACAAACAGCATACCGTGTCTATAAAGCCAATCATATACCTATCAAGTTCGAATTATTGAATGGAAACCCCAAAGGTCATATTTAATCTCAGACCTCAGAATTAGTATTTAACCAATAGAAACACGATTCACATTTCGCAATTCACGAGTGTATGAACATAGCTTAACAAAGATTGCGAGCTATTTAAAGAAAAAGAACAATTATTTACGATTTCTTTGTTTCTACACCTTTTGTGGATGATACTATATAATACTGACAAACGTTAAATTATACATTATTTTTTTGAGGTTTAACAAAAATTCTGGACTGTATGAATTTTTGTAAAACATCAAAAAAATAATGTATAATTTAACGTTTTTCAGTATTATATAGTATTATCCACAAAAGGTGTATAAATGAAAAAATTTAAAATAATTGTTCTTTTTCCTTCAATAGCTCTCTGTCGTAATCTTTGTTAAGCTAGGTTCATACACTCCTGAATTGCAAAATGCGAACCGTGTTCCTATTGGTTTATTTAGAATAATATCACGTTATGATTTAAAATATAATACGTTTCACGGAGACTTAGCAATTCGAATTTTGCGTCTATGAATGTAAGTTACAGACACTAGTTTCAATAACGCGAGAAAGTACATACGTTTTCATTGAAAAATAGAGACACATGTCACTGCGTCGTCATGACTACCGATATGACAGTCCCAAAATAAATCTTTTAAAATTTAATAAATATCAATTTCAATAATTTAAAATCTTATAAGTGCTGAAAATGTTGCCCACGCACAAGTTGGCAGTGTTCGAGCTGCGAATAAACGTTTTCTGGCGAAATTACTCTTATCATTGTTTTCAAATCGTCTATCAAAAGTGTCCCGACAAAAAAGTTCGCCCAGGCGGCAACGAACTGTTATAACCTGAATGGGTAGTAACTAGTATATGCGCAGAGGGCCGATAAGCCTCCAGACTTTTTTAAACACTCTTAATCATTGAAAGGTACTTAATTTGAAAGACGTATAAAGAAATGCCTACGTTTTCACTTGCAAAATAGTGACACTGTGTTTGCGTCGTCATGACAAATATAGCAATTTTATGAATCGCTGCCGGGTACCATATGTGATAACTACAACCGATAAGCCTGCGGACACTCTTAATCATTGACAGGTACTTAATTTCAAAGACGTATAAAAAAATGCCTACGTTTTCACTTGCAAAATAGTGACACTGTGTTTGCGTCGTCATGACAAATATAGCAATTTTATGAATCGCTGCCGGGAGTTTGGATAGTGCCCTTTTGGCACTTCAAAACAAACAAAAAACTTTATTTCGAAATTACAACAAGTTTAATTATAATTTTAAAACAAAGGAGAAATACACGATGTTTAATGTTGAAACACTCGTAATAAATTCTAACATAATATTGTATCTTACTTGTATATATAAAGTCGAATATGCTTAGCTTACATTATAAAATAAAACAACAAACTAAATAATTATGTTGACTATGATTAATCAGCGGTTTTAGTATTTCCGCGTTCAACGACTGCTTCGATCCTATTACTATAATAACACGAGATATCAGTACAGCATTATACAGGGTGCTGTAACTCCTCCCTTGCCAGATGAGATTTAGGGTACCTAAATCTTGAAATTGATGTCCTCCAGGGGAACTTCGTGGGTCTTCTTAAGTTCATTGATCATTTTGGACTCGGCTACGGAACTGGTTATTCTGCCTTTAAATTTCCAAAAACAGAAACATGCTACTGTTAATAAAAGAACACAAACAGTTAAAGTAAAAACACTTATCGACGTATGAATTACAGAAACACTTATTGTTTGTAGTAATTCCTTCTGATGTTGTAGTTGGGATTTCACTAAATTCAATTCATCTAAATTTATAGATTCTAGATGTAAAGGCACAATGTTAACTTTTGAGTTCATAGACAGTTCACTAAATTTAAGTTCGGGTAACGGCACATAGAAAAGTTTTTTAATTTCAGATTGATGAGAACTTACGGTTTGTCCTTTGATTTTTACCTCACAGCCTTCTTCTATTTTTGCCAGATAACTACCATCTATGGCCAATGTTTTTACGGTCATCGCTGCATCTGTAGTTGACTATGTTTTCTACTGGAAAGATGATGATCCATTTACTTTCGCTGATCTTCTGAATCTTCACATCGTCTATTAAAATTTGGTGATGCTCACAATTGTTATACTGGGTGGAAAACTTTATTAATTGTATTTCACAAGGGCTGTTTGGACTGATGTGATTCATTGTTTGAGCTTGACACAGGAATTCAGTTGGTCGGACTTCTCGACATGGTCCATCATGGAGTTCGTAATGTTCATCATTCAAGGAAAGGTATTTTGAATGGGGAATTAATGTTAGGAATGTGTGGGTTAAACTATTACGAATGGGAAAGGCATATAAATGATAGTAATCGTAATATGCTGACTCAACCAAAGGTACATCTAAAATGAATGTTAACTGAGTGGTTTTGTAATAGCTTTTAATAGTAATTATTTCTTTGTAAAGGGCCATATTATCTATATTTACCTTATATGGCAAATTTACTTTATGTCTTTGAATTTTATTAAGCTCTATCAATAAATCATCTGTTTCTAAAATAGAGGGATGTATAGTCTTCAATTTGGCAAATGTTATTGCATTCACTAAAGTCTCCTAAATATTTTTAATTCCCGTTATTTCGGTAATTAACTGAACAAAGAGCATTTGAGCTATGATTACTATGTCCATGTAATCCTGTCTTAAGTCTTCAGCTTCAAAATTTTTCGTTAGAAATTCAATACGGTCTACTATCTTTTTTTGATTGTTAGTCAAAATGTAAACTGTTTGATTAAATTTGGTAATAGCGGTTTCAGTTAGTGACATTTGATTTTTTTGAATTATTTCTAATTTATTTTGGTTACTAGTTAGCTCCAAAATTGTTGAGTCATAACGTTTAGCATCATTATCATCTAAATTTCCTGTGATAGACTTAATTACTGTTCCGAGTCCGTTTATCAAACCTCTCTTTTTTCGATTTGAACTTGATGGTATAATTTGTTTGAAAATTTTGTTAGTTTCACTTATTTCATGGAATAACACATTTTGATAATTTCGTAATTCTTCGTAATAGATTCATTATAAGGGGAGTTTTGTATAGAGATGTTCAGGTGATAGGATGTGTTTTGTATAAAGTTAAAGTGGTTGTAGTTGTAAAAGTGGTTGTAGTTCAATCGTTCTATTCAATGTCCATTTAACGATCGCGTTTTGCATAGTTCCTATTTTTAGGGGTAGCAGTCCAGGGTTGTCATTCAGTCTGTTAAACTCTACCTGTCCAAAGACATGGGTAAGGAAGAGGATTGACCTGAAACATTAGGTCGTTTTAGATTTCGTAGATGTCGTTTAGCTATTTGTTTATTTTGTCTAATTAATGCAACATTTTTATCTGTAACTTTTATAAATTCAAATGGACCTTCGAATTTTGGATTATTTTTATTTCGTTTATCTACTTTAGTATAGACATGTGTTTCCTTATTAAATAAAGCGGTATCATCTTTGGAATTTCTGCCGGACACAATTCTTAATTTATTTATTTTCTAAATTCTCTTTAATTTTTTCGTACATGAAATTCAGTTTATTTTTATGTTGTAATAGGTACTCTTGAAAGAGTTTTTGTTGATCGTTTATATCATACACATCTTTACTAGAAGTATCACCTAAGACAATATCAAACGGAATAAAATTTGTAGCAGAATGAATGCTATGATTGTATGCCATAATCGCATAACACATAATTTTTGTTATCGGGTCTTTTGGATAAATTTGACGTAATATGCGTATGTGTTCTAATAAAGTTGAATGCAAGCGTTCTATGAGACCGTTAGAATTTTGATTTCTGGGGGTGGTGAATTGAACTTTTATCTTGTGCAAATTAAATAATTGTTTAACAGTTTCTGAGCATAGCTCTGAACCATTGTCACTTACTATTTGCTCGGGTGTTCCGTAGTAAGAAAAATACTGAATTAAAGCATTACAGGTTTGTATCGGATTTTTACTACTAATAGCTACTGCTTGTCCTAATTTGGAAAATGAATCAATTAAAGTTAAATAAATTTGATTTTCAATTATAAATGTATCCATATGAAAAATTTGGAAAGGTTTACTTGGAGTTTCTGTAAGCATTAAAGGTATATTAGGTGGGTTACGGTCATATTTTGCTCTTTTACATATTTCACAATTATTTATAAACTCAGTAACTTTTTCTTTCATGTGTGAAAAATAATATTTATTAGCTATTTCTTTAAGTGTCTCATTAATACCACGATGATTAGTTTTAAAGGTGTGATAATTTTGTATTACTTCTTGAATATCGGCCAAAGGAATTCTACGTTTCGGACAGCTTATTATTTCAGGGCCATTATCATTAAATAGTTCAGTGTAAATATTACTAAAGTTCTTATATAATTTATCGGTTTCAAAATTAAAATAATAACGTTTATTTGAATCGGTATAATCTCGTAAAAATTCAACAATATGGTCTCTATTATTTTGTCGGGGAATTTGCACTAAGTATTTAGTTTGATTATAAATTTTTACCTGTTTTACTGGTCTAGGGTTATAATTTACTGGGGAAATATAATATTGATTCGGTTGTTTTTCTATGGGATTTTCAGATATTTGTATACCTTTTTTCGGTTCAACATTTACTTGAGAATGATCACTCTCGTCAGAGTTTTCAGTTGGTCTTTGTGCGAGTAAATTACGTCTTAGTTCACTTAAAGGGATATCTTCTGAATTTGGGTTACTTGGAATTTCAATTGGGATAAAAGGCATTTCAGGTGGAGTCATAGGTGGGATATATTCGTTTGTCGGCTGTGGTAATATCATACTTAAAGGAGGTGTATTTAGTTCACGGTCAAGGTCCTGTAAACGTCTCTCATTACTGTCTACATTATTAAACGTAGATGAAATCTCATCATCTAGAGCATTTACCTGTATGCGAGATAATGCGTCAGCGTTCGTATTATATTTGCGTTTTTTATATATATTTTCATAGTCGTACTCTTCCAATTTTAGTCTCCACCTAGTTAATTTTGAATTTGGTTCTTTTAATTTCATTAACTAAACTAATGGTCTATGATCGGTGTAAATGTAAAATTTACGTCCGTATACATATGGCCTAAAATATTTAGTCGCCCAAACTATAGCTAAAAGCTCCTTTTCTATAGTAGAATATTTTTTTCATTATTATTTAGGGTGCGAGATGCATAACTTACTGGTTTATCACTACCTAAAGGTCCTTGCGAAACACTGCCCCTAAAGCTACATTTGAAGCGTCTGTCGTCAAAATAAAAGGTTTTGTAAAGTCGGGATATTGTAAAATAGAGTCATTCATCAAAATGTTTTTGCAAGTTTCAAAAGACTCAAGGAAATCTTTGTCATGACTTATATTGGCATTTTTCTTAACGCATTTAGTTTGTGGTTTAGTTAATTTTCCGAAATCGCGTATGAATTTTCGACAATACCCCACAAGACCTAGAAAGCCTTTGATTTCTTTACGGGTCTTGGGAAGTAGATACTGTTTTATGGCCTTAATCTTATCTGGATTAGGTTTCACCCCCCGATCTGTGATTATATGCCCAAGATACATTACTTTAAAAATTCGCTTTTATCGAGCTGAATTTTTAGGTTGGCCTGTCTTAATCTTTCAAATACGTCTTTTAGTCTTTCAATATGTTCCTGAAGGGAAGTTGAAAATACTATGATATCATCTAAATAGGAAAAACATTTTTCGTTTTGTATACCCCTCAGAATATTTTGCATTAGGCGCTCAAAACAGGGTGGCCCATTGATTACCCCAAAAGGTAGCCTAAAATATTCAAAATGGCCGACCTGCGTGGTAAAGGCAGTTTTTTCAATTTGATGGTAACCAGAAAATAAGTCAAAAGTGGTGTAAATATTAGCTTCGTCCAAATATGTCTAAGATGTCGGAAATATTAGGAAGAGGATATTTGTCCGGGATAGTTTTGGCATTTAATTTACGATAATCTATTACCATACGAAATTTCTGTTTACCACGGCTGTCCTTTTTTTTGGAATCACGAATAGAGGGCTGGACCATGGGGAACAGGATGGTCGAATTATAGCTTGTTTTAGTAAGTCGTCTACTTGTCGTTTAACTTCTTGTTGTTGAACATGGGGTAAGCGATACGGTCTTACATAAACTGGGTCTGGGTCAGATAATCTAAAATGTTTTATTTGATGTGAAAATGTGAGAGGGACTCCTTCACAATAAAATATATCTTTATCTTCCCCACATAAAGCTTCAATTGCTGTTTTTTCTTCAATATTTAAATGATCAAGTCTAAGTTTTTCTAAATTTTGATTTTGAAGATATTCTAATTCTATCCCTGAGAAATCTACGTCCATGTGTTTGTAAATGTGTTCAGTGAAATTTAATTCTGTTTCCGTAATTGGTTCAAGTTTCAATGGCGAGTTTAATATTACTTGTACGTGTTTGTCTGTACTGTTCAAGACACTCACATATGAGATATTACTTGTACGTGTTTGTCTGTACTGTTCAAGACACTCACATATGAGAAACCCTGATCTACGTTAACTAATCACTCTGGTATTTCTACTCCAGGTCGCAATGTTATTTTCGATAAAACGCCAGTATTTGTGGAACAAGAAACTGGAATTTTAATCATTTTCTCTGTTCCTGCTTCTAATTCAATTTTAAAATTTTGATAAGTTCTTTTATTAGTATTCTGTTGTTCAGACGGCAAATAAAGTGGAATTACTGCTTTATCTGTAATTAATTTTCTATTTTTAAAATCTATTCTGGCTCCTAACCTTTGTAATAAATCAGAACCAATCAGATCAGGATATTGATTACTAATATTAAAAATGTAAAATTTATATTTTGCTTTTCCTGTGTTGAACATTAATGGTAAGGGAATTTTTGCAATTTCGTTATGTGTACTTGTCTGATGGACGGATTTGATTTGAAAATATTCATTTTCTATAAAATTTTTGTAATAAGTATAAGCTAACGATGGGCACAATAAAGATTTCGTACTACCACTGTCCAACATGAATTTTAAATTTATACCAGGTACGATTACATAGGGTAGTTTTGGGCAATTATCTAAATTAACCTGTATTATCTGTTCTGATCTAAATTCAGGCTCGAATGAAAATTTTCTTCATGTTCGGTATAATCATTAAAATTATCTCTAGGTTCATAATAATTTTCAGGGTAAGGTTCTGAAAAGTTATCAGGTTCACAATATTTAGAATTTATTTCATTATATTCATAATTTCCTTGACTAAAATTTGTGTCGTTGTAGTCATTGTTTTGTATAGGTCTGTCAGATTGTACTTCGTGATGATAAAGTTCCTCACTCGTATATCGTCTGTTTTGTGTATTAGGTATGGTATTTGACGGTCTATGATTTCTGGTTGAAGTTTCCATAGCGGTAGGCTTATAAGTCGGAACAAAATTAGGGTTGGGTCGAAAAACATTTCCATTAGAATTTCTTGCGAAATTTTGTGAAACAGGTTGATAATTGGGTCTCTGTTGTTGAATGTTTTGTTTTCTCTCAAAAGGATTTAGTTGTGGAAAATTATTTCTCGAACATTGTGAATTAGATGGTCTTTGATTAAATGGTTGATTACTAGAAAATGGTTTATGAAAATTACCTAGATTTTGAGAAGTAAAACTATTTTGGAATGGTTTATTTTGAAAATTGTTACTATTACTGATTTTATTAGGTGTGCTAGTATGCATATATTTCATTTGTTTTTCGCCATACTGGAAATGTTCTTCCTCTACTACTAATGCCATAGCTTGCTCCAAATGTATCGGTTTTTGTAATCTAATTGCAAGTCCTAATTGTCCGTGCAGTCCATGTAAAAAGGTCTGCAAGACCATTTTGTCATAAATTTCAGTTTTTACTAAACGAATATTGTTATCATCTATAGTTAATCTTAATTTACTTTGTAGCAAACTTCTAGCATCTTGTATTCGCATACCAAATTGATATGGCGTTTCATTTTTCCATTCGTTTAATTATGAAGTCGGCAATGTTGTCGTTCTTCGCTGACGATTTTGGGTCACTTCTATCTATACTTGACTTGGCCCTTCGAGGTTGGCGATGATGTACTTCCTTTTGTGGCTGTGTTGTCTTCTGCTAGTGGTGGCTTCTGCTGTTGAGGTTGGCGATGATGTCCTTCCTCGTTGACGATGTTTGTCACTTTAAATTTTGTAGGTTGCAGGTTTTTAACGATAAAAATCGACGTGTACCTTTGCGATTTTTGTCAAAAATACACTTAAACCTATACTAACGACTGCGCCAGTTTGGATAGTGCCCTTTTGGCACTTCAAAACAAAAAAAACTTTATTTCCAAATTACAACAAGTTTAATTATAATTTTAAAACAAAGGAGAAATACACGATGTTTAATGTTGAAACACTCGTAATAAATTCTAACATAATATTGTGTCTTACTTGTATATATAAAGTCGAATATGCTTAGTTTACATTATAAAATAAAACAACTTAAACTAAATAATTATGTTGACTATGATTAATCAGCCGTTTTAGTATTTCGGCGTTCAACGACTGCTTCGATCCTATTACTATAATAACACGAGATATCAGTACAGCATTATACAGGGTGCTGTAACTTGGGTACCATATGTGATAACTACAACCGATAGAAAATAACGCGTACAATTGTCGCCACTGTCTGGTATACATATAGTCACTGTAAATGTATATGCATTTTAAGTAACACTATCTGTTATTGACAGAAGAAAGCCGGCCATTGTAGTTAACAAGTCCTGTATATATTTTCAATCACACAGTAGAAAATACGTTTCTAAAAATGAGAAACTCAAAATGTGTAACATTTAATCGTTTAAATTTAAAATAGTAAACACCAACACTATTTTGCCAACATGTAAGTGTTTAGATAACCAATATAATTTTCTTAACTTACTGGGTTTTTGCTGGAGTGGCATATAAATGACAATATTGATACATATTTATTTGCATAGAAAGTATTTTTGTAATGTTCTATTATGTTATTGTGTTGATTGGAAATATAAAATTTAAATGCCCCTATACGTAACTTTTGTAATTTATGCCAAATATATTAGCGGCCATATAAGTTAAATATGCATAATACTTTCTAACAATTGTCGCAATAAAAAATAAATGAATAGTTATATATTTACCATAAGGTTGAGTAAGAATAAGACAGCCAAAGCAACACCTTTAATATCCCATCTCTTTTTATTGAAAAATTTGCTTCAACTGCGATTTATTAGGGTTCCATTCCAGTTTCAAGGTTATATTTCAATGCGTTAATAACGCAGTCACCTCAATTTAAACCTCCAAAAACAATAAACTGAGTTTAAATTTGCTATATAAGCCCATATACATAATTTTATCAGAATTTGAAGGTAATGTTATTAACATTTAAAGTCGTCAAATAATTAATAGTCATCAATTGCCTAAAATACCTAATAACGCTAAATTGCTAAACCTATTCTCGAAAGCGGAACTTTATAATAATAATTATGTGCATTGAATTATAGGAAAACCTTCCTCCATGAATCGACTATTTCATTAAACCATAGAACAGAGCTTTCGATTACTCTGTCCCGCGCACAGACTACTGCACTCCCACCACCTTTATTACAACGGTTAAGCGCTCTTCGCAAAAAATGTAAATATTCGTCTTTGTATCTAAATCTACGTTTCTTGTATTTTCTTTGTACTGTATTGAGCGTATGCTTAGATACTTGGTAGACGGAAAAACTGAAAGCAAACATCAAACAAACAAGATAAATCTGTAAAGTCGTTTAAATTGCTATTAAACAGAAATTTCATTTAAACAAGGTGACTATGTAAAATACTAAAAATATCTGTAAAATGTTCTTTTTGAACTAAATAATATTACAATAGACTGAGTAGAAACTTAAAAAAATCCACTAGCCATAGCATTGATAAACGTCTAATCTAGTTAGTAGCTAAATTCAATTTGTTTTGGTACTGCACAATGTTTAGTTTTCTGGAATTAATAAATTAAATGTATGTATGTCCCTCTTGCGACATAACATATTGTTTTAACACTTGCTATGTAAATTATCGAGGTGGTCGATAGTACGAAGCAAAATTGGTAACCACAAGCGGTGAGATAAAACTAAACAATCCTCTTGGAGGCGATCCTTAAGTAGACGGGCCGAGTTAACAGAAGGCACAATAAACAGAAGAACACAATAAACCTTTTGTTAAGTATGCGGGTCCCGTTCATCGATTTACGTAAATTCAGCATGGCATGTTTATTGACTTGACGAAGTTTCATAATCTTTAGCTTCCTTGTTTCGAAGCAATACGTTTTTAAATTCACAATTCATTTAAGTTGACACACTGAAATCACTTACATACTAATAGATTAGGTATATAAATTGGCTCTGATAAATTTACTATAATTCAGGTGAATGACACATTTTATTATTTATTATCTTCCTAGAGAGAGGAAAGAAAGCACAGGCTGACAACGCTGGACACTAAGCGAGCGCTTCGAGTTCACTGTGGTTTGACGGAATTCGTCTACTTAGGATCGCCAGATGAACCAAAGTAAACAGAAAACAGAACAGCAGCAGACTATGGACGGTCGAATAGTGGCGCTCGCCTCACTAACTCACTCCTCACAACATTATTATTATTATCATTACTATTGACACTTTTCCATACAGATTAGATCTTTTTTAGGTGGCTACGACACAGTGTAGTAGGTATTTACTGTTCTATTACTATTATGCCGTGAATGCCGTGGCATGTGGCTGTTGACAAAGGTATAGCAAAGCACTATAATATATGGCACTGACGATTGACGTTTGTATTTGTAGATAGACAAATACTATCTCTATGCAATTTCTAATGAAATGTGATAGTCTTGACAGAAATGTCTACTACGTTCACCGGATACCAACGTTTGCCAACGTTTTCCAACTGTTTGTGTCTGACTCTAGTGAACAAGTATGTTTGACAGACGAACGTTAGCAAACGGTTGCCATTCTATAAAACGTCAATAGTCTATTTTTTGTGGTGTAAGCTAACTTTGATGGGATAAATCACGGTAACGGCGGAAACTTCAAAAGGAGTCATATATAGCGATTCTAAGTATACAATAACGGAATTTGAAAACAAAATACATAATAGTTAGACGAGCAAGTATTACTTATTGCTAATTTAAATAATTGTCTATGTAATTAACATGCTACCTGAAGTGACTTAATAAATCGCAATATACATTACATTAATTTTAGATTCAGCGAGGTTTCTAGAATATATCAGTAATGACGAAACTTCCGCAGAAATTGTTGGCAAACATCAAAGTTATGAGAGAATCATCTTTATAAGTGAAACTGAAGTAAAAGTGACTAAAACTCAGGCTCATAGTTAAAGTATTATACATACTTAGGATTTAGAGTTAAACTTAATCGATATAAACATTTTTAATGAAGTTAAAGTTTATTTGACTCTTGACATTAATGACAGGTATACAAACACACTGTTCACCTGAACACATAATTTTTTAAACTGTTAGCTAACACAAACGTAAACTGTTTAATTGGGTGAACGCAGCCTGAGTTTAGAAATTTTGTGGAATTTAATGTTGCAAACAGAACCTTTTAACTTGCTTCGCATACCATCCCACTGAAACAATTTTCAAATGCTAGGAGATTTCTGAAACGTTGCATCCTAGTTTTCTAATGATTTTTTAAAACGGCGTATAATATTTTTACGAACATTTTTTGACGGTTCTAACAGCCATTTAAATTTTGATATTTGTTTGTCATGTAACACAAATCACCCAATCATTTCAACTTTTAACCGATAACATTCAAGGATGTTTTTAATTACTATGACACCAAGATTGCCAACTTCATATTACAAATAAATTTCAAAATGTTGTGGGCAAAAAGATAACAAACAATCCGAACAGGTCATGCTGTTGGCAAATTGGCAAAAAAAAGGTGTGCAAGAACAACAGTTCCTAAAAATTACTGGTCATAACAATCCAGATTCTATAAAACCATACAAGTTAATGTTTCGCAAAGATTCATGTCATAAGTACTTAATGTTTCTTTGTTTATATCATATTTATAACGTTTATGGCTGTCATTAACGATAACCTGCAAAATTTCACCGTTTTAAATGTTTATTAAAGTTTAAAAGCCTTTTAAAATAATTTATTTTACCTGCACGTTATGTTGCCTAAAAGTGGCACTGTATTTCATTTTAATATTTAAAAAGGTTTAGAACATTAAAGACGAAATGACTGGTATAATTCGTAACGAGGTCGCCAAATGTACGCTAACATGAATAATAAGTTTGAAGACATTATGTGCAACTTCGGCGTCATTTTTGCAGTTCGGTGATCTAACTGAAAATATAAAATGTCGTCAAACTCACACAAGCCTGAACTACACTTGACCACCGTGGTCAAAGTTAGAAAATGTCGCCGAAGTCCTACAAAGGTAATTTTTTTTGTCGTAAAGCTGACAATATATATATATATATATATATATATATATATATATATATATATATATATATATATATACATATACATATACATATATATATATATATATATATATATATATATATATATATATATATATATATATATATATATATATATATATATATATATATATATATATATATATATATATGCACATACACACATCAGCGATTTTTTATTATGCTATTTTTTTGGTTAAGAACGTTCTAAAAGAATTTTTTCTCACGACAGTAGGGCTTTGTTTTTCAAAAGAATACGCAAACAAATTAGATGCTTATATGCAAATGCCTGTTACTACGTGCGGGTGGTAAAATGCTGTAAACAGAAATATTTGCAAGTTTCAAATAAACTGATATTCACAGAGCAACGTGGCAACGCTGTACCGAGAGACATGTAACAACTTGTTGACACTGCATTTATTCTGGCGGTTTTCTTAACACAATCCCAAATTATAATATATCTGGCTGACATTTGACACACTGCAAGAAGAACCATAAATATAACGGATATGTTTATCTTCAATTTTAATACAATAAATGTAATGCTTGCGTGCGTGTGTGTGTGGGTGTGCGTGTGTGTGTAAATACGTTGTTTCTTATGGGAAAATGGTAGCAAAAGCTGTATATTGCGCGAAAACACTTGGAATCTTATGGGAATTAGGAACGATTTTCGATGTGAGCGGGGGCCTTTTATGCAAGCTCAAACACGAATGATGTGATGATGCCATCCTACTGGAAATGAAAACTGATAAGATCTGTATTCTAGACAAGCTCTAACACATTTCCTACCAGAAATGACAACTGCTAACCGAATTCTAGACAAGCTCAAACAGGAACGAGGTCAACCAGACAGGAAATGAAAACTAATAACGTTCATCTAACGAGGTCACATGCAGGTTCTAACAGAAAACTAGGCCACCAACAGGAAATGCCAACTGATAACAACAGTATTTAAGCAAGCTGAAACAGGAACGAGGTCACACACACCGGAAATATCACACAGAAACACAGTCAGTAAATAATTTATTTCCACACACTTGTTTAGTATGTCAATCTATTTGTCAGGTATCGTTTTAAACAACAACGGCACATGCATCTGTCATTTTTAATTTCAACCAACAGCTGTCTGTTACCAGCTGTCATATCTACCAACAGTGCGACATCTGGTTATATGTAGGTATCTCAATCTATTTGCCATATGTCAACCACTGAAGGCTTCTGTATCTAATTGACATTGCATGTATGTTTGTTAGTCCAAGCAACTGTCATCTATATTTATATAGTTAAAGCCTTGAATGGTTGATAACATATAGATGTCGTTGTTCTATGATGTTGTTTGATTAATGTGACAGTTATCTGTCATTTCAAGCAACAACAGCCTGTTTGCTTTATGTGTCTTAACTGTCGTTTTTTTAAACACCAGGGGGACATCTATGTCATCCAACGACGGCTTCTATACACAGCTGTCATTCAAATCATCTGTCATGTATGTCATATATCATTTCAAACGCCATGTATGTCATATGTCATCTCAAACAACAACGACATATATGTTATCAACCATCTGTCATCTATACACATGTGTCATGTCTGTCTGTCATTCAAATCATCTGTCATGTATGTATCTAACTGACATGTATGCTTGTTATGTCAAGAACTATGCGACATCTATATATCATGTATCTAACTGTTATGTATGTTATATGTCATTTCAAACGTTACGTATGTCATATGTCATGTATATCTGTTTGTTGTCAAACAACAACGTGTTGTGCGCAAGCTCAAACAGGAACAAGGTCACCCCACCACCGGGACACAGTCAGTAAATAATTTCTTTCCACACACTTGTTTAGTATGTCCTGTGTGTCCTGTCGTGTTAAACAACGACGTCTCGCTGTATGTAGGTATGTATCTAACTAACTGTCATGTACCTGTCAGCTATATGTCAGTCTTAGCTTTACTTATTTGGTTTGCGCATGATGTGTGTTTGTATGTGTTTTTTAAATTACAAAAGCAACCCAATCATAAGATTATATTATTAATATATTTTTGAGCACCCCTCGTATATGTATATGTCGTATTTTCTTATTTGAAGTTGTATGAGAACAATAATTAACTGATTTGCTTTAAATATTACATACACACATATATAATGATGTCCTTTAACTAATTTCAGTTAATCCGTATTCAATTACATACAGTAAAACCTCTCAATAGCGGCCACAATCGGGGAACATAAAACTGACCGTTATACAGAAGTGGCCGCTATTCAGAGGTTTGCCTTTAATGAATGTAGATACTACGGTATGTAGATACTACGGTTAATATATGTGTATAATATAGGGAACTTATTATGAAGATTTTAACATTTTCAGAAAATATGTAAATCACAAACTTTTATTTACATACTGCAATTAATATGTAGGTAGAGTTACAGTTATTAATAACATTTTACAGAACAACGACAGAAAATGAAGTTTAAATTGTAACATGCACAATTTATTTTAAACTTTTTTGACATATTTCATGATAGATTGCTGTTTTATATTCCTGATTTTATTTTTATAATTCTCCGATTCACATTTAATTAATATTTTTGAAACATTTGTAGCTAACTCACCGTTATTTGAAAGCACAAAAAAACTTCCTAAGTCTCGTAATTTTAGGCAAGCTTCGGATAAACTTGATATTGTAGATACAGATGCAACACAATCAGGTTCTTCACATTCACTATCAGAATTGATAGACTGCACGTCCGTATTTTCACGTACTTCTTCAATACAATCGGTGATTGTTAGTTCGGGACTTTCGGTTAAAATATTATCATCAACTGCTGCGAAGTGTCTTAAGCTTGAAAATTGGTTAGTCAATGTGGGAAATGTCATCTTCATGAGCAATATTTTATAAATTCCTGCTCATTCTGTAAAAATCCAGCTTTGCAGAAACATTTGCTAATAGTGTCTTTTGAGACCTTTTTCCAGGCACCAGCTATCCATGTGATGTGTTTATCGAATTTTTGAACTAAATCACTGTCAATTAACCTTAACAGTCTTTTAACCAGTAAACCTCTATAAATCATATTGAAATTTTGAATTATACCTTGATCTAAAAGTTGACAGTGGGATGTTGTATTCGGCGGAAGGAAAATTATCCTTACGTTTTCCAGTGGGATCTTGGTGTGCGAAATTGCATTGTATAAAAATAGCACAACTTTCATGTTTTGTCTTTTCATTTTATTGTTAAATTTATGAAGCCATGCTGTCATTACATCTCTTGTCATCCAAGCCTTTTTGTTTGATACCGACTCCAGTGGCAATGCGCTAATATGTTCACCCTTAAAACAACGTGGATTTTTGGTTTTGCCGATAATTAAATGTTCTTATTTTTCACCCAGCATAATAGCATAAAATAGAATTGTCAGTCGTTGTTTAGCCATTTTTCTTCCAGCACACTTGTCGTTCTTTAAAGCAAAGGTTTTTGATGGTGTCGCACGGTAATAAAGACCTGTTTCATCTGCATTAAAAATGTCTCTCGGGCAATAAGCTTTTAAGATTGATGGCAATGTTAATTTCCAATTTTCTACATCCGTGATGTTAACGTCAGCTGACTCACCACAAATTGCTTTGAAGCAAATACTGTGTCTTTGGCAAAATTTTTCTAGCCACCCGTTTAATGTTTTGAAATTGATCAGATTTAAATTCTGCGCCGCTTCTAATGCTCTTTGTTGAATTAAAGATCCTGATACAGGCACATTTTTATTTCGAGCTTTGCAAAACCAGTTATATATCACTTGATCAACAGCACTACCCTCAGTTTTTGGAAATTTTCTCCTCTGTTCCACGTTAGCACCTTGTTCACAAAGTTTTTTTATATCACTTTTATTTTTTTAATGTCATTTATCTGAGTTTTTCCAACATCAAACTTTTCTGCCAATTTTATTGAACTCGAACCACTTTTTTCACTATCAGTAATGATTTCAATTTTTTCTTTAAGGCTGAGACGTTTTCTTTTCACCGACATATTGAGGTGTTGATAAGCAGAAGGATCTAACTAAACTGATTATGCAGTTAGGTATACGTTTCCTTTTACTTCACAGAACATTTTAAAGGCCTCTAATATCTAAACTAGACATTAAAATTTATTCAATTCTTAAAGTGCACTGGTTGCCGTTTCTTGGAAGTAGCTGTTCTTGTACCTATTATTTGACGAATGCGGCGCGGTGGTCATAAATCATCCCGACGTGTTTTTTTATCACCCGATCTTCCGACGGACCATTATCAGATTCAGCGTTGAGGGAGATTTGTTGATGACCGTTATATAGAGGTAAATTTACTAAAAAAGTATTACAATTTTTTATACAAATTGTCCGTGGCCGTTGTATAGAGGTGGCCGCTATAAAGATGTTAGTTTATTAGCTAACAAATGCCATAAGAACCATTTTCTGCGTTTAGATTTGGCCGGTATATAGTGGTGGCCGTTAACGGAGGTTTTACTGTATAATGATGTTATAAAAGTCATGATACACGCCTCCTACACATAAAATTACGAGTGATCATTATTACCATATGTAAGTAACATTAAATAATGCAATAAATGAGTGTCTGGTTTTTTAAACTTATAAACTTTACATACTTCTCTTTCTAATTTGCTAAAATATTTACCGACTAATTTAATTACACAAATATAAGTTATAAAAAACATATGTTCTCGCGCATATACAACTGATTAAACCATTGTTTTTCTGTGCGTCTCCGTGGCATAATTGGTAAAGGTACGGATATTTTTAGAAGTGATTTACGGTGTCCTAGGTTCGGTTCTAGTGTGTGGCGTAAGCTTTTCTTTAAAAATATATTTCAATTTCTATCTCTCTCTATCTCCCTTTCTCAAATGCAATATATATATATATATATATATATATATATATATATATATATATATATATATATATATATATATATATATATATGTGTGTGTGTGTGTGTGTGTGTGTGTGTGTGTGTGTGTGTGTGTGTGTGTGTGTTATTATTATTATTATTATTATTATCATTATCTTTATTAAAACTATGAAATAATATACTTGTCAAATATACATAAAAAAAAATTAACAACAATAGACTAAACAAAAAACTATTACATACACATATACAGATACAAAAATTACACATGTAACGTTTTATGTCCAAAAAAAAAAAAGAAAAACACAAACCGTCCAATATTTTAGTCTCCTTCGTAGTACTATAAAACAGAAAACAACACTTCTTGGTTTTCAGTCACTACACAAAGCACTTCGTTGACGCACCAGATGGATTTGAATTGTTCGATTTGCTTACCTAAGTACCATGAGAACTCTGTTGTCAGCCTGCATTTGATTCTGTTCTGGAATACTGTTATGTAGGGAGGTGGCTCTTTTGCGTCTTTCAAAAGGTCGGTTATCACTCGGTAGATCGTTGACTTTGCGATGTTAATTATAAAATTGGCCAAGTTGTTCTTAACCGATTTTCCTGGATACCCACAATATAGATCTTTTGTCTGAATTTCTTGGCATTCCAAAATATTTTTTAACAGTATTTTAACTCTGCACCAAAGGTCTTTTGTTCTTTGACAACACATGATTATATGCCATGCTGTTCCTATAATACCTGTGCAGAATGGGCAGTTTTTCGAGTCCAGTACTCCGATCTTGCTGAGAAAAATTGGATCAGCTAGGCGATTTTTTGCTAACCTCCACGATACATCAGAATCATGTCCTAGAGTTAACGGGCTAAAGTAAGAAGACCATATAACTTGGTCATCTGTCCATGCGCCACACATTAATTTCTCGATACCAAAGTAATTTGCTGTAAGTATCTGTTGAATCTGTTTCCTAGTTTCTTTGTTAAATGAAATAAGTTT
The DNA here is from genome assembly GCA_964006375.1 of Tillus elongatus. Taxonomy (NCBI): domain Eukaryota; kingdom Metazoa; phylum Arthropoda; class Insecta; order Coleoptera; family Cleridae; genus Tillus; species Tillus elongatus. The sequence continues at coordinate 63,367,914 of OZ023269.1, read as the reverse complement.
ATCCGAAGAAACCTGAAGGCTTAACTTTAGCTCGCAGCTATCATTGTGTTTGTTTTTGTGATAGGTCTCGAAAAATGCTTTGATTCGGTTATAATGTGTTAGCAAATTGTTTTTAATAACATTTGATTTAGTAGCCAACTTTTCTTTCAAGGAATCGTTTGAAATCCACCTATCGTCTTCCATAAAATCTGACACCGTTTTAAAACCAACGTCTTCCCAAATTTCACTAAACAGAGGTGGTATTGTTTTTTCTAACAATTTGGTGTCCCTAAGAGGTATAGTCTTTATATCTTGAAGTGACTGTGGAAAATTCTTTACAGTGACTTTTGATTTTTCAATAACCCTGTGCAATCCGTTGATGAAGTAAGTGTTTTTGTTCGTTGCATAATTAGAGAAGTTATTACAAAAAAACATTTGCCACGAAACGCCATGTATAATATGGGCATAATCATAGGCAACCCAATATACTGAAATATGTATATGGTGTTATCTAACCACATATACTGGCGGTATAAGAGATGCGCATGGTTATGCCTGCAGTCATCTGGTAGATAAACAACATGTAAACACGTTCTTGTACGTTAAATACAATTATAATAATAAAGTAGTATTATAAGTGTAAATGCTAGTGTATCATTTAATAGAGATACGATGCAAGTATCAAACATGGTGTCAGGTTAAAAATTGTTAGTAACTCAATGAAAAGCTTGTGATTTAGTTTAGAGGTTACACTGCACACGTGCATCTTGTGAAACTTCTAAGAAAATTAATTCCACTGGTTGGAAGCAGTGGAGTCCGAGTTTGAAGTGCTGAAGAATATAGTGTGTGTCTAGTCTAAAATGGAAGCTATATTCAAACCTCCAGAATCTTTGCAACTGGATGGCAACATCTCTGAAAATTGGCGAAGGTTCAGCCAAAAATTTGATGTTTTCATGATTGCATCCGGTATGTCTGCACAAACAGACGACAGGAAGTTAGCTGTTTTACTCAACTTAGATGCTCTTGAGTTGTATAACACCTTTACCTTTCTCGATGGGGAAGAGAAAACTATTGAATCAGTGAAGCAAAAGTTTAAAGAATATTGCTCACCTAAGAAAAACGTAATATTTGAAAGGTTTAAATTTAACAGTATTGCCCAGCAGGAGGGGCAACCTTTTGACAATTTCGTGACAGAATTAAGGAAAGGCGTTAAAAACACTGAATATCAACAACAAGATGAGATGATTCGCGACCGAATCGTCATGGGAGTGCATAACAAAGCTACACAGGAGAAATTGCTTCGCGAATCTGATTTAACATTGAAAAAAGCAATTGACATATGTAGAGCGATAGAAATCAGCAAAGATCAGTCCAAAGTTCTACAAAATGAAACTACCATACTTGAGGTACGTTCTTCTAGGCAGTCAGTGAGTGATCATAACCTGTGCAAATACTGTGGTTACAAGCATCCAAGTGGCAGGTGTCCTGCTTGGGGCAAGACGTGTGCTAGGTGCCAAGGGCGAAACCACTTCGCTGGTGTGTGTCAGGTCAAAAGCAAGAATACAGAAGAAAAGTCGAAGAGAGCTGGAAAGAATGGTGAAAAATTCAAGAGAAAAGTTCATGAAGTCTCGAGGAGTGAAACTACAGAGCTTAGTGAAAGTGACAAGTGTGAAGAAAGTGATGAGTATGAGTTCGTAGTAAGTTCAGTTAATTCAGAAAAGCGCTTGAGAGATTCATCAGGTAAAAATGAAGCCATGTGGACAACACAGGTATTTATAAATAAAAGTTATGTCATATTCAAACTAGATACAGGGGCTGAAGTTAGTGTCTTGCCACTAAACACTTTAAAGAAAATTGCACCAGAAGCCCAAATCCGTAAATCAAACATTTCGTTAATACCTTATGGTGATTGTTTTAAAATCAAATGCTTAGGTGTAGTTAACCTAAATTGTTCTGTTAAGAATACTACACAAAATATGTCGTTTGTTGTAGTTGATGAAAAAAATCAAATGCCATTGTTAGGTTTGAAAGAATGCTTACGTTTAAACTTGATTAAAAGAATAGATTCAGTACAAAAAGATAACTTTAAGAGTCTTGATGATGTAGTGAAACTGTACTCACAAGTTTTTGAAGGACTAGGGAAGTTTCCAACTCAACACCACATAACTTTAAAAGAAAATGCAAAGCCACACATCAGTGTCATTAGGCGTGTACCACTAGTGTTACATGAAAGATTAAAAACAAAGTTATGTGATCTTGAGGAAAAAGGAATAATTATAAAAGTAGAAAGTAAACTAGTAGTTCCTCAAACACTTAGGAAAGATATGTTAATATTATTACACGAAGGACATTTAGGCATAGAAAAAACAAAAGCCCGAGCTCGCAAAATATTTTATTGGCCAGGATTGGCGATGGATGTTGAATCGTTTATAAAATCATGCAAGACGTGTGAAAAATATGCAAGGCAAAATCCAAAAGAAATGTTGCTGTCATATCCTGTGCCTAAAAGACCTTGGGAACGGGTAGCATCAGATATTTTTACGTACGGAGGCCAGAGTTATGTTGTTTTGTTCGATGCTTATTCAAACTGGCTTGAATTATTGCCCATTAGAGACAAAAGTGCTAATGCTGTAATTTCTCAAATTAAGGCTGTATTTGCTAGATTTGGATCACCTGATGTCCTTGTAACAGATAATGTTCCATATAATAGCGAGAAATTCAAAACGTTTAGTAAGAACTGGAATTTTACTCTTATTTTTAGAAGTCCAAATTATCCGCGATCAAATGGCCTAGCTGAAAAAGCTGTGTCAATTTCGAAAAATTTACTAAGGAAAACATTCGATGGAAGTAAGACTATAGATATTGAGTCCGCTCTATTAAATTACAGAAATTCACCCTTAAAAAACATGGGATACTCACCATCTCAGCTTTTAAACAGTAGGATCTGTAAGAGTAAGGTTCCAATTTCAGCAGATTTATTACAACCCAGTTTGTGCCAGAATGTCAGTGAAAAAATACAAAACAAACGAGATTTAAATGAAAAATATTATAATAAAAATTCTAAAATCCTTAAAAAATTGGAAAAAGATAGTAATGTGACAGTTTTTGATCATGTGAACAAGACATGGAAATCTGCTAAAGTAGTTGACATTCATGACACCCCGAGGTCATACATATTAAGTGATAAGTATGGTCAAACTATGAGAAGGAATAGGCATGACATTAGAGAGTCAGAGAACACATGTGAAATAACACATGAGATAGACATGGAACAGCATCGGGATAGCTCAGTCATGCGGCACATACCTTCTAATAGCGACTCAATGCCTCTTCTAACCCCAACATATGATAAAGGCAATCAAGAATCCAGTGACGTTCCACAATGTGAATTGACCAATGCCAGACCAACCAGTCTAACCCAAAGTAAGTGCAATACCAGTACCACTCGTTCTGGTAGAATCATTAAAAAACCTGTTAAACTAGACTTGTAGTAAAGTTTGTTATTTAATAACTAGACTAAGAAAAAGAAAAGTGTATCTTAAAAAAGGGGATGTATAATATGGGCATAATCATAGGCAACCCAATATACTGAAATATGTATATGGTGTTATCTAACCACATATACTGGCGGTATAAGAGATGCGCATGGTTATGCCTGCAGTCATCTGGTAGATAAACAACATGTAAACACGTTCTTGTACGTTAAATACAATTATAATAATAAAGTAGTATTATAAGTGTAAATGCTAGTGTATCATTTAATAGAGATACGATGCAAGTATCAAACACGCCATACCCTGTTAATTCTTTTATAAAGTGCTCTATAACAATTTTACATTTTTGTGATTCTGAAGTCGTTATCATTTTATTTACAGTGTACAATCTAAATGTATCAATCTTTGACTCTGCAGTCAAAGATTGATACATTTAGTGCATGCATCTGCATGCACAACACCTAAACCCCCATCGGGAACCGGCACACAAAGATCTTTAACGCCTGTCCAATGTTTTCTTGTCCATATAAAATTTGTAAACATTTTTTGAAACGATTCAACCTGAGTCTTTGCGAATGAAAAGATGTGAAAAAAATGCCAAAGCTTAGGGGCTACAAATTGGTTTATAATTATTTTTCTTTCAACAAGGGATATAGATGGAAGTTTTTGTCTCCACTTAAAGAGGCATTGTTCTATTTTTTCCATAATGCTCTTTGATGCACTCTCAGAATCTCTTGCTGGATCGTTGGAAAAGGTCAATCCAAGAACTTTTATGTTTTCTGCAGACCACTGAAAATTCAAAGCTTGATCGGTTCGTGTCTTCCAAGCACCGCACCAGAAACCTCTAGACTTTTTGGAGTTCAATTCAGACTTAGATTCTCTTGCATATGTTTGATACGCTTCCTGAAGTACTTGAAAGTCAGTGTTTTTACTTACAAATATTGACACATCGTCTGCGTATGCAGCGCATGTTATATTAATGCCTTCCAAATAAGGTGCCCCAAATCCACTGAGTCGCCGCCTGCACAACTGTAGGAAGGGCTCAATTGATATAGAATATAAGGGACCAGATAATGGACATCCTTGACGGATACCATTCTTGAAATATATTTTGCCAGTAAGTAGTGATCCAACACGTACATGAGAGACTGCATTCTGGTATAATGTTTTTATGGCACCAATAAATTGATATCCGAAACCCAGGACTTCCATCAAATGAAAAAGGTATCTATGAGATACTCGATCAAAAGCAGCCTTTTGGTCTAAGTTAAGAATGGCCAAAGGATAGTTCTGTTGGTTTGCAAGTTGAATCGTGTCTCTATATAGGTGTAGTGTGTCATATATGGATCTGCCTGGAACAGCGTAGCTTTGGTCTGGATCTATAACGGTCTTCATTATGCTGGATAATCTAGTGGACAGGCATTTGGCAACAATTTTGTAGTCCGTTGTCAAGATAGATATGCCTCGCCAATTCTCTAATAGGAGCAGATCACCTTTTTTTGGCAGCAAATTCACAATAGCTTTACATCCAGATGAAGGTAGCGTTTGTCGTTGCAAGGATTCTTTTACGACCTCACAAAATACTAACTTAAGGATGTGCCAGAAATGTCTGTAAAATGCTGTAGTCAAACCGTCAATACCTGGAGCACTTCGTGTGTTTAAAGAGAACAAGGCATTGGTCAGTTCAGATGGAGCAATAGGTTCATCTAGCATGGATTTTTCAGATAGTGACAACCTTTTTAGATCTTTGAACAGCTCAGAGTTGGTGTTTAAATCATTTGTGACCTCTTTGTGTTTCTCAGCATAGTGGCCTCTAATGTAGGAACATACTTTGGCTGGTTGATCGATAATTTGATTGTCACATATGAGCTTACTTATGGGCTTAAACGTAGAAAATGCACTTTTATCAATGGATGGTCGGTCGGTATCTAATAAGCTGTCGTGTTTAGAATTTAGTAAACATTTTTCTGTTTTGTTATGATACCACTCATTTATGTTTTTCAACAGTCGATAAGCTTGAGACAAATCATCTTCCGAAGTTTTTGTTAAGATATATTTTACTCCTTCCTGAAGATGTCTTATTTCCATAAGTTCTGTGTTCTTTTCTCAGGGAGCTCTGTTATATTTGTTTCTTGGACAAGACAAATGTCCGAATTTTCACTTGACAGGAAGTCTTGCAGTTGTGTCCAGCTTTTTACGCTTTTAGAATTTATTGATAAAATCTTAATAGCCATTTTATAAAATTTAAGTGAAACAACGAATTTATTTAGACAACAAATGGGACTCACTTACTGTGTTGCTGTCTGACATGTTTATTCAGTCCTCTGAGGATGACCTAGTTAGAGATGATACAGATGACGATCTTGATAATGGTGGTGACATGGTTAGGTTTCCTTCTGATACTAGTGCCTTTTTGAGACTGTTTATTAAGCGTTTACATCGTTCTTTACTTGCCCGTTGTGAAAAGAATGGTTGAACAAATTTCAGAAGGGAAACTAATTCTTCAATATTTTGTGTATATAGTCTAGCTATCTCTAACGGTTTGTCCTTGCCTTTTACATGTCTAAGGAATTGAGTAAAATTGACAAAATCTAGACACTTTTGGTCGTCATCATGCCAGAGATGTTCAATTTCGTTGTATGCTTCTGTAATGTGTTGTTTCAACTTTTCTTTTCTTAGATGCTTGTTTTGAGTCTTGTGATGGTGATACTAAATCCCTTGCCGGCTCTTCTGTATTATCTCTATGCACTTGCGCAACTGTTATTACTGGTTCTTGTACAGGTATATCAGTTGTGGAGCTTTGGGTTATAACAGAGTTTTGATCTTTTGTTTGGTTACCCTGACTTAAGTTTACATCTAGCGTGATTGTATCCGTATCTAATGAAGTAGCTGGCCGTTTATTTGATGTTTCTGAATTGAGGATCTCCATTACAGAGTTGATACAGTTGGCTGCCACATGACCTTCCTCCTTGCATTTAAAACATTTTAATTTATCATCTGTCAAAAATATCCTGTACTCTTCATCCTCAAATTTGAGCTGCGTCGATGATGGTATTTCTGCTTGGTCTATACTGATAAACACTTGCCTTCTAAAACTACAGACATGACGAAGATCTTGGCGTCCCACGCCTGCCCCAATAAAGGGGATAGGTGACACTAGCTTAACACCTTTATTTTTTAAGTCTTCGATAACACTGTGAGGGATACAGGGTGAGACATTCGACATAATTATTCTTTTGGCGGGTAATATTAGTTTTCTGGCAGGTATATAGATATCATTTACTTCGATTCCACCATGGGTATCCACGAATTTGTTTGCAATATCTCTTGTAGAGAAATATATACATACCCGGTTGTTTGACATTCGTGATGCAAATAATATATCTTTAGGTGCTACTAATTGTGCTGTGGCGATTACATAATCTTTAACTTGAAGTGATTCAATAACTGGAAAATTACTGCTTGGTCTTTCTTTGGAAATGCAGAAGCTTTAACCACATTAGAAAATGGCATTCTTTTAGGTTCAACGGTGTTTGCAGAACTTGAATTGTTTTTAGGATCACCCCTGTAGTCAGGAGCAATCGATAATGATACACTCATTTAAAAGTCTCTCGATATCAAGTGATGAAAATGAAAACCATTATCATTTGGTTATCGCGTACGCGATTTGTTTGTTTATAATTACCAATTAAATTGAGAAATACAATAATACGAAAACTTATACCCTATTAATTCTCGCGAAATATACTAAAAATCACGAAATAGTTTAGAAACTGTTGTAACAAAATATTATACCTGTTCACTATACACTTATAGGGTGTAGTATTAAGTTTTTAAATTTTAAATGTTGTTTCTTACTAATGAAAACTTGAAAAATACACTCGACCACCTTTAACACGTCTGACGCGTTCAAGAACTCGTGTGTGTGTGTGTATGTGTGTGTGTGTGTGTGTGTGTGTGTGTGTGTGTGTGTGTGTGTGTGTGTGTGTGTGTGTGTGTTTGTGATGCAATGATTATGACAACGTGTGTGAGAATAGTACTCTATTGTGGCTACCGCTCAGATTGTGGCAACTTTTTGGGGTTGCCACAGATGAAAATCACCGAATGATATGCATTCCTCGAAAGAAGTATATGCGTCATGATTCTTCATCGCACCACGGACGTGTAGAAACATTCAGAAGGTGATTTCATCAATTTGTTGAGAAATACTTAGCAGTTTAATATTTTTTGTGTGAGTTGCCATTTATGGGTCTTGTGCATACATGTAATAAGCCAACTTGTGGCTACTCAGGAAAGACTGATTCCAGCGCACCCTTCAGTATACACTTTAAAGCTTATTTAAAACGAATTTGATGCCGTGGGCTGATCCTAGCTTGTATCGCAATAAACAGTGACTCCGAGTTTCTTATTTTAAGGCGAGGCTGAGAATGTTTTAAATGGACACCATATGTTTTCACACCCATTGTACTAACTAACTAAGGGAACACCGAGGATTTACGGTGCCCTAGGTTCGGTTCTAGTGTGTGGCGTAAGCTTTTCTTTAAAAATATATTTCAATTTCTATCTCTCTCTATCTATATCCCTTTCTCAAATGATATATATATATATATATATATATATATATATATATATATATATATATATATATATATATATATATATATATATGTGTGTGTGTGTGTGTGTGTGTGTTGTGTGTGTAGAGTACGTCAGATGTAGATGGGAACATTCATCAGATAATAATAATAAGTTCATAGAATGTACCTATGTACAGCTGACGTACTCTACACATGCGCGCAGAGACACTAAATTTCATTAAAACTCAAACTTCCCACCAAATATCTGTAGCATGGCAACCAAAACGTATGACACCAAACAGACAGACAAGCACGTGGTAACATATGCTCAAAATAGCGTCCTAACCTAACATACAACACGTGTGTGGAGACTTAACCTCAACAAACAAACAGCGAGCGGGAACCCACTCGAAATGTCGTCTTCGCGAGACCTGATGACAACAGAAAACATTCGCGGAGAGCCGACTCATGGATATGTCATCTGTTAACCATAACAACCAACACGTGTTGGAACATAACCTAACCACACATTCGGTGAGCGAGAACAGGCACGCTGACGCTATAGACTTAACAAACATTCGGCGAGCGGTAACCAGCACTCGAGGCTTACATGTGAGTAGATAGCACGGCACTTGAGACCACCCCTCCACTTTTTCTGCGCATGCGTGTGACGTCACGCGCATGTGTTTGACGTTGACAGATGACACCTGACCTGTCATTTGTCATCTGTCATCTGTCAGATTACGTCAGATATTCCAAGATGGCCGCTGTCAGGTTAGGTCTCTATGTGTTGTTGTATGGCCCGTTCGCTCGCTCGCTCGTTGTTTGTTAAGGTTATGTTCACACACACAGGCACACACACACACACGCGCGCGCCCCCATACACACACGCGCGCGCGCGCACACACCATTACATGTGCTCGTATGTTTGCAGGGACACACGAAAACACACCAAACTGTGGGATCTTAATGTTTGAGATGAGTCGTGGTTGTAGATGTATATCCAGATGTGGCTAATTCGCGCCAAAATACTATACACACGCTCGTTTAGAAAATATTTGCAAATGAAGTGAGGTCCCGCAATTATGTTTAATGCACACGTTGTGTGAAGACCCCTTAAATATGGATTATGTTTGAAGTGTGTATAGGACCCCATAAACCATAGCGTTTTTTCAACAAACATAACTGTGTATCGGAATTACACATGGCAACAACAAAAAAACAGTTTAAAAAAAACTGTCTGGCTTGTGTGCGTGTAAGGACCGACAAATATAAGGGGAAGGGTTTGTTTATTAAATACTGTGTGGAGGTATTGTATAGTTGATCACATTGACCTTGTGCAGTTATTCTGAAATATATTACTACATATATTTTTTTGTGAATTTTCCTACACTTTTGAATTTTAAAACAATTCGTGAACTAGAACCTCTAGAACCCATGTCTGTGGTCAGTTACTATCTTGATATATATATATATATATATATATATATATATATATATATATATATATATATATATATATATTTCTGTGTGTGTGTATCACCCCGGTAACTCAAAAAATAATGGGCCACCAAATTGGGTATGTGGCTATAGGTTATAAAAAGTCTGGACGCAGCGAGTGCGTTATGGAAGTTAATTTCCATAAAATGTTTTTAATTTAAGCAGGCATCAATTTAGTTACCGGTATAACCTATATAGTAAAAACAATTTACCATATTTTATTAAAATACCGTATTGTTTGAAAATGTACAAAAATTTTCCGAAAATAACTTTAACTTTAAATGTTTCTGAGAAAACTGGTTTCCTAGCATTTAATGAAAATTCGCTACCAAAACACACCTACTGCGGCTCGTTTTTTTACGAACATGCATCATATTTCAATTAAAAATGCAACAGTATAAGGAATGTTCGAAAAAAAATATTGCAGTTATCACCAACGAATTATGGGCCACGCTGTGATTTTCAAAATAATTTTATAAGATGCAGCCAGCTCAAGACACCTTATAATTAACGTATACAGTTTTTCTCGTATCTTGCATAATAACAATTATATTGAGCTTTACCGTAGAAATGCGTCACCCTGTATATATGTAAAAAGATAAAAACTGAAAGTAAACCCGGATATGGATTCTAGGGGCCTGGTTTGTACTCATTTGAAGAAATCTTTTTCAAATTCAAACGTCGCGGTCTCCTCATTGATGAATTTTTTCTACGAAAGTTAGCTAAAAATTATAGACCGTTAAACCATAAACGTAACTAAAACTACGGCCAAAGCATCAGAGAAAGGGTCTATTTGCAATGAATTTTCTGGAAATATTTTAGTAAAATAAAGGTCGATGACGGCTAAAGTTGAAACTTAAGAACACTCTTCTTGCAACATTTTCTTTACGTAACTCGTATTTATTTCATGTTCTTTGCCTAAATGTTGCCAATTTTTACGTTTCAAATCGCGACTTTGACGTTTTCAGGAAAACCCCAAATTTTTTTCTTCAAATGCCTATAACTTTTTTGACTTGTAACTTACAGATCAAAATTTTGGTACGTGGTTCACTTTTTATAATACAGACATACGTACCAGATTTGGTTGCCCTTACTTTGTTATTCTCGAAATAAATCATAAAATTATCCTGGAAAACCTGGGCCGCATTTCCTGGCTAACCAACTTATCCATGCCACTTGCAAGAGGAAGATGCCAACAAAATTTGATCAAAATCGTCCCATTATTTTTTGGGTTTATATATATATATATATATATATATATATATATATATATATATATATATATATATATATATATATATATATATATATATATATATATATATATATATATATAATACATACATACATACATACATACATACATACATACATACATACATACATACATACATACATACATATAAAAATCGAAACAGACCCCTGATATGTGTTCTAGGCGCCTAGTTCCCGCTCATTTCAAGAAATATTTTCAAAATTCTAAAGTCGTGATCTCCTTAGTTAATTTGAAGTATAATTGCATATTAGAAAATGCTTACAACTATCGACATATAATTATTTGCGTTTATACTAGTTTACAGTGCAGTTAAACATACGATATTTCTTCATTATCTTTTTTCGATTTACGTCGGATTATTTCTGCGACTCTGGTCAATCACCGACGCCAGGGGACAGTTTCTCTGCAGTGTCTTGGAACTTTGGCCGAAGTCTTCTTTCCGTAAGGAGGGTAGGGATCTGTAACGTGCCCGACATCAGATGGTACATCGGATCGACGGCTATACGTCGCGAGGAATATGCAGGCATCAAATTTCAAACACAATGCCACAGCCACGGTTAATGTTAATTTACAGTATGTACGGAGAAATAGAAATGTTTACTTACTGGACCACCAAGGATGCCTATATTATATTATGTAGTTGAACCTGGTAAACTAGTAAAACCTTTTTTTCTTTTTAGTAAATTTTAAAATTGGGAAAGGAAAAATTTAACATTTTTTAAGTAATAAATATACAGGGTGATTCAAATTCGAGCCTCAACAGGGGGATGTCGCGTATTATGAAAGATCGACGATAGGTTTAGATGCTGCAAAGTTGCAAAATTTCGTGCCCTTTAATATCTCGCAGAGAAAGCCAATTTTTTGCAACTGTCGTTAAAAAAATTGTCAAAAAACTGAAAAAATGCAATTTTCGCCTCTGATTTATTTAAACTTGTATAAAGAAATGAAAAACCCATTCTTAAGTCATTTCCAGTTTTCTATCTGATAGCGGATATATATATATATATATATATATATATATATATATATATATATATATATATATATATATATATATATATATATATATATATATATATATATAGGGTGTACATAGAGTAGAAATACTTGTTACTTGTTAGTGTTTAAAGTTTACGCTGGTAAATGAGCTAAACGTACAGGGAATAAATTGCTCGAGTTCACTAGGCGCCAACAGTTAAATAGGTGTGTAAACGTATGCGTTCACCAGCCCCGCTGAGCTTTTGTTGGAACTTAACTGTTGTCAATTTGTCAAAACGGAATGACAAACAAAACTTACACAATAGTGCTTAGAGTCAACTGTACGTTTATCAGTCTCCAACTGCTGAAATGTCTCGATAGTCAGCAGATGGGCGCTTAAACTCAGATGTTGGCGCCTGGTAGACTTTATGTTTCGAAAATTTATGTAAGTTCAAACCTGTAAGATTAAAGAAAGTAGAAAAATTGACTATACAAATAAGCGCAAATACTTTGTTACGGTGATGTCACATATTTAGATAACACATGAAGAGTTTTAAAATCAACATAGGTACCGAGACGAAATAAAACGCCACTAAACAAAAACTTAACAAAAATGTAGGTTCTATTATCATGGGCACCATTTTAGATAAAATATGTTCTAACAAGCCTTTCGATTTATGTAATGTTGATTAAAAATTCCATTATTTGCAATATAGATAAATATTAGAGCACGCCATTAATATATTTTGATTTAAATACAACTTAAGCGAATAATAAATAAACTTAACTCTCCACAAAATAATTAAATAATTCTGTAGACAGGTGTACAGTATTACATAAATTTTAAGATAACTAACCTGTTGCATATCAGCCCTTTTTGTAAAACTTCGACCCTTTTCAGCTGTTGGAAAAACATCACAAACACTGTTTAGTCACCCACTAACACTAATAAAGTCGTAAAGAATAATTTGCACTTGTATATTTAAATTCCCAAACAACACACTACTCTATACGTAGAAGATCTATATATATATATATATATATATATATATATATATATATATATATATATATATATATATATATATATATACAGAGTGTCCCACGACGATCCATTTCTCGGAAAACAGCCTTTGGAAAATTTTGAAAATTGGGCAGCTTACTGAAGTCGATGGGGGCAACTCGGCTAAATTATTCTTAAGATTGTGGCACTTCCAGTTATGCACGGTGTTGATGTTAACTTGCTTATTTTAAATAGGATAATCTATATATTGTTACATTTTTAACTTCTACGTGAAATTTTAGATACATTCTATGTATAATGTCCTATACCGGAGTCCAACCGTTTTTGACATATCTCAAATTTTATGTCAAGAATGACGTTTGCAGGCCTAAACTAAACTATCAATTTATTCTATATGAAAGCCTTTATCATTTAATATAGGTTGGTTTCCTTGTAGAAGCAGATTTACTTTATTATTTTGAGAATAAATCAATACAGGAAAATCAAAAACTCGTATTGAAAATTGAATTGAAAAAATCGTTGAAACTCTTTTTTCTCAAATAGAAATCCGCTGTTTTTATCACATTATCTTATTTGGCATTAAAAAGAGGGTTACTTTGTATATGGCTGGCTATGCCAAAAATTTGTGGTTTTCGAAATATTGGCAATTTAACATTTTATTATTGTAAAATGTTGTACGGCTTTCAAGTTTTGTTGTTAGTTGGCCATGACGGCTCAAAATAAAACTTTAGAGCACTACAGACACATCACTATTGGTTGCCATTTGACAAATACTTATTGCTGATAATCATGGAGGTCCAATTAAATTATACGCACTAGGATTATTTTTAAGGTGTAAATATTTAGGCGGAATGCAACAAAGTTTTATCAAGAACAGAAACCGAATAGTGTTAAACGAATAATGGAAAATTACAAAACTTTTGACACCGCCAAGGCAAAAATCTATATAAGAAAACCCATTTATCCTACTAAAAGAAAACAATACCTACACAGGGTAACAACTTATTTTAATAAATGTTCAAAATTTCCATTTTGAACTTCCAAACATTTTTTCCCTCTTTGAGTTAGTTCTTCATGGAAGGCCGCTCTAATTGAATTTGGAGATAAGCTTTCGAACGCGCCATTCCACCTTGCCATACAGTCCCCCATCGTTTTCACTGGATTGAAAAAAGGATGTTTATTATCGTTTCCCAGGTAAAGTAATCTAACACAGTCAAATCAGGAGAACGGAGAAGGCCAGAGAAAATGCCGGTAGTTGGCAATCTACTTGTCATCAAATGTTCTTAGTAAACGGAACGGTTCTGTGGGGTGGGGCGCCATCACGTTATTAAAAAATTTGCTTGTGTTCCGCCAGAAGTAAATTGCTCAAATATTGATGATTCATCTCTTCCAGAATATTTAAATATGTATATCTTACAAAAGTTAATACATAATTTAGAATGGGGAAATAATTTGCAATGTATGGTTAATGACTTACCATTCAAGTTTTCTTAATAAATTATATTATATTATATTATATCAGTTTTCACAGCACAAAAGACGTTAAATTGCTAGCTATTTTGAAAATTCCGGGTTCTTACTGCATGACGGTTTGAATTACTCCAAAAATAAGAATTTTGTGTGTTAAAAAGAACATTTTTCATAGATTTCGCTTCATCAGTCCTAATTATGCTGTCGAAAAAATCAAGAGTCGTCTTGTATCATCGTTAAAATGAATTTACAAAACTATTTTCTGCATATCCATTTCTCTCAGATATTGAACCAAAGATATTGAATAAGGGTGGAAGTTGTGCTTAAACGGAGTTTTTTTTATCAAGCTCTTCGAGAGTCCTGTCTGCAGAGCTACTTGTCTTAAGGATGTTATTTCTTTTATGCATTTTTGCCTTCACGGTACCAAAAGTTTTGTAATGTTCTATTATTCGCCGAACACTCCTTCGCGACGGTTTTTGTTTATCTGGATATCAGCAAATATTTGGCACGTTCTTGATAAAACTTGGTTACATTCACCATAGATAATAAAGAAATTTTAATAATCTTCGTGAGTATAATTCAGTCGCCCCGGCATAATTTTTATAAATAATTGTCAAATGACAACAAATACTAAGGTGTTTGTAGTTCTCGATAGTTTTTTTTTTTGACAGGCGTCTCCGTCATGATTATATAACAACAAAACTTGAAAGCCGTATAACATTTTTTCAATATAAAAATGTTAAATTGCCAATATTTTGAAAACTACAAATTTTTGGCAAAGGCAACCTTACCTAAAGTTACCCTCTTTTCAATGTTAAATAAGATATGATTATAAACGATTTTTTAAACTCAATTTTCAATGAGAGTTTTTGATCACTCTGTAGTTATTATCAAAATAACATCACATCACGGTTGGACTTAGGTATGAAATATTATACATACCATGTGTCTAAACTTTTGCGTTGAATATAAAAATTCAATAATATATATGGTGTCTTATCTAAAATAAGCAAGTTAACACCAACACCCTGTATATCCAGAAGTGCCACTATCTGGAAAATATTTTAACCAAGGTGCCTCCATCGATTTCAATAAGCTGCCAAATTTGAAAAATTTTGCAAAGTCTAGTTTCTGAGAAATCGATTCCGGTCTTTCGTCGTGGGACAACTGCATATATATATATATATATATATATATATATATATATATATATATATATATATATATATAGATGTGTGTGTGTAGTTTTTTTAGATCTATTTAGACGCTACATATCACAGCCCCCGTACATGCTAGAAGAAAAAGTTTTACATCAAAATTTGGTGGGTAAAAGGCTGCTTCAATAAGCTTTACTTAGACATACAGCGTTGATCCAAAGTGTGCTTTTTGACATAAACTTAATTTTTTTCAATGGAACACTCTGTATTTTTGTCAAGTTTGGATTTATTATTTCATTCCTAATCAATAATATGTCAAACATTTTTCTCATTTCAAAAGTTTTCGAGAAAACCCAACAAAAAACGGTTTTCATGTTCCTTTCAATAATGATTTTATTTGTCCGCAATCACAGCATCACAACTACTATGTATTATGTCAGTATCATAACTGTTCATCCTAATATCTATGTCAAATCTTTTAAACTATACATTTTGAATAAGGCGAATAGGGAACCGCCAGGTGGCCCACGAGCTCGCCTGTCCTGACACCATTCGATTTTTTGTGGGGTTATGTAAAATATGTGGTCTATTTTGTTCAACCAAGAAATTTGAAGGATTTTATTAACAAAATTACTCATGCTTGCAGAGAAATTTTGCCTCAGGTTATTAAAAATCCTTGCACTGTAGAGCTTATTAGAAGATATGAAGTTTGCCAAACAGAAAATAGTGGCCAGTTTGAGCATCCTTTTTTTACTTTGTCATCGTTAGCAATGATAATTAACTGTTAATTATATTTTTGGAATTACCTTTGAAGAACTTAGTTAAGAGAATCACAAGCATTTGTAAGTTTTTTGTTGCCGAAAAAGCAGTTTTTGACACACAAAAAAGAGTTATATATATATATATATATATATATATATATATATATATATATATATATATATATATATATATATATATATATATATATACATATATATGTATGTATGTATCACACCGATAACTCAAAAAGTAATGAGCCGATATTGATCAAATTTGGTGAGTGCCTTCCTCTTGCAAGTGGCTTGGATAAGTTCGTTATCCAGGAAAATCAGCCCAAGTTTTCCTGGAAAATTGAGTGTTTTCTTTCTAAAAAAATTAATATCTCCGGAAATAACAGAGTAGGGGAGCGAAATTCGGTACGTGTGTTTGTATTATAAATAGTGAACCATGTACCATTATGTACATCTCTAAATTTAAAGAGAAAAAAGTTATGGGCAGTTAAAATAATTTGGAGTTTTCCTCAAAACGTGTGTTCTGCGAACCCTTAAGTCATTGCCCTTCATTTTACTAAAATATTTACAGAAAATTCATTTCAAATAGACCCTTTCTCTGATGCTTTGGCCGTCGGTTTAGTTTAGTTGATGCTTTCGCTGAACGTTTAGTTAAGTTTATAGTTTAACGGTCTATAATTTTTGGCTAATTTTCTTAAAACAAATTAGTTAATGTATTTTGCATTTTTATCTAAATATGATGCATAGAACCGAAGTTGGAAGAGAGTGCAAGCATAGATGTCATATAGGGATAAATGGAGGAAGCCTTAATAAGGGTCGCAGAAGCTGAACTAGGTCATAAGCGGAAAACACAGAAACACAATTGGATGACAGCAGAAATCATGGCGCTTTTCGAAGAAAGGAGAAGATGTAAAAGTCAAGGAAATCCAGAGAGCTATAAACACATCTAAAGAATTATTAGGGGGAAAATAAGAGTGGCAAAGAATGACTGGTTAAAGAAGCAATGCGAAGAGATACAACAACTACAAGAGCTGCACGATGAATTTAACATACACAGAAAAATAAAAGAGGCGTCCGGAGCTTACCGGAAGAGACACTTTTCTAATGTAGAAAATGAACATGGGGAAATGGCACAAGATGATCGGCAGCGAAGAGTTATTTGGGAGAAATATATTAACAACCTTTTCGACGATAATAGACCTGATATAGAGGTTGCGGAGGACGTAGACCTGTCTGGACCCCCTATCACCAAAGAAGAAATTGTAAGAGCAATAAATACGTCAAAGGACAGAAAGGCAGTTGGCCCGGACTGCATACCTGTCGAACTACTAAAAATACTAGACGACAGGGGCATTTCCGTACTGCACAGAATATTTAACAAGATATATATTATGGGGGAGTTCCCTGGCAAGTCGATTACATCACATTTTATCCCCCTGCCAAAAAAGAGTAACGCAACGAAGTGCGAAGACCATAGGCTTATCAGTCTATTAAGCCACACGTTAAAGATATTCCTCAAGATTATTCACTATAGAATTTGCATAAAATGCCGCAGAGGGGTAGGGTTCACACAATTTGGATTTAGAAGGGGACTGGGTACGAGAGAGGCTATAGTTGCAACTCAAGTATTGATCCATAACTACAACGACCAAAGGAAGGATGTGATGATATGCTTCATCGAATGCGAGAAAGCGTTTGACAGGGTCCAACACCACAAACTCATTCAAATTCTAAAGAGGATGGATATAGACCAGAAGGATATCCGCTGCATAGAAAGCCTTTATTGGAACCAAACAGCCGTAGTCAAGGTTGGCAATGAACACACATAACCGACAAAGATTTTCGGTTTTCAACCTGTTCTCTGAAAGCATCTTTCAGGAGGCACTCGAAGAACGCGACCTAGGTATTAAGGTGAATGGGGTGTGGATCAACAACATACGGTGCGTAGACGACACAGTCCTAATTGCAGACAACATGAAAGACTTGGAGGATATTTTTAATGCTATAGGCGACAGTAGCAACAACTTGGGCCTTAATATCAACCCCCAGACGACAAAGTTCATGATAGTTTCTCGCATGCCGGAAGAACATCAAAATGCAAGCCTAACACACAACAGATGCCCAGTAGAACATGTATATAAATATAAATATTTAGGCACGTGGCTGTGTGAAAACTGGACGTCTGAAACGGAGATCAGATGCCGAATCGAAATGGCCCGAAACACATTTATGAAATTCAAGAAAGTTCTTACCAACACTGATTTTGACCTCAACCTAAGAATTAGTAAAATGTTACGTGTGGTCAGTGTTACTATATGGTGTGGAGGGCTGGACGCTGAAGGTGAATACCATGAACCGACTTGAAGCCTTCTAAATGTGGACATACAGACATATACTAAATGTCCCATGGACAGCTAGAAAAACAAACGAGGGGATCCTAAGAACGGTTAAAAGAGAACGTGAACTGGTGAACACCATCAAGTGCAGAAAACAGCATATCTGGGCCACATAATACGAAATGAAAGATACCAATTCCTACAATTAGTAATCGAAGGAAAGATCGAGAGGAAGAGAGGAGTCGGCAGGAAGAGGATGTCATAGCTCAGAAACGTGAGAGAATGGACAGGACTAAAAACTGTAGGAGACCTATTCAGCGCCATCAGAAATAGGGAAGAATGGGCACATGTGATCGCGAATATCCATCAATGGATAAGCAATAGAAGAAGAAGAAGATGCATGTTTGTAAGAAAAAAATCTGGACGCAGTAAGTGCGTTTTGGTAGCGAACTAAATTAAATCCTTCAAATTTCAATAACTCAATTTGCTACTAACCTAAGGTTTGTTGGCTAGGACACCAACTTTAAATTTATTTTCAGAAAATTTTTAAACATTTTCAAACAATAAGTAGTTCTAATAAAATATGGTACAATGTTTCTACTGCATAGGCTATACCAGTAATCAGATTAATGCCTGCTCGCATTTGCTATTAAAAACATTTAAATGAAAATTCACTTCCATAACGCAATTGCTGCGTTTAGACTTTTTTTAAATATAAGGTATAGCACTATTCTAAGAATAATTTTTGCTTTTGAAAAAATCAGCAGCGTATTGTATTGTCATTTCAAATAGTACGCCAAGGTCATATTTATGGGGGTTCGGCTGGTTAAATGTAAAAAGGTTTTTTCCGCCTCAAATATGTGTATCTAGCCCTAATTTAGACACACCAAATTTCATAAAAATAGATAATCTACTTTACAGTTTAGGTACCTATCAAAACAAACAAATTTTTAACACTCTGTATTTTAAAAATTAGGCAAAAATAGACACATGTTTATAGATATTTTTCTTCTCTAAATTATAGACAGATGAACTCCTTGAATTACTGACATCACGTTATGTAATATCCTGAATATTAGACATATGTATGAATTAGTAAAAGGTAAGTTTGGAGATTAGGGTTCAAAGGATTTAAGAAAGGTACAACATATACGTTACGCACACGCTATATTTATGTATTAGCATATGCAGTGTTTGTAAAAAGTATGGAAAGGCACTCACATTTCCTAAAATATTTGTTTTGAAACAAAATGTTTAAGCAAAACCTTTTCGTCATATTTTTTTCTACAAACTGGCGAGATTCAAGTTTTCTGGGACAAGATCTTTTTTTAAATAGCAAGATATGATTTTTTTTTGCACTCACGGAAAGAACATCTCCTTCTTAGCAACGGCACTATGAAAATGTCATTTGGATTAATAAGAAAAAAATTGCAAAAATAATAAGTTTCTTAAAAATTACCTTCGGTTGGATTTCATCAATCAATTTCTTATCAAGTTACCAATTGAAAAAATGTGATAGTATTTGCAGCTGCTAATTTTAAGCATTGTTTTCTGTCAATTATCTGTAGTTTGTAATACTTTAAAGAGCTTCATATTGGAAAATAGAGAACTTATATAAATGAATAATAATTATTATTATGGCAGAAATGAGCAAAAAGCTAAGAATTGAAATATTAGTGATGTTGGGCTACGGTGACAGGAAGCTTTGTAAAGAAATGTGCATGTTTTTTCATGAATCTGGCCACAAATTAATGAAGTGTATATTTCCAGAACATCGAAAAAAATTATCGAAACTGGTAGTGTAAATGATAAGCCAAGAATAGGAAGACCAATAACGGCTGTAGCTAGTAATAACGCATTAGATATATTGTTGTCTTTTTATTAAACCCCTCATATGTCTACAAATTAAGTTACTACGTTACACAGTCTTTCACAAAAATCTGTGGTAACTTTGCTAAAAAGAAAAAGAAAAAGAAAAAAATTCACCCATATAAAGTACAGCTAGTACAGGAACTTGCAGTTGGCGATTTTAAGAGGCGTGTTGAATTTTGTTATATTATGGCAAATTTAATGAGAAGCCGGACTTTAGTAGAAATTATCGTTATTGGTCTCAGCAGAATCCATATTGGATGCTGGAGACCCAACGACCACAAAAAAAATATGTATGGACGGGTATACTAGACAGTAGTAATATTGGGCGGTTATTTATTGAGGGAAATCTAACATCTGAAGAGTATTAAATTTTTTTAGGAGAAGAAATTATACCACAGTGGTTGCAGTGGGCCCAGTCAATGAAGTTTGGTTTGAGAAATATGGAGCTCACAGTCATTTTGGTAGACACGTGTGGCAATATTTGGATGAAGTTTTTAGAGAAAATTGAATCGGGCGCTGTGATGCACTTAAATGAACTACTCGCCCTCTGGACTTGACGCCATGTGGTTGTTTTCTAAGGGTCACTTGAAGAATGTTGTCTACATAGACAGACCATTAAATCTGGAAGACCTGAAAGCTATAATTGTTGGCCAAACAAGATGGATTGTGCATTCCAGGTTAATTAGTTTAATAAATTTCTTTGAAACGCGAGTTCAATTATGTATTGATGATAATGGACAGCATTTTGAACATTGAGTTAGTTGACAAATATTATTGCTGTTTTGTTTTAGTTTTGTTTTGTCAGTCTCTTTTAGAATTAAAGTTAATAATTAAAGCTAGTTTGACTCTTATCTGCAGTTTCACCAACGTGATGTCGACTGCTGATAGATAATGTTTATTACCTTATATGCAATTTTATACTATTTTATGTTGTCGAAATTCTTTTTTACGTTATGAGAATTTGTTGTTGTCAACTTATTGACATTATTGGTTCATCGCTGGTCACATACAAATTTTTGTGTGTAAAATGCATGTTTTTTTGGGTTTCTCGGCTTTTCTTGGATTTTCTCATACGCCTTTACTCAGGTCACGTCAGGTCAGGATCACGTCAGAGTCGGGTTTGGTCAGGTCAGGTTGGGTCAGGTCTAGCCAGGTCAGGTCAGGTTGTTCAGGCCTGCCTGATAGAGTGTCTTGCGCATAAACAACAACAAAACTCTGGTCCCTTAAACTTGCAAACATGCTCGGAAACTTCGAGCAAAAAGCCGTGTTGAAGGGGACCGAACATTATTAAGAAGAAATGTTGGAGCAAAATGTAAACAAAGCTGCTTATAAAAGTTCAACGAAGGTGTTTTTGCTGATTTTATTTCTATATTTTTTCCCCGCCCAGCACCCCTCTTGGGGGGCGGGGTGATTTTACAGCATTTGTTATGTTGCTTATGCGTACAGGGTTGGTTTTAAACGTGCTTATGTTTAAAAAAAATCACTTTTGCGATAATCTGCATAATTACATTATTTTTTTCTCAATTGTTTACTAATTGAACCTAATTACATTTTTATAGTGGCGTATCAAGAACTAGACGCTATTTCCGAAATCGCGAAAAAATCATATCTTGCCATTTAAAAAAAATTTAGTTGTCATAGCAAAGAAGTTGTTTACGCTAGGATAAATTGAATATCGCCACTTTGTAACAAAAAATTAGTCGAAAAGCTTTTGATAAGATTTTTTTTTTGAATAAGGAATATTTCAGTAAATACAAATCCATCCTATACTAACCCTATAAGTATATATATATATACATAAATATGTGTATGTAAAATAATATATAAACTAATGTTTCATGTTTCCATCCCAAATATGAGTTCTGTTTCGTTTGAAGAAAAGAGTGAATGTTTTCTATGAAATTTCCCTAATAAATAAATTTTACAATATCTCAATATTCTTTGAAATATAACATACTACATAAAACCCACCGCTATCTGCTTAAGTGCCCAAGGAAAAATAATGTACCGTTATTCCCCGTCAATAACCCTTGCAGATGAAGCAGTAAAAAATAACAGCAAAGACGCTATTTATAAAACCAGGGACAAGTCAGTTGAAAACGGATCATTTACTACCTGTACGAGGTGAAAAAATGTTATATTTATCGGGACTTACACAAATTTTACCAAACAGTTGTCGGGCCTTACACCCAATTACGTCTGTTTCAAAAATTAACCACGGAGGTCGCTTTTATCAGTCACTTTTATAGGGCCCGATGGTTTTAGTAACACGAACTCAAAAATACACACATGCATATAGTATGTATATCAGGACATCCTCAGAAAATTAGTTATTTATACTATTTAAGAGGTGGAGAAGCCGAAAAACCACGTCTCTAAATTGTCGGGACGCGTGTATGGCCCGACAAGTTGGAAAGACCCGACAAGTCACGTCCATGCATGTGGTTTGTCCTCATAATTATACGGGCACAAACACACACACACACACACACACACACACATACATGTGCTGGTATGTTTGCAGGGACACACCAAAACACACCAATTTGTGGGATCTTAATGTTTGAGATGAGTCGTGGTTGTAGATTTATCTCCAGATGTTGATAATTCGCGCCAAAATACTATACACACGCTCGTTTAGAAAATATTTGCAAATAAAGTTAGGTCCCGCAATTATGTTTAATGCACACGTTGTGTGAAGACCCCTTAAATATGGATTATGCTTGAACTGTGTATAAGACCCCATAAACCATACTGTTTTTTGTACAAACATAACTGTGTTTGTGATGTACACATGGCAATAAAAAAAACTGTCTGGTTTCTGTGCTGTGTAAGGACCGACAAATATAAGGGGAAGGGTTTGTTTATTAAATACTGTGTGGAGGTATGATATATTTGATCACATTGACTTTCTGTAGTTATTCTGAAATATATTATTATATATATTTTTAGTGAATTTTCCTAGACTTACGAACTAGGATCTCTATACACCATGTCCGTGATCAGTTTCAATTTTGGTATGTTTATATATTATATATATATATATATATATATATATATATATATATATATATATATATATATATATATATATATATATATATATATATATATATATATATATATATATATTTGGGTGTGTGTGCATATCACTCCGATAACTCAAAGATTAATGGTCTACAAAATTGGGTACGTGGTTGTAGGTTATAAAAGGCCTGGACGCAGCGAGTGCGTTATGGAAGTGAATTTCTATAAAATGTTTTTAATGCAAGCAGGCATCAATTTAGTTACCCGGTATAACCTATATAGTAAAATCAATGTACCATATTTTATGAAAATAACGTATTGTTTGAAAATGTACAAAAATTTTCCGAAAATAAACTTTAAATGTTTTTGAGAAAACTGGTTTCTAAGCATTTAATGAAAATTCGCTACCAGAACGCACTTACTGAGGCTCGAATTTTTTTTACAAATATGCATCATATTTCGATTAAAAATGCAACAGTATCAGGAATATTCAAAAAAATATTGCAGTTATCACCAACGAATTATGGGCCACGCGGTGATTTTCAAAATAAATTTTATAAGATGCAGCTCAACACACCTTATAATTAACGTATACAATTTTTCTCGTATCTTGCATAATAACAATTATATTGAGCTTTACCGTAGAAATGCGTCACCCTGTATATATGTAAACAGATAAAAACTGAAAGTAAACCCGGATATGGATTTTAGGGGGCCTAATTTTTACTCATTTGAAGACATCTTTTTCAAATTCAAACGTCGCGGTCTCCTCATTAACGATTTTTTTCTAGGAAAATTAGCTAAAAATTATAAACCGTTAAACCATAACGTTACTAAAGCTATTGCCAAAGCATTAGAGAAAGGGTCTATTTGCAATGACTTTTCTGAAAATATATTAGTAAAATAAAGGTCAATGACGGTTGAAGCTGAAACTTAAGGGTTTGTAGAACACTCTTCTTGCAACATTTTCTTTACGTAACCCGTATTTATTTCATGTTATTTGCCTAAATATTGCCAATTTTAACGTTTCAAATCGCGACGATTTGAGGAAAGCCCCAATTTTTTTTCTTCAAATGCCTATAACTTTTTGTCTTTTAACTTACAGATCAAAATTTTGGTACGTCGTTCACTTTTTATAATACTGACATACGTACCAGATTTGGTTGCCCTTATTTTATTATTCCCGAAAGAAAACACAAAATTTTCCGGAAAACCTGGGCTAACGAACCCATGCCACTTTCAAAAGGAAAATGCTTACAAAATTTGATCAAAATCGTGCCATTATTTTTTGAGTTTATATATATATATATATATTATATATATATATATATATATATATATATATATATATATATATATATATATATATATATATATATATATATATATATATATATATATATATATATATATATATATATATATATATATATATATATATATATATATATATATATATATATATATATATATATATATATATATATATACATACATATAAAAATCGAAACTGACCCAAGATATGTGTTCTAGGCACCTAATTCCCGCTCACTTAAAGAAATTATTTTAAAATTCTAAAGTCGGGATCTTCGGGTTAGTTAATTTTTTAAAGAAAATTCACTAAAAGTAAACCATACGCCAAAATTCAGATCTCTACGTTACCAGAAAAAAGTTGTGGACGTTTAATAAAAAATAATGTTTGGTGCCAGATTAGTTCTAACGTGCCCGACATCAGATGGTAGATCGGACCGACGACTCTACGCCGCTTCGGAAGGGAGGAATGTGCAGGCATTAAATTTCAAACACAATGCCACAACCTCGGTTAATGTTAATTTACGTTATATACGGAAAAATATAAATCTTTACCTACGGGACCACCAAGGATGCTTATATTATATTATGTAGTTGAAACTGGTAAACTAGTAAAAATTTTTTGCTTTTTAGTAAATTTTATAATTTGGGAAAGGAAAATTCAACATTTTCTAAGTAAATAGTTTTCTTAATGACCGCAAAGGGAAATTTTATAATCCTAATAAATATACAGGGTGAGACAAATTCGAGCCTCACCACAGGGATGTCGCGTATTATGAAAGATAGACGGTAGGTTTAGATGCTGCAAAGTTGCAAAATTTCGTGCCCTTTAATATCTCGCAGAGAAAGCCAATTCCTTGGAACTGTCGTTAAAAAAATTGTCAAAAAACTGATAAAATGCAATTTTCGATTTCGCCACTTATTTATTTAATCTCGCATTAAGAAACGAAGAACTCATTCTCAAGTTATTTCCAGTTTTCTATCTGATAGCGGGTATATATATATATATATATATATATATATATATATATATATATATATATATATATATATATATATATATATATATATATATATAGGGTGTATATAGAGTAAAAATACGTGTTAGTTGTTAGTGTTCAAAATTCACGCTAGTAAATCAGCTAAACGTACACATTGCCCGAATTCACTAGGCGCCAGCAGTTGAATAGGTGTGTAAACGTATGCGTTCACCAGTCCCGCTGAGCTTTTGTTGAAACTTAACTGTTGTCAATTTGTGAAAACGGAATGACAGACAAAAGTTACACAACAGTACTTGGAGTCAACTGTGCGTTCATCAGTCTCCAACTGCACTCAGCAGTTGAGTGCTTAAACTCAGATGCTGGCGCCTGGTAAACTCTGTTTAGAAAATTTATATAGGGTCAAACCTGCAAGATTAAAGAAAGTAGAAAAATTCACTATACAAATAAGCGCAAATACTTTGTTACGGTGATGTCACATATTTAGATACCAGATGAAGAGTTTTAAAATCAACATAGGTACCTAGACGAAATAAAACGTCACTAAGCATAAACTTAACAAAAATGTAGGTTCTGTTCATCATAAGCACCATTTTAGATAAAATATGTTCTAACAAGTATTTCGATTTATGTAATTTTGATCACAAAATTCCATTCTTTGCAATATAAAGATTAGAGCACGCCACTAAATATGTTTTGATTTAAATACAACTTAAGCGAATAATAAATAAACTGAACTCTCTACAAAATAATAAATAATTCTGTAGACAGGCGGACAGTGTTAAATAAATTTAAAGATAACTAAGCTGTTGCTTATCAGCCCTTTTTGTAAGACTACGATCCATTTTAGCTGTTGGCAAAACATCACAAATATTGTTTAGTCACCCACTAACACTAATAAAGTCGTAAAGAATAATTTGCACTTTTAAAATTCCCAAACAACACTACTCTATATGTAATATATAATATACGTAGAATATATATATATATATATATATATATATATATATATATATATATATATATATATATATATATATATATATATATATATATATATATATATATATATATATATATATATATATATATATATATATATATATATATATATACAGGTGTCCCACGACGAACGCCTGCGATCCATTTCTTAGCCTTTTGGAGAATGTTGAAAATTGGGCAGCTTACTGAAGTCGATGGGGCAACTCGGCTAAAGTATTCTTAAGATCGTGGCACTTCCGGTTATGCACGGTGTTGATGTTGCTCATTCTGAATAGGATAATCTATATCTTGTTACATTTTTTAATTGTCCTATATATTTCAACAACACACCACGAGGGCTTACAGCCTAAATACTGTCGTACCGTGGGTGTCGACAAGGAGGAAAGAGGCAACTTGTTAATTATGGACGTGAAGGTTTGGAGGTTCGGAGGAGAAGGAAAAACATGTGCCGGCAAGGAATTCCACAACTTGGAAGCCCTCGTGACAAAAGAGCGGGCATAACAAGATGTTCTATTTTCGGTGACCTGGACAGTAAAATGGTGCATCCGCTCTGTTCCCCTGGTAGATCTATTGGGGGCAGCAGGTGGAGGAACTATGGAAGAAAGCTCCTCTGAGCAGTGCCCGTGCAGATATCTATAAAAGACAGGGAGAGGTCACCAACACGTCGGTGGGCAAGGGATGGCTGCCTTTGGGTTAAGGTATGGTCTCCGATGAGACGTATAGCTCTCTTCTGAATGGGGTCCAGGATAGCGAGTGGAGAAGCGGCAGCGGTACCCTAGATTTGGGAGCAGTATTCTAGGTTTGGCCTTATTTGTGAAGTATATAAGGTATATAGATTAGCTGGTGAAAAGAGCCCGGAAGAGGAAACCTAATTTCTTAGCAGCCGCTTCTGCAATTGATGTCACATGTTGGTGACAATTGAGATTTCGATCCACAGAAATGCCAGCAAGTGAAAAGGACTCGTTACTTTGAATAACTTGGTTGTTCATTGTGACGGGTCTAGGACTGATGTATCTCATATGAGATAGAAAGTAAGACTGAGATTTGGTGGAGTTGAATTCTACAAGTTTTCTACTTCCCCAGTTTAATACTTTTTGGAGATCCACAGAGACAGAACCTTCCATGAGTCTGCGATCGTCATCTAATTGGGCTAAAGAGACAGGCTTAGAATAATGTATATTTGAGTGGAGAGTGCTGTCGTCCGCGTAACTGTGAACTGGGTTGGATGTGCTAGAGAGGAGGTCATTGATGTGGAGAAGAAACAAAGTAGGGGCTAAAGCTGAACCTTGAGGGACTCCTGCACTAATTGGATGCAGTTTAGGGGAATGGCCATCCATGACAACAGAAATGCTCCGGTTGGAGAGGAAACTTGCTATTCAGGTACAGAGTTTTGATGGTAGGCCATAGGCCGCAAGTTTATTAGGCAGCGCTGCGTGCTAGACCGGGTCGAATGCTTTGGATATGTCTAGAGCGACAATCTGGGATTCACCGTGTAGTCCCATAGACTTGTTCCTATAATGGGTGACAAAGGAAAGGTCGGCAGTTGGTCTGCGTTGATGGAATCCATACTGCCTGTCGTGGATTAGACTGTGTTTTTCAAGAAATTTTAGTCATTCGGTGTTTATATACTTTTCCGTCACTTTAGAGACGACTAAATGGAGAGAAATAGGCATGTAGTTGCTAGGAAGCGCTTTGGATCCTTTCTTGGGGCCGCATTGTACTCGAGCAGTTTTCCAGTTACGAGGGAATATGCCTTTATTGTAAGATGTCTGAAACAGACAGGAGCAAGTTGTGGTGCGCATTTTTTGAAAACAATTGCTGGGATCTCGTCAAGGCTATAGGCTTTCCTGCTTTTAATAGAAGAGAGCATCTTTCGTACCTTTTCAGTTTTAAAAATGATATCAGTGATTTTATGCGCGACATTAGAGACTGTTGGTGGTTGTACATTTAGAGGTGGGTTGTAGAATTGCCGGCGAACCACGAGGCAAAAAGTTCAGCCTTGTCCAGGGCGGTAGAAACAATTTTATCCCCTGAAACAAGAGGTGGGGACGTGCTCTTGCAGAAATTATTCTCAATAGATTTAGCAAGGGTCTAGAAGTGTTTGCTGCCGTTGGAGCTTGAGAGAACTTTCTTTTTGATGTGGTTATTAAACGAGATTTTTGCTTGACGATTT